>VWZP01001727.1:1016996-1085689 GCA_013396995.1 Dicaeum eximium
GGACCCGCGCCGTGCGGGACTCGGCGCCTCCCCCGCGCCGCTCGCGGGGCGGGGCCAGCAGGGACCTCCGCCAATGAGGACCGGCGGCGCTGCTGCCTGGCCCCGCCCCTACCGGGGAGGCCACACCCTCCCCTCGGCGTCCCTGCCGGGGGCGGGGTCTCCTTGATGGGGCGGTGCCTCAGGCGGCGGAGCGCGCGCGGTACTGGGAGTGCGCCTCCTGCCGGCCGTCCTTTCGCCTCACGCCGTGCGGACCCCGCCGTAGGCCGTTTCCGCACACGAGGGGCGGTCCCGCCGCGGGCCGTTCCCGCACACGAGGGGCGGTCCCGCCGCGAGCCGTTCCCGCCGCGCCCCCCGAGCAGAGCGCCCTCGTGTGCGGGGCCCGGCGTTCCACGGCCGCTCCTGCCGTATGCACCTGCCGCGGGGCCGCAGGGCCGCAGGGAAGGAAGCGGGGCGGGCTGCGGCTTCCGGGCAGCCGGTGTTCTGCAGGAAAATCCCTACTCCGCAGGATTCTGCAGGAAAATCCGTACTGGCTGTCTTGCCAAAGCAAAACTGCTGTACATGTGATAGAAGTCTCTGTGCCACCTCCTGAGACAAGGGAGAGCCTTTCCAGCTTCATTGTGTAAGTAAGAGAAGCACATTACCATTTAGGTTGATAAGTTCTGAAAGTATTCAGGGGAAAAGGCTTGAAAGGCAGGTACCAGTAGTAGATGGAAAGAAGCAAGTTCAACACCATTGTCATGATGCTGAGGAGACTTTCCTGGGATTTGCAGAAGGGATTTGAGAGCAGGTGCCCGGCCAGGAGCTAACGCTGGGCAGGCAGCACCGCTTGGTCCTTCCTGGCGAGGGTCACACTGAGCAGGGACTGCACCAGGTACTCGAGCGGGACGCAGTGGCTCTAAAGAGATGACACACATGGCAGTGTGGGGATGTGTTGGGACTCCCCAGTATCTCTCTGGAACCTGGAGTGGAACCTGTGTTCCACTCTGGTGTGCACAATTGGTTCAGGCTCACCTGTCTCTGATGCTTCCCTCAGTGGGCTCTTGTTCACTTTTGATTCCAGGGCACTGCTCTTGCTCTGTAGGTGGAGAGGGAGGCTTTGGAAACCTGGTAGGCAGGTGACACCTGCGGTCCCGTATTTTTGCTTCTTTTCCCTTTGTAGTTAGCATACAGTTTTCTTCTCCCCTGCCATCTCACGCAAGTTAATTCTACCCTTTGTGTCCATAATTACTGTGTCTCTTCCTCCTAGAAACATTGGAACTTGGCAGCAGTTCTTGGAGGCAAGAACAGTAGTTGCTGACATAGGAAGGATAATGCAACAATGAGGCATTATTTTCAAGAATTGACAACAATCATAGCATGAATTGTCCAGGCTGAATACCAGACAAGACACTGCAACTATTCAAACCCAGTTCTTAGCTCCAGCAAATCTCTCCACAGGAAGTCAGGTAAAGTAAAGGGAGTCTTTTTAAGTTGCATTTTATTAGACAGAGGTGGATTTGATACATGTTATATCTCAGTTTTCCATTGTTCTTGTTCAGACATGTGGAGTGTACAGGTTTCCCATTTTTTAAGTCAAGAAAGAAAAACACATTGCGCAAAGCAGCTGCATTCAACAATACAACAAGATACAGATCATTATTCACTTGAAGACTAGAAACGTACCCAGAAAATTTTCAATCGTTCAGTATGCTAAAATATAGATAAAAAGAGTTAATTACTCTTTAATGGTAAAATACATTAAAAAAATTCAGGCAAATCTAGAATGAAAACTTGTGACTTTCTTCAGTATGGCACCACACTATTGTTTCATTATAAATTTGTAAAAGGCACCACACATTAAAACTGTAAAGCAAGGGAGAAAACAAAACCAAGCAACTTTCCATGATTTTCTTTCTGTACAAATACATATGTATTTTAAGGCAGGTGCTTTTATGTGCAAAATACAAGTATACAGGTAAAACCAATGTTGGTATCATATATTCTCATACTCACTCCTTTTAGCTGTACAATTAGTGTCCAAATGTACAGTACAATGAAAACACTTTTCTCTAACAGAGCTCAAAATAGAAGGCAGGCTGGAAATATGGCCCTGATAACAATTAGGTTTTAAATCCAAAGAGCTTTTATTTAGACCCCTTAAAACATGTACAAACAGTCATTCTCTTTTTCTTTTTGTCTCTTCCTTAAGAAAGGTCCATATCAACTTGTTCACTATGTCAGGTTGATCCTGCTGGAGCCAATGACTGGCTTCTGACAAAATAGTTAATCTGAAATGATTTTTAACATAAATCCTTGTAATTTCTGCCATCTCAACTTCCATAAACGCATCTCTTTCTCCCCATAACAGCAGGGTTGGCATGATGACTTCATGGTGCTGCAGAGGTAGGCAGCTTTAAAAATAAAACACACTTAATTAGGTCTTATTTTAATAAAAAATCACCAAGAAGTATTTCATTCAACACAGCTTTTGAAATCAATGCAATGAATCAAATTGTAAACTTTCTAGGTTATTCTACAATACCAAAAAAGCACTGTGACTCCAAGTTCTAGCAAAATGACCTTTAACACGTAGGTCAGCAGGATCAGCCCACTGGGAGTTATGGTGAATACAAGTCATTAGATCCAAGTGCTGCTTAATGACTTAGATGAGAGAAAGGGAAAATTCCAGTCCAGTTTTCATATTTAAGGATTCCCATCCCATAAGGCATGACCAGAACTGGTGGCAAGAACTGAATGACTGATCTTTTTGTTCCAGTCCAAAGCTGCTGCATTGTGGCTGACACCACCTAAATAAGATTCTCCGAATTCAGTGGAGGTGTACTTTCATTAGAAGAATAAAATAAACAGTGCACAAACGCACAGAGGAATTAATAGCTGTGAAGGTACTTTCTGACTTAAAACTGATACTACACCTGCTTTTTGAATCTGAAAAGGCCAGAAACAATAGTTCAAACGTTCACAACTCTTCCATTTGTTTGTGACTCCCAGAGCAATTCAGCTATCCCTTCACGTCACTGCTGCTGTCAGAGGAGCATGTGGGCAATGTGCACACGCACTGAAGCGCGGTGCTGCGGCCGATGGAACCCGCAGGGCTCGGGGCGCTCACGCCTCTCAGCTCCCCAGGAGCCCTGCCCGGGGCTCATTTCCTGCAGGGCCGGGGGGGCGCTGGGCAGCCAGGCAGCCCCGTGGCCCTCGGCCTTCCCAGCTGATGTCATCGGCTGCTCTCTGCACAGCGTTAAATAAGGGTACTGTTACCAGCACAGCCGTCTCATTTATTCCCCACTGTCAGCCCTGCTTGGGGGTAGCTTTCTGCTTTCTCCTTCCAGGTCTGTCTCAGCCTCTACAAGACAGCACCTAGCTCAGGTCCCTGTTTTCCTCACAGTGTTTGCCCTGCTGAGTGCTCTCCTGACAGTGACAGCATGGATGACACAAAAAGAGCATTAAAGGTGGTAGTAAATTTGGACCATGAAAAATGAAAAGTTATTCTACTTCAAACATCTACTGCCTGAGTTTAGGGAAAAAAGGGAATTGTTGTTTTAAAGGCTATTGGGAAGCTGGTCTTTTGTTAGAGAAGCATGCAGGACATTTATTCATTGCTAAAGGCTGGAGCAGTGAAGGAAAAACAAGTTCAGTGCCATTCTTCTTGATACAGTCCAAGTTAGTGCTATAAGTAGAATATATGCCGAGTTAAGACCTTCTGACCCTGGTTTTGGTAGCTAAAAAAGGGGGTGTCAGCTTCTAAGGCCAAGCCAAGTCCTTTCAGGAAAGTTAAAACCATTAGAAAGCTGTTTGAGAAAATAAATATTAATCTTGAAAAAAATATTTCCTATTATGATGTTATCTCTGTTTTACTCTATGAAGTGAGTCTGCTAAGACCAATAAAGAAACAAAAAAACCCCAAACCCAAACCAAGTTAGGTTAGTTTTAGGCTTAGTTATGAAAACCCTGTCTCACCGTTCTGAAAAACAGAAATAGCCTAAACACAATTGTGCCAGATATGGTTTTGTAAAGTTACAAGTGAGGGTAACATACTTGGATGCCATATCATCTAGTAGTATTATATAATGATAATGATAAGCTCTTGATAGATGCTATCATAATATGAATTGTAATGCAAACAATTCATTGATGTTAATTTTTAAGGTATTATTTAGAGGTGGATTTTTGGGATTGCCATGGGGGCTGTGAGTGAAGAAGAGTGTTTGCTTTATTAGATTTTGAAACAAATATTTTCCTTACGTGCCCTCTGCTTGTTTTGCTGTTCTGTGTGGACACCTCACAGAACGCGCCTGGCCCGTGCCCACCTGGTGAGGCTTCAGGAACACACCCTCGGTTTTTCCCTGGCTCACCAGCAGGAGAGGAGCAGCAGTAACACTTTTGGGCTCCAGGGGACTCTCTAGAATATTTTTCTTTGTTTGGGAATATTATACTAACCTGAAAATAGTTCTGTAATGGTTAATGGGTCCTGTTAATGCTCCAGGTTGTGAAAAGACATAGAGATAAGCTTCAATATCCTCTGCAGTTAATCTGCAGCCTTTCCTTCCAATTCCAGTGGCCTGGCTGGTAAATAAACTTTTCAGAACCTACAAAAGCAAGAAGAAAAAACTATTATGTAAGATAGCTAGAAAATGTGATTTCTTTCCTTCAACAGGACACATCTTTCTAAAATCTGCTTTTGCATATTTATAAAACCTATTTATGTTCAAAGTACAATGAATGGTTCAAATGAGTTTTTAGAGAGCTATGTGTAAAGCACAAGGCAAACATCTCCAGTATAGCTTATTCCAGAATAATCAAGTACAGAGAAATACCAGTATTACCAAGTTACTGCATCCTGACCTGCTACCTGTGACAGGCAAGTGCAGGCACATAGGTTTTTTGGGATGGACCTCAGCAGGTGACAGGGCAGGAGGGAGGATGCTTCATGAGCTCCCAGCTGGCTGTGGCCTGTGTGTGCAGCCCTGGGAGCTCTGCACGGGGCTGTTGGTGTGTAGGAGGGCATATCCTGCAGCTGCATCCTCCTCTTCTATCAGCTTCTACTTGTATTTAAGGTTATACAAAGTGCTGGCCTTGGCTTCTCAGGCAGAATGAATCACCAGGCTGAATGCAATGCCCAGCCTCCCACACTGCCTGCCCTGCAGCAGGCTCTGAGAGATAGGAGGAAGTCCCACTGCACACAGGAACTTCAGATAAGTCAGCAGGAATTCCCCAGGCACCAACTGTGTCCCACTGGTATGGGCACAAGTAAAAGCAGCTGACTCTCTAGGTGGAGTAATGCACTGCAGTGCTGGAGGTTAAAAGTACATCCCTCAGCACCTCCCAGAAATGCAGAAGTAAGAGTTAATCTCAGAGACTCTATGTACTTGTATGCTACTTTATATAAAGCTTAAGAATAAAAATCAGAAAGCTCCATATTTTTTCCAGTAATTATAACTACATCAGAAGGGATCAATGTAGGTGGCCATTATTCCGTTACTCACAGTTACATATATAAACAAGAGCATTCATTTTGCTCACCTTGAAATCATTTAGTGTAAACATGAATTCAGGAAACCATGGCATTTGGAAAAAGAAGTAGTAACCAGATTTAATCAATTGTGATGGATGTCGTAGAATGTATTCTGAAACAAAAATGTCCATGAATTAAAAATGAAAACTGATGGCTCAAACAAAATTACTAGTAATATTACTATTTTTTAAACTTAAAGGAATGTTTTAAAAGTATTACATTAAAGTATGCTGTGTGACAAAAGATGATTATTGTTTCAGGAGTAAATACATGATGTGGCCATTAAAAGATACTTCTCTTATAAATGTTAGTAGAAACAGCCAGCAAAACAAAAGGTTACCAAAGATTAGGTGAGGACAGCAACACTGGAGACCATTTAATTGCATGGTAGTTTTTTACTTAGAGATCTATTTGTGTAGCTAGTCCAAAGCATTTTTTCCCAGATATGGAATAAAAGGCAAGGTATTTCTCTCATCAGTGATGTGATGCACAGAAATCTGTATATGATGATCCACTGACATTCTAAAGACTGCATCACTACTCTTCATAAAAGTATAGAATTTTTCTAACAATGTCTTTTTGGCAATTTCAAGAACTGTAATCAAGGTTATAGAGTCACTTTTCAAAGATTTTTACAGTCATTTTTAAAGACATAGGAGCATATATAGCTAAAAGAAAATTATATCTATAGCTGTATCACAAACTTGCATTGACTGTTTGTTTTTTTTTTTAATATTGTAAATCTGTGTCTCCAGTGAGTTTCAAGAGCCAAGACTGACATTCAAATAGCTAACTTCCTCAAAGCAAGCACACAATGTGTGCAGGTACTAGGAAGTCTAGAACTTTTCATTTACAGGCGCAAATTCAGGAATGTAAAAACCACATTCCCAACACAAGACATATCTCTGAAATATTAATTCTGACAATGAATAAAAATGGGTTTTAAGCCAAGATAAATTGAAGTGTTAGTTGCCTTCTGAACTTTCATATCTTATACATTCTTAAATTGCATTACCCATTATGTTTTTCCTGATGGACCACTGTCAGCACTGATCACTTTACTTTTCTGTACTGTTTATAAACTGTGTATTTTCTTTTAATCCAGTAGAATAAATTTGATGTAGGGAGAATTCATCAAGCTACAGAACAGATTTTGTAGTTCAACAAATATACAAACAAATACTATAATGAAATGCAATTGTCTTCTCTACAGCATCACTCCTGCTCTCATTGAAAACACTGCAAAAAGCTCCTGCTTGCTCCTGTGGTGAACAGATCTCTCCATGGGTAAGTGTGGATCAACCACCTGGAAAAATGTTCTTTAGTATCTTAGAAAGGTGCCCAAGAACACTGTGAGAACAAAAAATATGGATGATCCCACAGTGTAAGGTCAGATCTACATTCAATTGAAATGAAAATTAAAGCTGAGCTGAATATTCTTAGCTATTTGTGGGGAAATGGGGTGACTTTTCAAATGGAGATAGGGTAAGGCCAGCATTTGAAAAAATTAAAATTAGTGAGATAGTACTTTCCTTTTCATTACTGAATGTTGATATAATTCCTATGAAATGTTTTGTAATTCTGGGTAGTAGACAAATTCTATCACACAACAAATAGTGAAACAAGTCTTGTTTCAGCAAAGTACTGGTATATTCTTGAGCATCTGTTAAGTAGCCTGGAAAGACTTCTTCCAAGGAATATTGTACCAGATCATAAATTGTTACTTGTCACCTAAATCAGGATGTAATTCTAATGTCTGATTCACATTCATACAAAGGCAGGCTTATGCAGACTTAATAATGCAGTGTGGCATTTACTGAAGTGTAATACAATATACATCCCTCTCTGGGAATTTTTTCCTGATAAAGTGCAACAAAACAGATTCATGTGTATGAAAATCATGTTTGTGGACCTTCAAGAATTAAAAAAAAAAATCTGTAACTTTTGTTTCAAGCATTCCCACTTCCTACAATCAATTTATTTCCAGAAGTCAAATAAATACTTGATATCTTACTGCTTCATAAAATACAGTGCAGACTGTGGGAGCCATAGAGTACTGGCAGCTCATCTACTGAGGTAGGCTGTTGGTTCTCAAAGCAAACACAATCATGACCAAAATGCAGATGCTTTGGATTAACAAAGACTACTGTAAAACTTACCTGTAAATACAGAAGGATGAGGGAAATTAACCACAATCAGCTTAGTCACCATTTCAGGGTAACATATGGCCACTAACCAAGCGATCATTCCTCCCCAGTCATGGCCTATCAACACACACTTGTTGTATCCTACCACATAAACACAGATACATGCTTTTATTTCAAAGGCATTAGTATCCACAGAAATTATCTCATACAATAAAATCCTTATTGGGCAAAATAGGTGGTTCAGCACATTTATTAATGTAACCTTAATACTGCACCACTTCCATTACTAACGGTCAGAAAAAATAGGGCACTGTTATAGTTTAAAAATTTACAAATATGTCAAAGTATTTAATTGGACTTCATTAAACTTTAACTATACTACCTCCATGTCACCCTGAAGTCACTCAGTATTCAGATGGCCACCCTGTTCACATCTTGGCCAGTCCAGGGTCAGAGACAGTTCAGTCTGCACACGTACATTTGCTGTGTTTAGGGAGTTTGGAATTTGAAACTGCAGACAAGAGGACTGAGCAATCTCCTGAGCACCTCCAGAACAAAATTAATCCTAATGAATTTCTCTGAATATGAGAGGTTATCTAAGCACTCAGTGCCATCATTATGCAAAAAGTGGGCATTATACTTAATAGCCATACATGTATCATGTGTAAACACTCCCATTTATATACTTAGGAGGCCCAGAGCTTTTCTCCATAAGCTGTTTTTTTGGCAATTTTGTAAGTTCTGGACATTCACATTCTTATTCTTTTGTCAACAAAAATTGTATTTTAGCTTATTGAAGGGGCATGGGCAGGATAGTGACCAAGTGTTTTGAAAGTTTAATCCCTTTCTTTAACCACTGCTGGAAAACAACACACTCTAGTGTCAGACACCATCACCCTCCTCATTGAGGACTGGAATGTTGAGCACACAGGCTACAAATGAAACATATAAAAGCCAAGATGTTTAGAATTCTGACATTAATTTGGACACAATTGTTAAAGAACCTTATAAACCCTCTTGGATAGAAATCTTTTGAAGCACTTTAGATATAATCAAGTCCTCCAAAAGAATTTAACTTTGGATTAGGACAAACAAAGATAAAAAGGCTCTGAAGTGCATTTCCCCCAAAAAATTAAATCCCTCTGAAATTGAATTATGCTGAGAGCACTTCTCAAGCATAACCATGGCATTACCATGGAGATTAACACAACCAGCAAAGGCTGGAAAATATCAACACTGTTGTGAGGACTGCCTGCCCAATCTTTTGCCAATACTCAAACATCACAAGCAAAGCAAATCCTAAATTCAGATCTCAGAACTTGAATCACTGCTTTATTATTTCTTCATATGAAATGCAGTAAGTTGTTTTACTATGGCTAGAATATCCAGGGAATTAAAATGATTCAGAGAATGACAATCTAATCCCTTGCATTGCTCTTGGTATGGAAGGGAAATGCCCTTCACCAGGGGTTACAATTTGTCACCCAAACAGGGACACTTCAAACAGAACTGGAGGGGAAAATTTTGCACTTCAGATCTACACCTTTACCCTGGGCATTTGCCACAGTGTGAGCCTCATTCTCCCTTCTGCTCTCACTGTTGTGTAAGACAGGGTGATTCAGCTCTTGAGAACTGACTGTTGTGCAGGACTAGTATTTTCAGAGGGCTTTCTTTTTTTTTTCCCAATACAGCAGATGTACTCTCATCATCTCTGTAAAGCCTACAATATTTATTATGTCTTGTTTGTGCAAGAAAAATGTCATCTGATATAAATTCCTTGGTCTGCAAGTGCTTTAAGATCCTAAATCAGAATATTATCCGCTAAGTGCAAGTGGTAAGGAGGAAAGACTTCTTGGGGAAAAAGACCAGAGGTTTGTCCTGCTGGATTTTACAGCACATGAGAATTTTCTTTTCAAAACTCCTGATGGAAAAATCATCTTTACATATTGCTTATACTGACATTCACATTGTAATTAGAAAACAATGCTTTTTCATTTTTATTTGTCCAAAAAATATTAGTATCCTTAGAAGTATATCTATACACCTCTGTAATGCATATATTGAAAACAAAACAAAACAGTGCTAGATATTTATGTGGGTTTCTTTTCCTAGAAAATCAAGTAATTGATGAGTCAAGTAGGTTTTTCTTCTACTAACGCACCTAGAGATTCCAAAATATCCTTTATGTCTGCTATCAGGCAATCTAACTTGTAATTTTCTTTGTGAGGAGGAGCATCTGTTTCTCCATAACCTCTCAAATCCAGGGCCACCACTCGATATTCACTTTTAAATTCCCGCAGTTGATGGCGCCAAGAATACCTAACAAAGGGGAAAAAAAGTTGGAGTTACAAGGTCAAGCAGTATGATAACAAAAATGCACTCAATGCTTTTGTACCCAAATATTTGAGGGTAAACTAGCATGGCTTTGTTTGCTGTGAGATTCTTTTTCCTTTCTGTGCTGTGCTGATGGTTCTTTGTGGCTGCAGTAGTTTTGTGCTCCCGTCTTGAATTGCCCAGTAACAAAGTGCAGCTGCCAGAAAGGGGGCATGGCCAGAACCAGGGTTTTTCAGCAATTCCTGGAGTCTGGCACAGTCCCTTTACTGCAAAGGAAGCAGGCATAAGCCAGAGCACAGGGAGGGCTATTCTGTTTTATCCTTGGGGCCATAGTAGCCTCAAAAAAGTAACATCTGAAAAGTTTTCTCTACTCTCTGGCTTACTCACAGCCATGTTTTTCATTTTTTTTCTATTCAGAAAAAGAATGTCAGGTAATTCGTACATTAAATGGGCCAAAGAAAGAAATCCAGTTCATAACAAATGATCTTGGTTAAGTTTATAGGATTTATCCAGTGTACAGTTTTATCTGTGTCTGTGTACCAGAACTGTCACAGAACCAGCTCTCTCAGTGTGTTGGTACTGGACAAAGTTTTTCATCCTTGTGTTTCTATGGAAAAGAGTGGTAGCATCACATACATCAAAAGGCATACAAAGGCATACTCAGGCAAAGGCCTGGGCTATTCCTCATTCTGTGACTGTATGTAGTGACTGGATGTGTGCTATGAAGCAAAAATAAAAAGGAAATGGTGGGTCATATCCTGCAAGAGCTGCCTGTCCTTCAGCTGTTATTGAAACCAAATAAATTCTAGAATAGCCAGTACCAAGACAGACATGGTTTTACCTTACACTGTACTAGAAAGATATATGAAAAACATGATCCTTCTGGACACATACAACAGTGACTGCATCACTCTGTGCTAGGATCTAGCTTTTACTTCTGCTTGTTTCAGCAATTTCAGATAAAGGATATATAACATTTGGATTGTTGGTGGTTGTACATGTGATGCACGGAATTCTACCTTAATCCAAACTGCATCTGTATCAGACCATGGGCTCTTCCACTTTACTTTTGCCTCCAGCCTGCTAGAGACTTTGAACTCAAATATTGTTACAGGAACACTCAGTGATACAAATCTGTATTCATATCAGCAGAACAGTCAGAACATTTTCATTTCAGTGCTATATAATGCTAGGACAGGGTTTAGCTGAGATCCCCAGGAATGAATTTTTTAAAGGCATTATATAATGACTTGGAAGCTGAATTTGCCATGGTAACTGTTGCAGCTATTCTATATACTTCAGTAACAAAAAAGAACCAGGCCCACAAATAAATAAAGCAACTATTTTTATTTTCAGAAAATGTCTACAAGCTATCCTCATCCTCTGTTTTCACAACAGTCCATCAGTCTCCAAATGTCTGACCTAGCAAATGGGTAGGTTTTATATTCAAAGAAACCCTTTTATCCCATATGATATATAACTATCAGCCAGCTGCTTTGGAAGCAGAATTTAGAAATGTTGTGAATGCCTCCATGTTCATAAGGTTGAATCTATTTTGAGACTTTTTGATCACATTTCTTTCTAAAAGACAAGTAGTATAAAATGTAGCAGCTCTTGCACAACTTTTAAGTACTCAGCTGCCTCAACACACATTGTGTCCAGTTTCAATTATTTTATTACTGACCTTGCACAATATATTGATTTTCAAGTTCTTATGCATCTAAAACACTCATTGGCTCTGGTGCATTACATTCTTCAGTGATCTGTCACCTTCAGACATTCTCCATCACTCTCAGTGGTCAGTATTGTCTGGTTATATTTGTCCTATTTATAACCTTGAGACATTTGAAGGCAGAGGATTTGTTAAAGTTAAGAACCGTAATTGCGGATAATATCCTTTTTGTTTGCTTAGACAAACAATACAAATTTGATGCTGCTTTATATCTCTCTTAAATTGTGGTTATTTTATCTTGTGCTCTCAGAACAATCACTATTCCTGAATGAAAAAGTATTCACTGAGTGAATGAACAACCCAACACAAATATTGGTAATGTGATTGGTTTACAGATTTATTAGTATGTAGTGTTCTTTTTAAAAACAGTGCTAGAAACTCTTGGTGGTCCCAGTGACCTACATAACAGGTTTTTTATTCATCCCTTTTGAATGGTCAGACAATACAATCTAGTAGCTGCCACTTACAGCATGACTCACTATTCTAAACTGTAATAATTACTTTCTGCTTTTTAAAAATAATATACCTAATCTCAGTAGAATATGTATATAAAATGCTAATTTCTCCATTACTATTCCCTCATAGGGGAAATCAGCTGTAGTCTCATTGCCTGTGTTAAAATATGCTTTATGCAAGATATGCATAATGTTTGAATAGAATATGCACTGGCCCATCTAGCTGTCCTTTCAATCAAAGTTTACAGCTTCAATAATTTTAGATAGCAGTTTATTACTAGAATAATGTCCTTCTTTGAAAATTCAACTTAACATAAATGTGACTCTGTCCCATCACCTTCAAGGGCATTAGTACCTGGGGGAAATTGCTAAGGGAAGAGAACTGACCTCTCTTCTACTTGGGTCAGTTTAGCATGGTATGACCTGAGTACAGATGGAAAGATCACAGCTCCAGCAGTGGCCTCCAGCTCCACAGCTGAATTTGGAAAGGAAAGGGATCACTTACCTTGCTGTATTTGTGACATTAGTACTTCCCTTTTTTCCTTACTGTTTTTTCTGTGCAAGTACTGTAAGCCATGCTTCACTAGTTAAACCTGACAATGACAGCCTGAGCAATTTGGTTAAATCATTGGACACATGACTGCTTTTATTGTTATAAACAAACATTTTGGATTGGGTTTGATTCATCATTCATCTTGTGATGAACTAATAATAGAACCTTTTTCCCTGAGTAGCATTCTGAAATTAGGCTGCACAATAGCCTATAGAACTCACAGCTCTTCCCCTCTCCCAGTTAAAAATTAATGTGTAGTATTTTTAATAAATGGAGCAATCATGATTGCACTTAATATATAATGAATCCTTATTTTAACACTCTCTGCTATAATTCATAAGTTTAGCCATATAGTACCAGTACTATCCAAGCAGGAAATTTGTTTAAAATTAACAGTTCATTCACAAAGTTTGCGGGAAAGGGTACATACCTGGGGAAAAATGGATTGACAGTACAAAAAAGATGGCTGGATTGTGTTAGTCTGAAGGAATTTTTTTGTGGATGCAACAGTTTAAAAAATATTCAAATGGTTCATTGCCTACTGAAACTTCATGCCATTAGTATTCATAAATACATTTAAGGGATCAATCACATTGGGGATATTTAAGCAGAGATGTTCATCCTTGGGTATCTTATGCAGCCTCTTTTATAATAGAAAATGGTGAAGGGAGTTTTACCAGAATTCTGGAAAGCCATGAAGCAGCAACATGAGTGGTTTGCCCCTTTCTCCAGCAGCCACATAGTGGAATCGTAACCCTGAATCCTAAAATAAGAGGAAAAGAAGTGTTTATTGCTACATAGAACTGCTGTTTTGGGATTTGAGAATGGTGATGGCCATATTCTAAGAAACAATATATTGCACCTCAAAAAATATCAAATTACCAGTTTTGAAGCTGAAGCCTTCTTTACTTCTGAGATCAGGTATCTGCTACACCCTGGCAATGCGGAGTATCCCACACCCTGCACACCCACCACAGCTTCTTCCAGGAAGGACCATCCCCAGTCCCTGCCAGGCTGTGTGCCTGTGTGCCCAGCCCTGAGCACTGCCTGGCACAGCCACTGGGAAATGCAGGTTATTGTCACAGCAGGCACATTGCTTCCACACAGACATCAGTCATGTGCTTTACAGAAAGACTTTAAAATGCAGAATACTTTAAATGCACTTCCAGTCTTTCAGTTAGCTGGCAAGATTATGCAACTATTTTAAACCATCACATTGCATTCTGGCACAATAAAGGACCGCGTGGATTCTTAACAACCAAAAGCAATCAAAATTAAGTAACTAGAAAGCAATGACATTTTTGCTAGTTTTTATCATTTTAGGTTTCAGATTCACTTCAGAAAATTAAGCTTTAATGTTACAGTCTTCTTTCTGCCTTGTCAATAGTCAGTTTCTGATTATCTTTTAAGGAAATGGGTCTTATGAGAATTACAAGCAGGCAACTTACTTATTGTGGAAGCTGAACACTGAAATGCTATTGAAGTGAATGGCTGTACACAAGCTTACACTGACTGAAGGTCAAATCCAGTAGAATTTAAATAAACTGTGATTATGACCTAGAGGTTTTACTGAATTCTGACACAGAGGTAGATACAGAAGTTGGGAGTTAGCTCACAAAATACTGTTTAGAAGTCATGTGAAACAAACTGCAGGAAGAAGGGTTGTACAGCTCCTGAACAAATGTCAAAGCCTCTGCTGTCTCTGCTATTTCAAAAAAGAAAGCAAAACCCCATGCCTTTGCTACACACCAAGAGCTAATATCAGGGCAAGGATCACCAATGCATACAAAAAAGATTTTCTTGCCAAAGATGCTTCACATGCTCTGAGATATCTTTACACTCATAAGTTGCTAATGAGCTGCAAAACCATTAACTTATATTCTCATTCTTGAAAGGGCTCTGAAGAGGGAACTATTTGGATTTTTTATATTTGCTCTGGATATAATAGGGACTTTTTCTCAGTTTTGCCCCTATTTACACTGATATTTCACCTCTGGGATGCCAATGAACTTGAAGCCCCTAGAGGTAAAAATAAATTCCTAGTAAATTTTGGGGACATTATATCATCTGTATCATTCTCCAGATCACTCTGCCTTTAATCCTTTTATATTTAGAAAAGTAGAAGTTTCTCAGGCTCCTTCCACAGTTTCTCATTTAGTGAGTAATGGGTAAGCCCTCCTCCATGCTGCTTCTTTCAGTCAGCATCCTCTTGGGATTTACCTTCCATGTTTTTATTTTAATCTATTTGTTGCTTTTAAAGAATTCCCTTTACTCCTGAAAATTCTATCCCCACTTGTACAGCATCAGTTTAAACACATGGCCCAAACTAAGCCCACCCTCGACTTTTTCAGTTGCTGCTGTTCCCTTTTTTCCACCCCACAGAACAGACATAGGATGTTGCCACCTTTTCCAACACTGACTGTTTTATTGAAATCTGAATGGATTTGTAGGATGTGTGTTTGGAAAGTAATCCATTAGCCTGCTGTTATCCAACACCAGGAGTTTCTTATTTCCTGAAATGAGTGACCAACTGTCATATTGACAGCAATTCGATTTGCCCCCAAATGCTCTTCTATTACTGTCATACCCCTCTCACTTCCCCAGCAGCCTGTTCATTTACTGCTTGTGGTACAGGAAAAAAAGAACATGTCATATGAGTAAAAAGCCCACACATGCCTCCTAATGATGTTAAGAAAAGAAAACAAGCAAATCATGACAAACTGAGGCTCACTAATTTATATTAGTAGTATTGCCTGGCACAAAATCATCTGCACAGAACCCTGGGAACAGAGATCTTTGTGCTTATTTTATGAAAAACAGCACTTCACAAAACTTGCTATGCATTCTCTGCTCACCTATAGCTGTTAAAGAAACCTAGCTAATAGGACTTAATTTAGAGCATTCCCTTAAGGAGCAAATCACAGAGACCTCAGACAAGTACAGAAATTCACTGGTGGCTTAAACTGTACAACCTGAGGGACAGCAATTAGCTTCTTGCTCCATGTTTTCGCTATAACAGTGATGCACGAAACGAGCTCCCCGGTGCAGCTGGGCAAACCGTAAATAGCAGAGAGAGCAGAGGCGGTGCAGGGAGCGGTGGACTGCGGGAGATCCGGGGCCGACGAAGCCCTCACCGCCCACCCAGGGCTCCGCACCCGGGCCGGCCGGGCACCGCGTCCTCCCGGCCCGAGGCCCCGCAGCCGGGCCGGGCACGGCACCGCTCGCCGGGGCAGTGCAGGCAGGCGCTGGATGCGCGCAGCTGTGCGAGCACGCACGGCAGGGCAGGCGGGCTGGGCGCGCACCCCAGAGAGCCGGGCAGGCAGGGGTGCCATGTACAGCGCACCCCACAGCGCCCGGCAGGCAGGGGTGCCATGCACAGCGCACCTCACAGAGCCGGGCAGGCAGGGGTGCCATGCACAGCGCACCTCACAGAGCCGGGCAGGCAGGGGTGCCATGCACAGCGCACCTCACAGAGCCGGGCAGGCAGGGGTGCCATGCACAGCGCACCCCACAGCGCCGGGCAGGCAGGGGTGCCGTGCACAGCGCGGGGGTGGGTGCCTGCACGCCCAGCGGAGCCCGCTCCCCCCGCCCGCGCCCTCACCTTGATGCGGACGTAGCAGTGGGTGCCCAGGGAGGGGTCGTTGAGGCAGGCGGGGGGGTTCTCCCGCACCACCCAGCGGAAGGTCTCTCCCGGCCGCCGGCCGATGCTCCAGAGCAGCCGCAGCCCCGCGATGCAGGCGCACACCCCGCAGTAGCTGTAAACCAGCGCCCAGAAGAGCAGCGCCCGGGCTGCCACCATCACCCGGCGGGCGGGCGGAGGGCATGCAGCGCCGGGTCTCGCCATCGGGCCCCNCGGGCACAGCGCCGGCCGCCCGCACCTCCCGGGCTCGCCGGGCCCCGGGCGGTGCCTCGGGGGCGGCAGCGCTGCGGCCGGGATCGCGCCTGCCCGGGCAGGGCTTGGCCAAGGAGGGCTCTGCTCCCCAGATAATTGGCGGTGAAAGAGGGGAGAAGCCGTCCCTGGGGCGGCGAGGCGCGGCTGTGTCACCTGCGCGCTCCGGCGGAGCCGCCATACACATCGGAACGCGCTCGGAATGTCACTGGGAGCAGCGGCCGTGCCTGCCCCGGGCCCTTGCAGCGGTCGCGCTGCACACTCCGAGCGCTCCCCAGAGCGCCCTTACCTTATTGCCGTGCCAGAGGTGGATAACTACAGACATGGGGCTGTGTGCTCGCACCGTGGTGTTTCTCAAGACTGCATTCTTTCACTGCCGCTTCACTGTTACCCATTTAAAGGCGATTTTGTAAACGTATTTACAATTTTAGTTATTATATGCTATTACTGGAGAATATTTCTTTAAAAGATAAATTACCTAAACTTGACTTAGTCTGTATCGTTATCGCAGCTCCAGAGGGCTGACAGAGGCTGAACAATCCCTGTGTGCCCATTAGTACATCACTACAAGCATACACCAAGGAGTCACTGTCTCATACAAGGCCACAGATGCCACGGTAAGAACAAAGTCTCCAGTCTGTTTCCTACTAACCTACTGACATGCAGGGTAAAGGGTAATTTAAAACTAGAATGGCTCACGTAATCCAAAAGTGTAAGTACAAGTGTAACTATATGAAGCAATTGATTTTACGAATTGTAAAAGTGCATTATAAGAAAAAACAGTTTATTAGCTCTAGAAGATAACAAAATATGGACATGGTATTTGCTGACTACCAGAAAAGTATAAATGAGTTTGTGTATCAAATCCTGATCCAACACACTGCATGGCCTGCTCACCTTTATTCCTAGATCCTTTGCTTCTCAGACTAGAGGATATGGGCAGGTTCAAGACTTTTGGAGGCCACATGAGAGTCACAGCTGATATGTAGGCCTATGTGCAGCTTCTTGCCATTTGAAGAGAGCAGGGTTGTCAAATTTTATAAAAAACAAGATTTGTTCTTGGTCCAGATTAGTCTGTAGGATTAGAACTTAACTTCCAAGAAATATTTTTGCTCTGTCCAGCAGTGCAAGTAGAAGCTGGTACAAAGACACCATCCATCTGTCAACTCTAAGATGTGTGATTCAATGAGCTTTAAAAAAACTAGATAAGCACATATGCAGACAGAATATATATAATTTTTCACTATGCATGGAACACAGCTCGTCGATGACTTTTGTCTGTAACGTACCAAATGCTTTCTCCTACTTGTTCTAAATTCAGACTTACAAATATAGAAGCTGATGTTGAATCCTAGGCCCATTGAAGGCAGTGACAGAATTAATGCTGGTTTCAATAAGGTAAAAATTTTTCCTTTTTTAGAAAAATCGAATTAAATGAACTAAAGCAGCAGAAGGGAGTGTTATGAAGTATGCCCTGTTACTGCATGTTTATGAATTTAAAAGTTTAAACAAGATAAAATCCTAATACAAATTTATTTTCTGTTACTAAAGATAACATTTTAAGTAGCTGTAAAAAGCTGCCAAGCTTCCTGTTACCTATAACACAAATGAAATATCAGTGATCTACACCAGCTGGCAATGCTGAATAACACTGTTCATGACCCCTGCTCTTGTCTGAACATAAGCCTTACAAACTTAAGGTTAGGAGCTTTATCAGGCTGCTGGGGAAAAAGGTGCAGGGCTGTTTAAGGCTCCCTCATTTTCTTGGGCAAGAAGAGAAGGAACGTCAGATGCAGATGATTCAGTTCAGACGCCGACCTCTGCAGACTCTGTAGGATTACATGAATCACGCCTACTGAGCTTTCCCTTCGTGCTCAGATTACTCACACCGCCAACCCTAGGATTGGCATACAGCTCATTTCTTATGCATCAGGCTCGCTGCTAATGACCTTTCTTGTAGGGAAGAAGCCTTTGCAACTTCACAATATCAGAGTAAGCAGCAGCAGAATTTTCCCTGAAGTGCACCTCAGTAAACCAGTGACCCAGTTAGATAAAGTAGGAAGTTTGGTAGGAGCAAAACAACCAATGCTGTTGTTTATATCACGGTAGCCATCTAATTTCTTAATAAACCAGTAATCAGAATTAATTATCGGAAAACATCCCCTAAGAAAATTTGGAAAACACATTTGAAATCTTGAAACTGACCACAGGCTTTCACTTGCCTTCAAAGAAAGGCTGATGAAAGATTTAGGCAGAGCAATCATAAAAGTCATGTAGTCATCTAGAATACAAGAAGGAATAAAGATGGAACCATGATGTGCCTTATTATACAAAGATATTTTGCCAAGCTATGCAGTAGTTCTTGTACAAAGAAAGAAGCAGAGCAAATTTTTTCACAAGAATAGAACCAAGTCTGTTTTTATTTTACACATCACTTACTAACTCAATAGTTACATCAGACTTCTAAATTATACAAACCTTTTGGCTACGGAGTTTAGCTATGCCATCTTAAGGTAGTGGATATGGATCTGGTATCAGAGCTGGGAAGAAGGTGGTGCTGGTGACCTAGCAGTTCTGAGCAGTGTTCGCACAATGAAATTACTGCACACCCTAATGCAGGATTTCTGGGTACCACCTGTGCTGCCTTACCTGTCCTGTTTTCCAAGGAAGTGGTAGAATTCCTCTATTATTTAGGAACACTTACTTTGTGGACTCTAGGTCCACACTGTTCACATCTGTGTAGCAAACGTGTTTGTACGAGGCAAATACTGTTCACACATTTTCAAGGATTTTGCAGAAGAAAGCTTAGAATCTTCTACCTGTCATATGAATAAGAAAAATTGAGAGCCCCGACAATTATTTTTCTGTCTTCTTTACATTTTGATTTTCTCATCTTCTGCTCTAAATTATTGTTGTAATGGGTGCCAAGCCAAACCAACCCCAGGGCAGATGGTCTTACGTGCTTTGACTGTGTGCTGTGCCCTCCATAAGGTGCCATCTGCCTGTTTATCTTTTGTCAGCTCAACTAATCCTGGTTCTCTGAGACAAAAGAGGACAACTTTGCACATCACTGATTCTGCCTCTGCCTTCAGCCTGACCAACTCATAGTTGATAGTAAGAAATTTACAATATTCCATTTATTAGTGACAGAGGAACTTCTTAAAGCTAATAACTATCTTACCTTTCATTTATATGTAGATACAATCTATTAGCATAGACATAACTGTGCAAGTGACACATTAAAGCAGCTGTTTTCACAAATGATAAAGGTAAATTAATGGTGTAACAGAATTTAGTACACCTTATAACTGTTAGGTAACTAACAGTTTATTTAAGCAGCTTGTTGTTTGCGGGGGGGGGGGAAGGGGGAAATCTACCCAAGTGGTATTTCTGTGTCTTTGAGTGTATTCATGGCTTTGGGCAAACAGTCCTTAGAGACTTGTTACTCACATCTGGAGGTCATCTCCCTTACCTCTGGATTCAGCCTTCTGTCTGCAGACAAGAACAGATTATCCTCTCCAAGTGACTTGGAGGTTGCAAATAAAGGGTTTATCAGATTATCATTAGCAGCACCGACATCGTGACTTTAAGCCATCATGACAGTATAGAATCATGGAAGCTGGAATTAATTTTTAAAAGGACAAAAGCACCAGTTCATACCAGCAATGCTCATATAGCTGTATCCAATGGATGAAATGCTCAGAAGGAATTCTTGCCCTTCCCTCTGTCACCTCCTATTTCCAAAGCAAGAGCTCTTGAGCTTGCATTAACCCAGAGAGAAAGTATATCCAAGTGACAGCAAGGCAGAGTCCTGGATGTGAAGTGCAGTATTTTATTGCAGGACAAATAGCTCTTAATGTATAAACTACAAATGAAGGTAGGTCACTTTTGATGTGAGTATGAAAGACATCCTAACAGCACCACTTTACATTACAAACCATCATTCATCCCAAATCCCTGTCCTAGCCAAGTCCTCAAATCTCCCAAACAGTGTACACTTGAACATGCCTCCAGGCCAGGACATCCCTAGACATTTCAAATAGTGATGGCCCAATCTGAGTGTCACACACACTCTTTGTGCTATTGAATGAAATAATACCATTCCAGCAATGGCAGAATTTGAAGATCCATGACTATATTTAGTAAATATATTGGAGCTAGCACTAACTCATCAGCCTGCTACCTGAAAGACCAGGCTACCATTTTTGGGCATGCTTTAGCTGGCATTTTTGAATTTAGAAGCAATTTATTCTCTTCTCTGAAAATTCAGTTACTTGTAGAAAGTTTTGTTCACTTAGCTTACTTACTTGGCTGTATGTGTCAGACCCTCACTACAACTGGCAGTGTTACCTGCACTTTTCATCCAGGAACTTGACAACTCAAAGTTCTCTGTCGGGAGAGTTTTGAGTGGGAGGCTCAATGAGATCAGTAGTCTCCAAAGTGGAGTGTGGGAAGAAAATATTGAATACAATTTTTAAAATTACAAAATAAAATAATAAATAAGCAGGGCTAAAAATAAAACAGAAATTAAAAGTATTATAATGTAATATAAAAAGTACCAGTACAGTGGAATATGGTATATGATTTATAAATTAATAAATATACATGTCTTGGGGTCCATGCTTAAGTATTTAAATGATGGGGTACATGACAAAAAGGGTTTGGAGACTATTAAACTAGATTGTCTGAAGGGGGCCTCTTCCACCTAGCACTTCTGTAATACACATTGTGTTTTGGCATTAATTCTATAAAACGATGTTTTATAAATCCTGTATTAATGTATTAATTTCCCATAGCTGTATATAATCAACAAGAATGTGTGGTTTTTACATTCCAGTTTCTACCAGACAATTTTTTGACATTAATTATATCTTGCATCAATCAGAAAATCTTTCCAGCTGGAGCCAGGTTGCCGTAATTTCTTCCTGAGAAGAAGTAGAACTATGTGGCAAATGTGTTTGCACCCTTAGCTAAATGTTATGTTAACATAAAATACATTAAACACATCTGGGCCTTACAAGACATGCAAACAGATAAGATTTACTGATGAAATTATAGAGTTCATGGAAGCTTTTTTAATGACTACAAGTAATGTTACACACCCCCCCTTAGACAGTATTACTTTTAGAGAGATCTTTTTGTCATAGCCCAGATTTTGTGCAGGTGTGTCATATACCTAATACTAAATATACCTAATATTATACCTAATATTAAAACACATATATGTGTTTTAATACCATATATGCACAACAGATGAAACTGTAATAAAATTAACAACTCCATTCCACTGTGTAGCAGAACAGATTACATGTTACAAACAAGCACTGAAAAGAAATAAATCTTGTGACACTTCAGGTATTAGTGAACAGGCTTTTAATACAAAACATTTTAGAGAAGATCTTTAAAGTGATCTTCATATTTAAGATCCTAACTACTATAAAACTGTGCTGTTTGTAGTAGTTTGAAGTTAAATTCTATATAAACTACTGCTTTCACTCAAGATATTCTTCAAAAGATGCCATAATATCTCTCTGCAGATTCATATCAGTTACCCAAGCTGTCTGCAAGAAAGCAAACAAGTGTCTTTTCAGAGCAGTCAGACATTAATGAATTAATAAATACTATGCAGGTCAAATACTTCATGGTCTAAGAGAAAACTATAAAGCGTCTTTTTGACAAGATGCTTTATAGTTTTCTCTTAGACCATTGTCTTCTCTGTTATGACAAGTTTGAGTGTGCATGTTGTTGAAGCCCTCAGAAAAGAGCTGAAGGATGAAAGCTTCAGTTGAACTTACCTGAATCCATCACAGTCTCACACCGGTACTTACATTCCATTGTACAACACTATGAATTTTTTAAAAAATGTTTAATCTAAAAAAGGTAGCAATTAAAAAACATTGATTACTGTCACAGATAAAACCAGGTAGTTTTAAAAAGGGTCAGGCCTGGTATTTCACACCAGAACAGTATGACTAGCACATTTTGTTGACATGGAACACATTAAGGAGGATGCACAGCTTGCAACAATCAAGGTTTGAAATTATTGAGAGGGACTCCTATTCAAAATTTTATTTTACCACACAATTGTTCTAAGCTTCTGGGAGTACTAGGAGCAAGCAGATAGCTTTTCATATGATGTCAGTTGAAGACATACTTTGAGTTTCCCATTGCATTTTCTGGACTAACTCTTCAGGTAGTATAGTTGGTTGTTTCAAATTATTCAGATAATTTGAAATAAGGACCTGATGTAATATTTGTTTATTCTCTAGTAAAGTTGAAAAAAAATCATGTAGCAAGAGTCAGAAACTTACTGCTTCCTTCCTCCTGCGTTCTTGTTCCATTTTTCTGGCCAGGTTACGGTCTTGCTCAAGAATATGTTGTTGAACTTCGGGCAGTTTACTCTTATGTAGTTCTTTTTCAAGCTCACAGTCTGTCACTGCCATGGCATCCAATCCTGTGCTTTCATGGCCCCTTTAAAGACAGGAGAAGAAATCAGTATAGGATAAAACTTCTTTGTATTTCATAACCTGATAGAATTCTGCAAATTATTTAAATCAGTACCTAGCACTTAAAGTGTGGTTCTCCTTCATGTGGTTTCATAGTGATTTCCCTTCACAAGAGTTATGTGCACACAATTGTTTGCCTGTAGTAGGTTCATGTTTCCTGTGTCCCATTTCTAATCTGTATGCATATGGGATTTATAGATATGCTACACAAAATTTACATACACTTGCTTTGAAATGCTTTATTTTCTGTTACTTTCTTGGCCGGTGATGTTTTTCTTCTACTTTCTTCCTCTTCAATTAGTTATTTGAGGTAGATTTCACTAACTTCTGAACCAGGAGTATACTCTTAAGTCTTTCAAATGCTCTGATTATTAAAATAAAACAATCCAAACAATTGACTTATTCTAATACAACCAGCAATGGGCAAGTGCAGGAGAATTTAGGAACCAGCTCAGATTTATTTTTCACAGGGTGAAACAGGCAAGGAAAAAAAAGCAGACTACTGGAGAGGGAAATATTGCAAACAGTTTCTAAAAGGTGGCAAACAAACTCTGGGATATTACTGCAGTGCAGTAATTAGTAGGCAGTCACTTATCCCACTCAGCATGACCACAGGCCTCAGGGCACTGCCTGAAACAGGAGCTTAACACAACTAGGGGGGCAGGGGCTTATTGAAGGGGCTTCTCTACAGCAAGGCAAAGAATTCTGCTGTGTGAAGTGGAGCACACTGGAGCCCCTGTATAGCTATGTTAACACCAGGCTCTCAAAGACTGGACTATCCTGTATCCCCTTAGGAGAGCACTAAGATGAGGACATTCCTGGCTACAGCTATAGGAAAATAGGATAAATATGAACTTTGGTCATGAGTGCTCCAGGGGACCAAAACCCCTCACCTTAGTACGCAAACAAAAACCAAATTCCCCTCCATCAAAAAACAAATAAACAAAAAACCCAGAAGAAAATTAACAGCAAAACAAAGAAATAAATTCCTGGGAAGTTCCTCTGACTGCTGAAATAATACTGATTTGAAGAGAAAAAGCTGCTTTGTGCATTTTGGATGTGCAGTTTTGCTTAGTGTGGTACAGCTCTGCAGTTTGACCTGACATGTGGCAATTACCTAACCCAAACCCCTTGTTCCTGAATCACTAAGCCCCCCAGTACCACACAGGCAAAAATCAGAATAATACTTACACAGAAGTGGTTACAAACCTTTTGTTTTCTAGTGGAAGATTTTGGAGCTCCCTCTCGGCTTGCACAAGAGACCTTTTTGACTCCTGCGCTTGCCCACTCCTCTTCAATACTGCATCCCTGAAGTGATTGAAGCTCTCAGCAGATGCTTTTATTGGAGCTGGAAGCTTCATCGTTTTACATAGGCTTACCCAGGAATCTACAGCCTTCAATTCTGTGTCCTGAAGTTATTAGAAAAAGCAAAACAGAGAAGAAAAAAATACTCTCAACTACTTTACCTGCTTAGTTCTTACATTAGCACAATGTTGTTTGACTGGGCCTGTTGGAAATATCTACACCAAAATATCCTCATTTTTTTAGTGGATCAGTAAAGGAAAGCACACTAATAACTTGGACATCAGCACTAGATCAAGGAACTAGTTCCTTGTTTAAAAATTAAAACTAGATAAAACTGGCCATATTTTAATATGGTAACAGGGGCATATTATATATGTATTTGTATGTGTGTATGTATGTATGCTTTACCTTCTGCAATGTAGAGAGTCCATAGATTTCTTTGGTGTTAGCACTAAAAATGAGAAATCTGTACAGATTATAACAATGACAAAGGCCTATTGCGCGCTAAATATTCCAATTGTAAAAGAACAGATTTTTAGAGAAGACCCTAGGTCAGGATTCAACCTAGTGAATACATTCAGCCTCTTCTCAAATAGAACTTGAGCATCACTTACCTTTCTTGGAAGAAGTTCAGACATTGGCTCCAGTATGTTTTTATCGTTAGATTTATCATTGGGTGTACAATGACCTGATGGAGGAATAAAAAAAGACTTTTGGACCATGTTGATTTTATAGACTGTTCTTTCTCAAATTTAAATGATAAAACTTCAGTCTTTCAAAGACCTGTCTTAAAAGCTTACATTACAGTTTATTTGATTCAGAATGACAGAAGTTCTCCCAAACATTTCCTAAGCTTAAGTTGAACTGGACCACTCCTCTCCACTTTTGGGCAGGAAGAAGTATAGCTAGCTCAACTATAGATGAGAAATTAACTCCAGGTTAATTCTTGGAGAAATCCCAGCAGAATGCTTACAAGGTTTGGTAAGGAAGTCTCAACACAGCACTCTTCCACTTGCTCATCTTCCTCTCCTTCTCACCCAGCCTTCTTTCCTTTTGATTCCAGCATTAAAAGTGCCTGATTGATCATGCAAACTCATCTCACCTAAAGCTCTCAACCCTATTTACTTATTTTAAAAGCAGATAGGTCAACCATCACGGTCTAGTCCTCACATTTCTAGTAGCCTACAGACACACAAATACTCCATGCTGTTACTTTATTATTTGAGGGGAAAAAACCCCCAAACACTATTTCCAAACCAGAGATAAACAACATGTTTTATCTCAATCAGCAACCATCCTCTTACTCTAATTTGAGATGTTTCCGTATTTAAATGCGTAATAAAAAACTTCAGGTAATATGTTGACACTTTTTTTTATGATGTAAAGGATAAGTTTTTGAATGTTTGAATTCAGAATTCTGGATTCAGAGTATCAAGCCCTCAGCCAGTTTTTCATTAAAGGGATTTTCAGAACAGCCTCACAACCACAAAACTTTCCAAAATGAAGATCCTTAGCTGAGGGCATGTACTAATTCCATCTGCTGCAAGTCTAAGCAAAAGGGGGCAGTAGGCATATTGCTTGGTGCATTAAGACCCTAAAATGAACAAATTCCTGGAGAATTAAATCTCCATTTTTAGAATTGCTTTAATACACTACAACTACTTAGCGTTACTCTTTGCCAAAAATAAGAGTTCATCAGTGAACAGGCTCTGCCTTTCAATTTCATTAAATTTTCAGAAGCTTCTTCCTTCCCTATAAAGGTGTTCTAGAGAGCAAAGAGTAAAGGAGAACCCAAAACAATTGTGTCTGGTAATACTGGACACACAGAGCATGGATATTCAGTCAATTCTTTAGTTTGAAAGATGTATGAAGTGTAGACTGCAGCTTTCAGAGGGCCAGTGTTGTTATAATTGCACATTTATTCCATAGTGAAAGTCTCTTTGACATTGATTTGCTGTCAGATCCTTGTCACCAAGAGCCAAAGATAATTCAAAATACATACAAAGGTGCCCTGGGAAAAGAGGTCCATGAAGCTTCAGCCAGAGACATTTGCACAAAATTAAGAAGTTCATTTCACTTCTACTTCAGCAGAAGACAATGCACAAAAGCAAGTGAAGTTCAACATATTGAAGCATCAATTCTCAGACTTCATGGAAGACTGGGTTACTTATCCCTAGTACTACATTCAGAAAGCTAAATTCTTAAATCAAAAAGTAATTTTCTTTATATATTTTAACATGGAACAAGAACCAAACATCTGCTTAATTTCACCTTTTTTTTTGTTTGTTTGTTTTTAAGCAGCAAATAAAGAAAGGGCAAGGGAAAACTGCACACCCACCATTATCCTGCAAACTTATTAATATACAAGGAGTTCAGCATGATATTTCTTTAAACCAGTTTCACGTGCATTTTAAACTGCGTCCTGATAATGGCGACAGTTTTTATTATGACATTACATACTTTGTTCTTGACTTATGGATATTAGATCAGCAGTTCTCATGCTGGTCTTGTTTTGAAGTTTATTTGATTTGCCTAGATGTCTTGTTTGCTCAGCTTGTTTACTCCAGTCAGCACTGTCAACTTGGAAAATGGTGTTGGACACCTAGAAGAGAAGCTAGACTTCAAAATATGTTCTTCATATTATTGGGTTTAGCATATGAGGATTCTTATTATACAGCATCAGGATTAAAGATTTAGAAGCTTAGAGCAAATTCTTGCAGCTCTAGCTTCTGTAAACACCAGGGAAGAAATAGATTTAATTAATATTATGGTAACCAAAGCAAATTCATACATCAAGACTTCAGATTTAGAATATGCACAGCTCAGCAATCCCAAGTGATGGAGTGGGTAGAGCAAGAGAAACTGTCACAAGATCTTTAACCCTTAACATTGTACAGCAGAATAAAGTGGTCATAAAGGCAGTTGCTGCATCTAGCTTGTGGATCAGGGTAAAGGGTGACTGATCTTCAGTGCAGGGCTATTTTTTTCTCTGTGGAAGATTCCTCTGTGTAGTAATCTCTTGAACTAAAGACAGTGCTGCACAATCCTGAGTCATAATTGGCATTACCTGCTACCTTGGGCAGTGGACACCAACAGGAAAGCGTGAGCTGCTTTTCGTCCTTACTTGCAGGACACACTCTTGTGCTCATAGGATTCAAGAGGCAGTTTCTATCCACTGCCAAAAAGGAAGCTATTACAGCCTGATTAAAGCAACTAAATTTTCAACCATGTTCAGAAAGGTTATTCATCATCATAGGATGGAAGTGATCATGCTGCAGTAACATCAATAACTTCCTTTGCTCCACAGAGGCCCTTCTAACCAGGATACTCTCCAAGAACATACTAAGACAGAACTAAAGAGTCATTAAATATTTTACAACCTAATCTAGACCCTGAAAGCCCTAGTTTCCACAGCTTTAGGAAATGGTATGAAAAGCAGCACGCTTTCCCAGTATAGCCTCCAGACCCACAGTATTTCTGAATTTGTGAAATTGATATTTCAACAAAACCAAAAAACATTTATAATCTGCCTCTTTTGTAAAGCTGTTGGTTTATAGGGTGGACTTTTAACCTGTAAGTGCGCAAGGGTTACTTAAGTTCAAGCTATAGCCCTGAAAATAAATAAAGTAAGTTTTATAGTACATTATAAATGTGATCAGTCAAACTTTCCTTTTGTGTTACAGCCAATAGGCAATGAAGTAATACCCTGTAAAAGGATAAGAATCACTTTATTATTGGGCTTTTAGAAAATGTTTGTTGTAAACCTTAAATGGCCATAATCACATCAAATTCAAGCCTGAAGTATTACATTACATCTTATTTAAAGGGTAAGGACGTGCTTTACAGATGCTGTTTGAAATTAATTCATTGGAGAGAAGCGTGTGTTCACCTCTGGGAAAACATTTCTGGAGTGGGTGACAGGAGACTGATTTGTCTTTGGAGTGCTCTGAGGAGTTTGCTGGTCTGGAGCATCATGCAGAGCAGGTACAGCTGAGATTTTACCTGAGAAAGAAGTAGGGTATGATTTTTCCCCTATCATGCAAAATGCAGTCCTACATCTCAAAATTAGGTCACTGTTTAGATCTGTGGAGTAACTCAGTATGGAGATATGTATTCTAGCCACATGATTTAAGAGAGTTATTTTTAATTAGTTTTTAATTGATTTCTCAGTTAATCAGCTACCAGTTCACACTGTCTTCTACCAAAATCTCAGAAATGTCTATCATTACTCGACTTCTTAAAATGAGGGAGGGAAAAGAATAGCTCCTTGGATCAAGTTCCTAAGCAACTTCATGTATCTGATGTGTCTAGACAACAACAATCAGTTCAGAGGACCTGTGGCACCAAGCCTTATTCAGCTAGAAGGCGTTTCAGACGTGAATTTGGGTAATGGGCATGGGTTCAAACATCTAACTCTGCCTTATGGTGTTCAACACTTCCTGTAACTCCAAGTTCATTAAGGTATCCTCTTCCATCTCATTGGAAGGAAGCATGAACACCTCCTGTTTTTAATACTACTCTGCCCCACCACAAGTGTCCCAGTAATCTGAAACCCCCAGCCAATCCTCAGTGCTCCCATGCTTTAATTTGCATCATGCTCTTTGGTATGGATTACCAAAAAATATTGTTTGATGGACAGTACAGGTATCCTGACAACCCTTCTTTCCTCAGCAGCCCAATATAGCCATAAAGGTATTACCTGAGAGAGTCTGAGCATTTTGTTCTGATGGATTAAGTGATCTACACTGAGGCATTTGCAGTACATTGGGAGGTTGCTGCTGCAGTTCACATGATCCATGATTTTGCAAGCTGCTAGTAAGAGAGGAGGGCTGTGCTTGCAGAACAGCATTGCAGAATGTCCTCTGTGAACAAAGTGGTATTCTCTATAAAGAGACTGCAGTAGTTAATACAGCTGAATTTTTTAAATAGCTATTTGATCCTGTTTCCCCACCACTACCCATTTCCACTTTTTCTGTTTATCAGATTCAGTACCCCTTGTATTGTGATACTGATCCATCATTTTCTAAGCATTTAGATGACAAAAAGCCATGAGGTAAAGTGCACTCACTGCCTTGGTCTGACAGGTACAGAAAACCCCTGAGAACATAATGTAATATGAGGATTTCAAGTATGATGTTTGTTGCTACTCAGTAAGGGGCTTTTACAACCAACCAAGCTGAAGCTCATTTCCTGGATCCCATTTTCTCAAGTTTATTGCTGTCAGTCTGTCACTGCAGAGGCTGCAGCTCTTGAGCAAAAAAAGGGTGTTGCATAATTCCTTCCCTGAATCTTTGCTTATGAAGATGCAGAAGGAGCAGCTGAATAATAAATTTGCAGCCTAGTTTCCCGTACTTTAAGGGAAAGTCAGTCTCTCGCAAGAAGAATGAAGCTTTGGCTGTGATTTTGCTTTGAAATTCAAGGTCTCTGTCTCTGGTAGCTTCAAGGGAAATTCCTAAAGGCAGCTAACCTTGACAAGAAATAACACCCACTGTATAATACAGGAATAGAGCAATTCAATCTAAGAGGCATTAAGAATAATTTCTAGATAAAACTGCTGTTGGTTCTAATAATACCATAACAATAAGCAATATTAAAGTATCCTGAAAATAAGTGGTATATTGTACAATTTATGTATTTTTAGGTGTAGAAGTGAGGTTATTAACAGATTAAAAAACATTACACTGTTTGTTAGGTCAATTCTATACTCAGAGATTGATTTGGAGAGTATTTGCCTTGTTTGAGGATGGGTGGGTTATGTGGAGCATTCTGCCCTTCATCAAACACAATCACCACAATGATTATAAAAGGTAAAAGTCTAACAGTATATCTGTTCCTATACAGATGCATAAGGTACTTTTAACAAACATCTCATGGGACATCTTCACATCAATCAGTCCTACAGAACAAATAGCATTCAATATTCATTACTTCCTGATAAAATTGCATAATTTCTATCACATATTGCATAATTTCTATTACATATTACATAACTGCATATTTCTATTGTATGTTAAAAAATAACTTTTAAAAAGTTATTTGTGTAATAACTTTGTTATTTGTTTAGGGCAAGATTATTATAGGCATTTCAGCCAGATTTACCTTGGACTTTTCCATGGAAGCTGGACAGTTCTTCCAGGCTCCAGTCTGTTTTGAACTGGTTTCTGTAATTGTAAATACAGTGAGGTGGGCAGAAAAAGGGGGATGGAAAAACACTGAATCAGTCATTCACATATGTTTCATTACTCACACATACAAGGTGTGAGTTGCAGTTATACCTAGAGTCAAACCTCACAGTGAAAGGAACGTTCTTATCTTGAACACTTTGACTTGAGCTTGATGTGTTTAGAGAACTTCTCCCAGATACAAAAAGAGACCACAGAGATTGCTGCAGGATCAAGGTCTTCATTGCCATTAATTCACTGTGTTTGCTCCCCACCACTCAACTGCTCAACTGCAGAGGGTTGAACATTCATCTCACCTTATACCTCATATGGAGATCTACACTGTAGACCTCCAGTTTGGCAGATCTGTTCTGTCCTAGAAAACTAAAGAGCTCTGTGTACAGGGAAACATCATTCAGTGTTCTGATGCTCTTTTAAACAAACCTGAGATATTTTAAGCACCAGGGTGGATTTTGCCTCTACAGTTAATGCTGTAGGCACTTTGGTTGCTCAGGTCACCCTTCATGCTGCAGAGCAATAGATGAAAAGAAAGGAAATAATACTTTCAAAAAGGGATCAAAGCTACAAGAGTAAGCTGTAGCCGTATATTCAAGTGTCCAGGTTAGACACAAAGACCTTTTGCTAGCTTATTTTTGTCCCTAGTGATTTTCACAGCTAAGTTGAATGGATGCAGTGGGGGGTTTGGTCATTTTGTGTTACCTGGGATCGTGGTATTAAGGCATTCATTTTGTTTCATAGTATTGGAATTGAGCTTTCAAAATGGAGTGAACCAAACGAAAGATAACGAAAAGCCTTGGTAAGCATGTGGAACAGTAGATGCTAAGAGAGGAGATACTTTGCCTACACAAACACAAAAATAAGCTTTTTAACCTGATTCAGAGTCACTGCTATCTGAGGAGCTAGAATCACTGCTAGTGCTGCTGCCAGAATCTGAGGAGCTGCTGCTGCTGTCACTCAGTCTGCTTGGCCCAGTACTTGACTCAGCATTGTTTTCAACTGCAGGAGAAAAAGAAGGAATTCAGAACAACCTGCAATGGAGCATCTTTCATATATAAGACTAGGATCAACCTTGTTAGGTCTATTCTCCCATGTAAGAGTTCATTTTATTTCACTTCCTTGACTACTATTCATTTAGCAGTGGACTTGAAAACAAAGACCTCCCTCTAGAGAGGAGAGGAGTGGGATTTACCAAGAGCAAGCTGGTTGAATGAATCAAATATCCAAGGAGAAGCTGTAATTACACAATTTACAATTCTGAAGTACATTAAAATGGTACAGACTTAGACACAATTCAAGCAATTTTCCCCCATTAGCTTTCCTGCGGACAAGAGCCTATTTCTGTGCATGTTGCTGCTGCCAGACTTGCCTGCAGAGTTCTTTATCTACAGCCAGCTCCTCCTTCCCTAGCCATATGCACTCCCAAATTGCCATCTTTTGCCACCTCCCCACCATCTGACTATTTTGCATCTGCAGAGTTGATGTAACTCAGCTTATAATTATTTTTGAGTCAAACCTTTTTCAAAGTTTTTACTCTGTGTAAGCTTTGAAAATGAGAAGTTACATGGATACCTGTTTCCCTGGACAGAAGTCCAGATTTAGCTCTTGTAAATAAGCCAGATACCAGTTGTAAAGATTTCCTAGTCAGCTTCTTCCCTCTCCTCACAACATATAGTTCATAATTGATTTCAGCTGCTTCAAGATTTTCTTTGTAGGATATTTTCAAGCCATTATGTATACCAGACCGGAAGACTTGACTGAGCTAATGCTGTATACAAATGTCCCTGTGTCTTCCAGAGCTGCTTCTATCATTTCAGCTGATTTTACATTGGAGCTAAATAGATATCCAGTGGAGGGCAATAATAGCACTCACTATTTTAATGAGGAACAGCTTGACTTATAATAGCAGCATCAGCTGCATTGATCCATTCTCAGCCCCTGTACAGCTCAAGTATGCACTGAATTTCTGGCTTTGATCTTGAAATGCATTATTGCCTGAAAAACTGAATTATTCTCCTAGGACACTTTCTTAAGTCTAAGATAACACAGCACACCTGTCACTGATACACAAGTTTTGTTAGCATGACAGCATTAGTGACACTGCCACTAACAAGTACTACTAGAATTGGTTACTCTTGTGTCTCTAAACCACAGAAAATGAATTGCAAACAAACAGACTGTGTGACCCTCCACACTCCCCACCATGATTTTCATATATTAGCATAAGGAAATTGTTCAGTGTCCCTTAATTTCTGCAACTGTTACCATCTTTACCCGTAATAAAGTATTATGTGCAGGAATAAGGAATCTGCTTTAGACAGGACAAGTAACTGACCAAATTTGCTGCTGTATCTGCAGCTCACTCAGCATAGAAAGAATCTTGAGACTAGCAGTAGGAAGTTTAAGACCCCAATTATTCTGAGGAGAAAGTCCCCAGATACCTAACAAGACTAAAGCCCAAGGGAAGAATTCCACTTAAAGCTATTTCCATTGCAGATGAGTAAAAGTAAGAGCCACATTACTCTTGAAGCCCTCCTTCTTTGGGTTTAGTTGACCGTTGACATCCAGTAGTCTCTTCTCTAGCTCTTGTTTCCTCTCAAAATTAAGTTCTTCTTTTGACTTTGTTGGGTTTTTAGCTGCATGTGAAACAGAAGTTAACAAGCAAACCAGGAAGGAAATCTAATGGGCTTTTTAGAACATCATTTATGCTACATACCCTGCTTTCTTTGTTTCTTCCTCAAACAGGTTGCTACGTATTTCTCTAGTTCTCTGAGTGTTGAAGCATTTAAAGTTTCAAAGTCTATTTCTATCTCATCAGGGTTAGAGTTCCTCAGTGCAGGTTCTCTTGACTGTATTATATGGACTACTTTCCCAAGCTTATCTCCAGGGAGTTTATTTATGTCCAAACTCAACTGTCGTTTTTCTTCATAATTCATAGGTTTGGCACCATCTTCATCTTCTGACTTATGCGCCAACAAGAGCTGCTGCATGCTTTTCTTTGATTGACTGCAGGAAAACAGTATACTGCAGTAACGGCAGTTTAAAATAATTTCACACCCACACAAGTTCCCCACACTTACATGTTTAAAGACAGCTTTCCCTTAGATTTCTTCATGTATTTCAGATTTTTCTTCTTTTGAATCAAGTTTATTTCAGTTTTTCCCTTGTTCTTTCTTTTCTCACTTTTAGCCTTCCTTTTCTTCTTTTCTGGTCTAGACAAGCATGCTTTGGTCAAAACCCACAACTGCTGGTGAAGCGCTTTAAGCTGTCAAAACCAAAAAGAAAACAAAAAAAATCAGAATGCTGATCATCTTGGGTAATGTAGGAGGAACAATAAACTGGTCCTAAATATCACAGGAAATTTGTGGCAGTTGAGTGGATATTAATAGGATGTCTGCTTTCCAAACGAGATTTATTTTCCAAACATTTTTCTATATTGTATCTTAGTCACAGATTATGCATCTAGAAGATGTAAGACTGTTTATTTTATGCAGACATTTCTAACAGCATGTGCCTTTTAGCATTCTGTCAGGAAAACACAAACAGCCCCCCCCAGAGGAAAAAAAAAAACCACTGTAGGGGTTTCCAGCAGTTTCTCTAATTTCAGGAATTCGGGATGCACATAAATGCCTTATTAGGTTATATTTCTACAGCATTGCTGAATTAGGCAAGTGGGACTGGTCTGATGCATCTTATTTTGCAATATTAAGTGGCTAGTTTGGACATAGTAAGAATTTTGGAGAAGAGCTTAACACAACTTTGTTTAAACCTCAGGAATTAGAAGATGGTCAGATGATGAGATTAGAAATGAGACACACTGAAATACCTCTCTACTGTAAAGGTTGGCTTGTACACTTGCATTTGTTGTTCTGCCTACATTCATAAATTGATGATGATAATCTGACAAGGACTGAAAACTATTCCTCATTTGACTAACAGAATGAATGCTAGTTTTCCCCAGAGTTTATAGATACAGCAGCAACAGGTTAAAAAGTTGTGTTCAAGCAGAAGCAACACCCATCCTACTCCTAATATAAAGCATAGCTTTGCTTCAACGGTTAGCATGAGATACCTTCTTTTCTCTCTCATACTGAGCTTTCTGAAGAAGAAATGAAGCACTTGCTTTTGTGTGGCTCAAAAGAGACTGAGGGTAAGAACAATGGTTTTGACCATGTGAAAGAAATGACCCTGTTGGAAGAATATGCCACTAAGCTACATGTGGTGTGCCTGGAGGCTCTCGTACCACAGGAACACAGATTTTTTTTAAGAAGTTTGAGAGTCCTCTGAAGAAGTGGTAGGCAAGAGTAGTAGAACAATTGCTCACTTTGTATTTGTTGAGGTGCCATTGGCTTAACATTTGGCAGTGCTTCCAAATGGGAATAAAGTTCTGTATTAAAAATACAAGTTACTAGAATATTTAAAAAACTGATTTTTGTTGCTAAGCCTTGGAATAGACTATTGAAAGTGGCATTACCAGAGAGATCTTAAGTCACACACATTATGTACTAAAGCTTACTTGCTCCTGAAGCTTTTTGAGGTGCACTTTTCTCTCCTCTTCAGAGTCTTCAGATGATTTTTCTTCTGAAGAGTTATCATTACTGCTTTCACTGGAATAAGCTTCTGTCATTAGTCTCACAGACTGTGGCAGATGATCACTCACAACAGGTTCGTCAGGAATTTTAGCAAAGTGCATTTCAAAAACATCCTGAAGAGTTAGGTTGGGGAACAGCATATTTTTCAGATTTCTAAAAGTGTTATGCAGGTAATACTTGTAGAACTACACAGCAACACAGTTCAGTAATATTAGTAGATTCTACATCAGGGCATGAGATGAACTATTCTTTTTCAAGTCTGACTTAAAAGATAACTCACCTGAAATTTTCTTGCCATAGCAACTATTTCATGGTCTGAAGAATTACGTTTGTAGCAGCTCATGAACATTAATCTAACATCTGTAGCAAATTCTTGTATATCATTATATTCAAAGTTATCCATTTTCTTCTAGAGGGAAAGAAAATTAAGGCACACTTAGTAGATAGCATCACCATAAACTAGAAGAAAGGAGGAACAAGAATTTTAACATATATATATTCAGGTTCAGCTTGCATCAAGACAGTAAATATTATAAAAACATTATGGAAATGTCTGTGTCTCATGTAAACATTGTCTCTTGAACAAATTAAGACTTGTTTTTCCCTTTTAAACAGATTTAATTGCTGAAAGGACTTGGTAGTACTAGTTTCAGCACTTGGTCAAGACAGCAGTGTTTGGGTGGTTTTACTTGGTTCTGAACTCAGCATCTGTTTTTGATTCTATGCATGGTATTTACACAAAGCTTATTACATAATAGCTCGAGTCAAACTAATGGACTAGAAATTGGGAAATAACCTTTGTATTGTGCAAGTCAGCTTTCAAGATAATTCTGTAAGCTATTAAAAATTAACATTCCCCAAAAACGTGGAGCTTAACTGGGCTAAATACTTTACCTCATACAAATACGCTCTGCGCCCACAGAGCACTGTCCACATATCTCCATCTAGAATGGTTGCTTTCCACTAAAAAGGTGAAATGTGTCACAAACATCCAGTGTAGAAGTTCTAGGGCACTTCACCAAGAACATTGAGATTGAGGGAAAAGCAGGAGTTGACAGCATTGCATTTTGTTTTATAGGGCATTAACAAGAGCACTGTGTGTACAGACAGATATTTAACATGCAGCATGCTTGGAAGGGCTTCATGGAGATCATAATTCCCTCACTACTTGTGTTAGCTTTTTCAGCAGTTAGGTAGATGAGCACTATGTATCACCATGTGTCACAAGGAGGCTCAGAAGACTTTCTGCAGTGACCTTGGCTAAGTCTGAAAAACAAATGTATCTTGTTTCTAGGCCCGTTATGTCTATCATAGGAGAAGCAGCTTTCATGACACCTTTTCAGCTAACACATTTGAAACCTTGTAATTACACAAGCAGTCTAATTTCCCCAGAAACATACTTACTTTAATGGTTCCTAGGTCTGTAGGACATTTGGCAATGGCTTGGTTTACACCAGTGGAGAGAGATGCCGCATCTACAGGTTTTATGAAAGGCCATGCATATGCTGCATGTTTCTTTGAAAACATTTCTTTAAGTATTGCATTACAATGTTTTAGTTGTCCTGACAACTGGACCTTTTTAATAATTCCAGGTGGCTGTTGAGAATCTGAAAAGGATTTCTTCAGAAGCTTATTTGTTACCATACATTCATTTTCATCTCTACATGCTTTAACAGCTTTTCTTGCATTAAACATTGCAGAAGATTCACCACTTGCTGTGACTATTGAAGTAGAAGGAGTTGTAGTGTCAGCCTTCCTTTTCACACCTTTTTTTGCCTAAGAAAAGAAAAAATATACAAGTGTCCAGAACCATAAGAGACTGGTCAGTTTTAGATTATTCTCTTGTCTGTGTGTGTGTCTGCGTGTGTAGCCCAAAAAAAAGTGTCAGAACTTTTACAGCTATTGAAGTCAGAGCAGAACGCAACAATTCCACAAGCTTAGACTAAAAACCTACAAGGTATTACAAGACTAGCACACCAAGCTCTATCTTAGATGTAAAGGAAAGAAGTAGACATACTGCAGGTGAGGCTGAGGTCAGATTTTAGCCATTTGTGAAGATTCTTGGAAGGTAGCAGGTTATGAAATTACCTGCAAGTTGACAGCCACCAGAAGGGGAAAACTACTGCAATTCATTTCAGGCCTGGTTGAGGGCCTTATGTACATGGTTTATCTCTGTTTTTCTTTAACTTGTGTAAGTATTTGGTTTGGAAGCCATATAATGCATGCTTTGTCATCAGTGTTCAGACTCTGTGAGAGTGAAGAGTAAATATAAACTATAGGAGAGACTGGCAAAAGTGCCTATTCCTCACTGGAAGTGCAAAACCAAAACTAAGTCAATACAGGAGTGTTTTCTACATGTTCACATACAACTCAGATTGAAGTAACAAGAATTTGCTTTTGTGAGCTACAAACACCTCCCAGGCTAGTTATACAGTGTTTAAGCAAACACGCTAATTTTTGAAGAAAAAAGCATTTGATTTACATAAAAAACCATGAGAAATTATCAAATGGAACTTTATTTTAGTACTAAAACCATTATCCTTAAGGTGAAGCTTGCAGAAGTATATATAGTAATGCGCTTCAAGAATTATCGTCTTAATTTTGTTTCTTTGAGAACAACATTTTAAAACCACATTTATAAGAAAAGATGTGCCAAGCAATCATCCCAATTTCTGTTTAGTTTCTAGAATAAGTACTGGCCCAGTTATTTAGCAGAGACATAGATTTAATAGATATTTCTTACTATCTTCTATTATAACAAAAGTTTCAAAAACATGCAGCAATGAGCATGGCTGCTAAGGTTTTGTCCTCAGTGCCTGAAGGAACAATTTCAGTATCTTTCTTTCTGAAAGTTATTTGAGGAAACTTACTTTTGTTATAGAGACTGCAGCTGGCATTAAAGCAGTCAGCTGAGCTGCAGACAGAGGAGTCAGTGTAACCTGGTGTTGCTTTTGAGTCATCACTGGAGGCTGCTCACTGCTTTCAGCTCGTTTCTCATTTGTGCTTAGTTCATTTGAAGTCCCAGGGTTGGGCTGCCATATTTCTGGTTATTTTAATACAGGAAATTTTAGAAGTTAAGTCTTAAATGTTGCAGTTAATTTCTTTCATGGTCATATTGACCAGTTGTCAACATAACCACTCATATACAGGAATCCATAAATAAATGCAAACAAGAGCATTTGTTACTTAAAGCAACACTGGTATCCTCCTCTACTTGCACCGTTAGTGCTTCAGCTAGAATATCATGCCAAGTTACACCTTATTTGGCTTCAAGAAAGTGTGGATTAACTTCAGACCAAAGATTAAAGAGGCATCATACTACACTCTGTATATTGTAAAAATATTCTTGCCAAAGAAAATATCAAGTTGTTTTCTACAAACACAAAGACCAAGCAGCAAAGAGTGCAGACTGCATCATGTAGGTTCATGTTCCCTAAGCATAGTTAATACCTGCATATATTGCTCAGCAATATTACAGATCTCCACTACTAAGATCTGAGAACAGTCTAGACCAATGTTTTTCTGTGTTTGGTTTGGCTGATTAGATAATTCACGTCTTTTTCAGCTGTTACTCTGTTTACTTCCCACAGATGTTCACACCTATTAGTTTATATAACACAATGCTGAGCAACATGACAGTCTCTGAATTGGAAGTCAGTTCCTCTTCTGAAAAAGGGAAGTTGTTAAAACAAAAAATAATTTCAAAAGTCTTACAGTAGTATTGTTATTTGTCTGATTGTTATTGTAGTTATTGTTATTTGTCTTACAGTAGTATTGTTATTTGTCTGATTGTTCTGGAAAGAGTAGATAACACCCAGACTGTTCAAGAGTTGAGTTGTGACAACGATTTCCTGTTTCCAGTTTTGCTTGCTTAATATATTATAAATTCAGCATATAATACAGGCCTTACCTTCTGTCTTCTGGCTTTTTCTCTTTCCTTTGAGACTCACTAGTCTTTCTTCTGGTGGCATATGGGCTATTTTCTGCAGAAACACTTTTTCTAGTTCTTCAGCCATAAACACAATGTCATCACCTGGCTGAAAAATATGGTCAGTACCATTCAGTAAAGGAGAGGCTGCAGTAATGGCTATCTCATAAAACAACCAGGCTAGAGAGTCCTGCCCCAACAGATTGAGAAAAGCCACCAGTACTAGACAGGTCTAGAAATCATTGCCATCTCTGCCCCTGCAACTCACTTTAAAGCAAATTACTTCACCATTGAAATACTCTCTCTCTCACTGTCCCATTGAAAAATCCTCCTTTAGCTCTGCATACTTTTACAGCAAAAGCCAAAGGGGGCAGATCTGCAACTCCCTTATTACCCCTGTGTTCTGAAGAAGCTGTTGAAGCTCAAAGATACTGAGATACAGCCAAAAAATACCCAAGCACAGGGAGATGATCACACTTCAATCGGTCAAACTTGTTGAAGGAACAGAGCATGGCTCAGGGTTGCTAGCCTTGGACTTGTACAGCAATGACATAGTGCTTGCTGTTCATGAGCTCTGCAGCTAAACCCCAGAGATTCTGGATATGGAGTCCCTGTGCAGAAAAAGCTATGCACTCAGTTGTTGGAACAGCAAGCAAGACTTAATGTGTCCTCAGCGTCCCAGTCCTATCTAAAAAACCTCCCCAAACTCCCGATAAGAGAAAGTAGTTTCAAAAAAATAATGGAAATGTCAACTAACTTACGGTGTGTTCTAATAACCATATTCTTGTTTTAGACTTGTTTGTATCATTCAATAGAGCCACTTACTGGTAAGCATTTGTGTTCCACATACCTTGTTGTACATGTAGCAGTTCCAGAACATAGTTTTAAAGTCTTCAATACATTCTGCAGCTTTTGTATAGTAATTGTGTTCCAGACGCTTTTTTATGGTGCCTAAGTCCATAGGTTTTTTTATGATAGTGTAATAATCCTATGGTATTGAAAGAATAAGTCACCAAACATATCTTAATATTAGGACATGAAAATTTTTACATGTTTAGTTATGAAAGCTAAATTGCAAGAGAGAATTGCATTATATTAGAAGCAGTATTTTATTTAAAGGAAAACCTTCCCCTTCAGCCATAGGTACCAAAAATGTAGGAGTTTAGGAAATCTTCACCTTCTATTTTGTCCTTGTTCTTCCATGCAACATAAATCATTCAAAGCTCCAAAGAATATTTCTTTCAATAGGCTCCAGAGCTATACTGGTAGTAGCACTTATTAAAAGTATAGGCACTTCTCATTTGTTGTCTCAAAGCCATTTACACAAAGCAGCACTCCAGTTTACACAACAGAGGAAAAGAAGCCAAACTTCAACACAGTCTGAGACACTAACAAAAAGAAGCTGCCAAGTTATCACAATTGCTGTCCACATACTTTATCCCTGGCTATATTGGCACTACTCTTGGGGTTGGCCTAGGGAAGAAATGACAGTATGACTGAAAGGCAGCTGGAATGGGAGCTATCATGATTATTTTAGTAGCAAAGCTAAAGCCTTGTGAGTGAGACCATGAGGCTGTTTCCCTGATGGTGCATTTAAGAAATTGGAATGAAAATATCCCCACTAAGTTCACATATACATTGTATCAAATACATGGTAATTGTACAAAGTAACTACTACTTCTAGAGTGTTCTAAAGCTATCCTAACAATCTGTTTTGGTGAAATAGAAAAGCTAAATAAATAAATAGCCTGCACTCTGATGTATCAAAACAAAAATGCAACTAATAAGTATTGTCCATTCTGCATCTTCTAACATTTGGAGGAGAAAAGCAAATACTTTTATTGTCCTTGCCATGGAGCCAGATGTTTGCTTGTTACTGTGCAATGGCTGAAGTAATACAGACTTTGAGAAGTCAAGAGGCTCCCTTAGAAATCCAGAGAGGCAGAACTGGCCTGAAGCCAGCTGTGAATGTTGTCACAACTCTGATGGAATGCCCCTTAATGTTAACCCTAACTGACAGCTGCTTCCAAGGAGGAGAAAGGGTAACAAGAGACAGAGAGATAGTCACTTTGTGCTTTTGTACAAACTCACCAAATGAGTTTATCACAAGAAACAGTCACAGATAAATCCTTTTGTCTACTCTAAACAGAACCAGTGAGTTGAGAATTAGTCTTGAAAATTTGTAAGAAAAATATCGATGCTTAAGCTGTTGGAGGGGGAAAAAAGAAAATAATCCAAGGGAACATATCTTGGTTTTATTTAATACCTTTCTACTTATCTACCACAAGCACGATCTTCCAGGTAATCTGAAAAACCATTGTGCCAATCACCTATATTTTCATTTGACTGAAAAACATCCAAAACTAGAGTCTAAAAATACCTGGATGAAAACTACTTGTCACGAGATATTATAGTCATGTACTTTGTTACAATTAAGTTGTAGCATAAATAACATGCACACAGCAGAAGACAAAACTAATTTAAGCATCATATCTTCTATTTCATGGAAGGATGTTCTTCCACTAGGCTATGATGAGAACCATTGCTCTTTTATTTCCCTGTTTTTGCAGGGACATTTATTTCCTCTACAAATTTCAGAACAAAGTTATTTGAAATGGAAAAATATTATAGGTGTAATGACTTCTCTGCAACAAAATGGTTCCAGATTTGCCTGTTTACTTCAGGGGCAATCAGATCTGATTTTCCATCATAAAGTATTTAACATTAAGGCAGCCTAATATTAAAAAAACAAATACTCAAAGGCAAAACAAAATACTCATCATATGCAGTGCTAATAAATATGTCTGAATCAGAGGACAAGTCTGAACACCAATATACAGAAACTTTAAGAGGCCCATTTAAGCATTATTATTATTCCTTAGAAATGCTGATTTACTAGTTTCAGATCAGAAAAATGAGCAAAAACGCATCATTTCTCTAGACAGAAAACACTTTTCTTGTAGACTTGGATTAATGAGAGCACATTAATAGCAAAAATAGTCTTCCACAATCTGTTGCATTAGGAAAAAACCTTTTTAACATTAATTCACATAATTTACATATTAATACTCTAGTACCAAAATGGTTCTTACAGGCAGATTCAGTGCTGCTGCATCTACAGGTTGGTGAAAGGGCCAGGAAAAGTTGTGTCTCCACATGGCTCTCATGACCACCCTCTGTAAGTACTGAAGTTGGTTTGTTTGACATCCACTACTTCTGTTATTTATGTATTCTGGTGGAGGAGGGTTCATAATATGGGAACTGTGCTGGCTTTGAACAGACATCTCTAGTGAGTTTGTGCATCCACTTGTTCAAAGATCATTATGCATTTAACCTGAAGGGAACAAAACAGAAGGATTCAGTGAAGAAATGTAGATTTAATGCTGTTTACATGTTCACTTCTGTTTGTAGAACACCACTATTGTAACTACAGGCATACCTTTGTGACATTGGTTTTAAAGTGCCTATTTGGACATATTGCACCCCTAGAACATAGGGATTCATACTAGCTGTCTCCTAAAAAATAATCTGATAGCCTGCTTTTCATAACAGAGTGAAGTATTTAATGAGGTGTGAAAAAGAGCACAATAAGGTAGATAGCTACTGTAATCAGCACACTGCTAGAACAGTCCATATGGCCCATTCTCACAACAACTGTAGCATCCCAGCAGATATTGCTGACTACATATTTATATTTCATTTGTTTATTTCAGCATTCCTCTTCTGAGCTCCTGAAGCCTACACCTTAGCTAATAAGAGTGAATACTATTTGCACCACTACATATCATTAGCTAAATGCTAATCCTTTCACCAAAGTATCTATCTTAGAAGGGAAGGATCCAGACACATACAGGATCTGCCTCTCCTGTAACTGGCCAACATTAAAGAAAAGTTCTGAGGTAGTTTTAAGTACCTCACATCTCAGCCAAGCCCATCATACACTATTTTCTACTATTAGGATACACTATCATTTTTTCCTGCTTTTTTCTCCCACACTAGATGATAGCAAGTGCAAGCTGTTCACCTTCCCCATCTGAAGCTCCAAGGCTAGAAATGGAAGACAGGAGCAAAAGAGTACAGTTTGAACTTAGCAAAAAATCTTATAGCAACAAGCAGATAAATAGCAACATTTAATACTTAAATAAGAACATAATATAATATCTAATCTGTTGAGCATTTTGTAAATTAGTACAGTACAGTCTAGAAAAAAAGCTCAAACTTGGCATCAAGACTGCCAAGGAGGTCAAGAGACTGACGTTTTGTGTACATAACAATGTCTTAGGCCTAGATGTTTCATTTTTAAAACCTTAATTTATGCTGTGAAAACTAACTTCCATGCTTACAAGAGAGCTAAGACTGCACATTCTAAAGACGAACACAAGTCTGTGTTTTGGTTAATCCCTCCTTTACTACCTCTCCCTCTCCATCTCCCCAGTCACAGAAGACTCTTCCCTATCTTAAAATAAAACTTATGTTTGCATACTGAAGCAAAAGTGTGATTAGATTCCAACCAGGTAAGCTTTTTGGATATTTTTCAATCCACCCCTTCCCAGCCCCAGGTGTCCTTGAGCTGCTGAGTCAGGTCCAAAAGGCCAAGTAGTCTTGAAAAGAAAAGCCTTGAGTGTTTCCTTAAGACCCAATTTGAAGTTTTTTAGCTAACCTCATAGAAATGTGTTTTTAGTTTAAGAGTAAAAAGCAAATAGCTTACAATCAATGACATTGCTAAATAAGTCAAGGCTTTTGGCAAAACATCACATCTTGTGAGAATCAAATTATTTTCCTTTTTTTTTAGTAAGAAGAGATAATTTGCTATCAGTGAGTGCTCTCTAAAAGCATGCATTAAAGACCCTGCTGAAAAGACATCTATTTCCTCTTGTTTTCACTCATTATTCCAGCTACTAGCATAAAACCTGTATACATCATATACTGGTCAAGAACAGCAGCTTGGGAGATATTAACATACCTTAACATAACACATACAGAGCAAAGACAGACAGTGTACCAGATTCTACACACTAAGAACATTCCATTCTTCAAAGCCTTTTTAACAAATTTTGTTTAGGTGATGGCCAATAATCACACTGAACATTCCTAAAAAATATTGGAATTTCCCTTAGGTAATTGTATTGAGGCTACAGAGAACAGAGCACAGCCTTCTTACTGCAAGTAACACCATCTCTTCTTTCAAAATGAAAACTGCTTCCATAAAGACACCCATAAAACAACATTTCTGTGTTTAGGACCTCTCTTGGGATACATCAAACAAACCTTACTTTTAAAGACAATCTATATAAACATTAGGTGTTGAGAAAACACTGACTTACAGCTATTACCATAACCAACACCAACCATTCTTAGGCAATTCAAAACTAAGCTTCCACCCTCAAAGCAGATTATTTATCTGTTTTACCTTAATTTTAGGGAAAGCCACAACTCACTTCTTCCCCTTCCAAAAGATGAAGGAAGAAGAGAGCTTTAGAAGGCAGACAGAGCAGTCTTTATAACCTACTCACACCCTCATTCTCTAACAATAACTCCATCAAACACCTGCAACCCTAACTAAAACCTGCCCTATCAATCTGTTTCATTGGGAAGCTATCAACATAAAATAGGAACAGCTGCTAAGGGCTAATCTATATAGTAAATGCACAGTAGTATAAAAATGAGGACCAGGTTGTTTCATAATAAATTTAATTTGTTGTCATTAAGGCCATAAATACTTGGAATTTAGCCAGCTTATTTTGAATTTTGGCTATTGACTAAGCATTTGTTTCTCTCAGTACACCTATAAAGCTTCATCCCCAGTGTGCTTTAGTACAAGGCAGGTCTGCAAAATCAGATTTGTATTTAATTTGTTGTTCCATTCACATTTATGCCCAAACTTGGGATCAAAACCTGCTTGGATTTTCATCACGAAAGCAATTAATCTGCATGCTTTTTTAATTTCCCTTATTTTTTTTCACCAAGATGTCCTGGCAACTTTGAGACTGCTCCATCACCCTCACAAACACATGAAACACAAACAAAATTGAAACCTTATGATTGAAGATTTTAATTTATTTCAATTTATAAGAGTTGAATTGTATTTCCCAAAAGTATTCACTTTCAGCATGTTAAGATTACTGAGAGCATTTAAAGCACTGCTTCACTTAGTGAATGCTGTATGACAGGAGCCCGAACTATGCAAGCAACAATACTTAAAGAATCACTGGAAGCAGAGTAACAGAAACTGAAGCTCCCCAGAAATAAAATGTGAATTCAGGAGTCAGCTTTGCATCACAATAAGACATAGAAATTGAGGTTAATGACTACTGCTTTATGTCTAGGCCAAATACGGCTCTTGGATAGCTCCCTAAATTTGGAATAACCCTACTAACTTCAACAGAGTTGCCTTAGGTTTTCATCAGGGTAAATGATAGCAAAGTGGCATTTCCTTATGCTCTTTTACTCACTGTATCATTTTCCCAAATATTTATAGCGTCGATCATCTGCAACTCCAGGGCAGAGTACCCATGAAAGTTGTACAGGCACGTACAGGAAATGACCGTGAAAAAAATTAATGCATCCCAGAAAGGTGTACTATTCCTGCTTGCTTTCTCACCCATTAGATTGTTCTCACACCCAGAGAAACGTCACACTTCATTCACCCAGTTTTCAGCTAGTGTCCAACCAAAGGGCTATTGCAGAATGATGCCTGACTGGGGAAATCATCATCTGATGCAGCTGGCAACTATCTATTTCTCTCTCTGAAAATGAATTTCTAAACTCTTTCATTACAATTGAGTCAATTATTTCTGATATTCAGCTGGTGAGATGCTCCCTGCACCCCTGCTGTGGCTCTCCTGGCCTTCACCAGCCCGTGAATAGGCAGCCTCCTCTTCCTTGCTCTTCCTTCTGGCACTTCAGCTTCTCACCCAAAACAAACGTGTCCCTCCACCTGCTCTGCTCCTGCCTGGCCTCATTGATCATTGGATTGGTAAGAGGCATCTGCTTACTCCTTGGACCTTCTAAGTTTTTTCTTTTCCTGTAGTCCTTATTAATTACCTCCTCAAAATAATTTCACTGTGGTCAGGCCTTCATTTTTGATGGCCAGCTTGTTTCTGTGCTTTCAGACATCATAACTGGATGGAGATGTGGGGGCTGCTCTGCTTTTAAATGGGGGTATCCTATGAAAACTTCATTCCTCTGTAAACTGAGCAGGAAAAGAAGCTCTCAGTTACTAGACTTCTCTGTATAATAGGACTTTAATGCATTATTCTGAAAAGTTCAAGTATATGTCAGTTCTTTGTTCCATCCCATGACCTTTGGCCATCTTACAGAGAGAACGAGAAAAAAATGTCAAACTCCTCTGATGTGGACAAGGGAACTCTTTTTATTGTGTGTAAAATTAGCAGGATGAAATTCTCAGCATGCTTTTCACAACCAAAGATTTAAATAGCTTGCCAAGGGAAAATGACTGGCTTGTTCAGTATATTTTTGTACTCTCCAGGATGTTGATACTCAATATCAGCACTAAATTTGTGGTTATTAGAACTAACTAGGGTGCAAAGAACAGAAACAAAACGGTTTACTAAGTCTGATTTTCACATTTTTATTTTTTCTTCACGTGATGCCTTTTATATATATTTCAGGAAATAGGCTGTTCTTTTCTAGGAAGTCCTCTAATATTTTCCTAAAGGAACAATACAAGGTAAAGTCCTATGTGTTTAGCCATAAATTAGGGATCTTGCTGCTACGTATGATTGAATCCAAAGAATGTGAGTGGCTCTTTCATGTGTGGCTCTTCAAAGTTTGGGTTCTCCCCATGCTGTCAAGCTCTTCTTGTGCTATATGAGAAACTGAGGGTGGAAAAGATGCATCCACAGCCTTGTCTGCTCACTGAATTGAATTTGTTGAAGTAATGTTCTTAGAGTTGAGTTCCTGAGAAAACAATCTTTTTCTGAGCATAATTTGAATTTTTAAATCCTCTTCAGTGGTGGCTTTGTGCAAGCTGAGGTGGCTCCATATTACAGCTGGCTAGGGTAATGTACGTTATTATTACTGTGCCTCAGCTGAAACCTAAGAACTTTTTAAGCAGCTTTAACACAGTTGCAAGCTATTATGTGTTCATACCCTTTGTGATCTAAGCTAACCCAAAGTAGATCTGATTCAAATGAATTTCAGCCATCACTTCCATGAATAAAATTGGCTCAAAGTTGTCCTTGAAATGCAAAACTTGAGGTGATGATTGAGTAGTTACATCCTCAAGCTGTGTGCCTGATTTCTCTGTAAGAGATTATACCCTTGCAGCAGAGTTTCATTAATTTATACTTTCATGAGCTCTTTTCCTTTCAAATCCCCCATCATTCACCAGGTACCAATTGGAGATCCTTAAAAGACTTCTCTGTTTGCTGTTGCTCTGTTGCAGTTTTTTGCCAGTAGATGTCAGCTCAGAACTGGTGAAAGTTTATTCTGTTTGTTTCCAGGTAATTGGAATCAGTGGTTCAGTGACTTTGGCCTTAACTGTTAATATTGGATTGCTTGTTCAGAACATCAGAAAGCATGATGTCACTATTCAGACATTGAATGTATGACCAGTGTGACATTTGCACACTTGGTGACATTTGTAAAGAGAGAATTCAGACTGAAGTCACTGTGATTGGAAAAAATAAAGCCAGGTAGTCAGTTATTAAACTTTAAGGAAAAATTTTTCAAGATTGGACTCTGATTCCAAGTTAACTCTGATTCTAGATTATGCTAAGAAGCCAGGGGAAAGGAACCACCGTGTTTCAGAGGGTGGTAGGAATTTGTGGCAACCTCTATGCTGTCAGAAACAAAATTACAGGAGCATTCCTAGGAGTCCCTGCCCCAGTAAACTGGTTAGCCCTGTGAGACAATGTGAGGGAGGGATATGCTTGCTACTGGGATTTTTTTTCTCTTTCCTTAGAACTGCAGGACTAGTTTGTATATGTATATGGTCGTTGCTGGAAGAGCATTTGAGAGGCAAACCTTTACCCACTGGTGTTTACAGTAACATGGCACTGTACATACAAGCACCTGCTGGAACAGGAGGAGCTGTACTTGTCTGTACACTGTGCAGACAGGTGCTGTAGCACTGCCTTTGCTTGATGGCACCTGCTCTGCAGGCAGACAGAAAGACCGATGATGTGTTCTTGGGACATGGTCATGCTTCAGAGTGCTCTCTGTTTTGTGAGCAAGCATGGGGCAGTCAGTCTTACCTTCAGAAATTTCTGCTTCAGGGACAGAAGCATGCTATTAGTGCATTCCCACACTTTCCATACTGCTGTAGCTGTTTCTCCCGAGGTCTCTGGAGCTCTAGCCCAGAGATCTGAGTGCCTCAGCCACGGAGCTGTGCTGTGGTATGGGAAAGCTTGCTGTGCCCTGTGAGGCAGTGACTTGGGCCCGCTGTCATATCCTGATGGGTGTGTTTCTGAGTCTTGCCTGCTCAAATCCATGCTTTACAAGTGGGCTGGCTGCTCACACTTGTAGGTGAGTTGTTTATGCTGTGGAGTAGGTATTTGGTGCAATCACTGGCATTTTCTCCTTGAAATGCAGAAGGCATAGGGCATGGAGGACAGACAAGGACACAGACCAGTGTGTGAATGCTGCAGTTACTGTGCAACACTGTGAAGGGACCCGGGCTTTAAAATCACAGAATCATGCAATGGCTGGGCTTGGAAGGGAGCTTAAAAATCATCTGGTTCCAACTCCCATGCCATGGGCAGGAACAACTCCTAATAGAGCAGATTGCTCAAAGCCTCATTCTATCTGGCCTTGAACACTGCCAGGGTTGGGCCTTCCGCAGTTTCTCTGGCCAACCTGTTCCAGTGCCTCACCACCCTCACAGTAAAGAATTTCCTCCTAACATCTAAACTAAAACTTGCCTCTATTAGTTTAAATACCATCCCCCCATGTCCTGTCACATTATTTGGGATGGGCTGAAGCCATGTTGTTGTAGACATCTGGGAGAACCAACAGTTTTGTTCATGCATTCAAGGCCAGCCCTGACACAGTGCAGCTGTGTAGCCTTGGATGGAACTGGGAAGAGAGCAATGTGAGGAAGGGCTGTGAGGAACATCATCAGGATCTCCCTCTTTTGGCTCAGGTCTGTGCCCTTGCCTGAGCTATGTGCTACTTGTACCTATTCCTGGCCAGATCAGCCTTGCTAGTCCTGATCCTCAGCTGGCTTCCTGGCTTTACCTGGGGCCTACTTGGTCACCACCAACTTCTCTGACAATCCCTGGACTATCAGCTGACCCTGGTTACTGTTGGCAGACCTGCTCTTCTCACCTTCGGGATGGGAACCTTGCTGGTGAGGCCACTGCCACCACTGGCTTTGTGCTTACTCACACTTACTCCTGGTGGAGCAGCCAGCTCCAGCTGCTCCCTGACACTAACCTGCTGCTACCAGGCAGCTATCACAGGCTGATTTATCTTCTGATTACAAATCAGAATTTAAAAATACATGTATAAATTAAAATTAAAACTTGTCTTGGCAGTTCAGTTCTCTGTACTAGGATCATGGAGTCTGTTAAGTGAGTAATGATGTGTCTCCTCAAAATTCATGACGATAAGAATTTATAAATTATTTTCAGAGATTGCATTATTTTCAGACGGCATATCTGCTCCCACTTCATCCTCTAAAAAGAGAAAATGGATACATAAGTTCCAATAAAACATTATTCCTTATTTTTGCAGACTGCAGCCTAAGTCAATGCACAGTTGTGAATGTCAATAAACAAATTCAGAACAGTTGAGCTGCACAGTTCCAGTGTCATTAGGATATTAACTGCCTGTTTGTTTAAAAACTTGTTTCTAGTGACCTTGCTCCTTTCCATGGGTCATTACTTTTTTTTTCTTTTGGAGGTGGGGAGGGTCCTCACTATTGCCATTGCTCAACAAATGGAACTTTTTTAACATCAGAGGGCCAGGGATAGAACTGGCTGTAAATGTTTGACAGTGGCCCGAGATGATTTTGTTGAAATGCATTGAAGTTTGATGCTGGTGACAAAAATCCATTTGGGTACCAGTGTTCTCAGGGCTCTCAATTAGACTGAGTGAAAAAGCCTTGCACTGTAGACCTAGAGGTATTTCTATGTGGTGTGCTTTCAGGAGCCTGCTTGTTTAGGTTGATATGGGCAACCAGAAAGTCCCATTGTTCCTGGGGCTGGCTCAAGATGGGTCGGGAATTAAGATATCCCCTGCATACCTATTTCCAAGGGGCATAGGAAGTGAGTTTCTGTGGGCAGCCATAAGGGCTTGAACACTTTCAATAAAATTTTAATTAGATTTAACTATACAACCATCAGGTAATTTGTCACAGGCTTTATGGGTTTATAGGTTTAGGGAGATTTTTAGGTGTTAAGTGATCATATGTTTTACAGGCTTAATATGACTTTAGGTTTTAGATGATTGTGACATTTTGCAAGTTTTTTAAAGCTTAGTAATTTGTTCCTTGGTTCTTCTGCTTGTGCAGAACCCATATAGCAATGTATTTTAATAACAAACCAAATCATTAACTATTCAATGGAAACCAACCATTGAAAGCCTACTAGGTATTTGTTCACATACAGAGAAAATAACTCGAGTGAAGTGTGATTTGAAAAGATATATACCTTTGGGTGCTTAAAGCATTTAAAATAGCTATAGTGAAATTATGTGAGCCCCTAATCATTAATGAGGTTCAGTCCCATTGGTAATGGATATCTGAAGAACTCTACATTCTCAGACTTGAGCAGTTCTTATAACTGCTTGTGTGAAGTGGCCTGAAGCTGAGCACATGGGTGCTGGTGCTTCAGAGCAGTGGCACTGGTGTTGAAGCTGGTAGAAAAGCCACTGTGCATGAAACTGTGTCTGGAAGCTCTCCTCCCCAGACTGGGGACTGATTTCACAAGCACGAGGTCCTGCTCCTAAGCCTTTATCCTTCTGCGAGGAACTTGCCCTGCTATTTCTGCCTGTGCATTCTGCATCCACTTCTGTGGAAAACTCATCCAAGGCCTGCTTGACTTCTCTCCATTGCTAAACACTCCCTGCTCTGTGCATGTCAGCAACAGCTCTTGGTATTAGCATCCACAGGCACATTATGTTAAGGACAGTTAAATAATGCTAGAACTTGGCCTTCCTCTATTACCAGTGCTGGTTCTAACTTTTAGTTTCAGGCCAGAGAACTCCTGGAGAGAACTCCTGCTAAAATATCTTAATGGAAAAAAGAACTAATATTTGAGGCCAGTGGGAATATTCCAGCTCTCTGTGCCAAGGAGCCTGTGAAGGGAGCGGTGGATCAGCAAATGGAGAGGCTTAGTAAGTGACCAGCCCAGTCCTGGGGAGTTTGCCCAGTCCAGAAATCTGACAGCCTGTCACTGCTCTTGCTCTAATAGGTAATGCTGACCAGCATTATTTACTAGGGAGGAGGAAGGATAACGCAATGCTGCACTGGGATGCACATGCTTGCTATCAGAATGGCTTCTCCTCCTTCAGCCTCTTAGCTACACTCTGCTAATAAATGAGGAAGGATAAAGAGCGTGGATTTGCAGCTCTGTTCTTTCATAATTAACAGTCTTCGTGGGAAATGTTTTTCACTGTATCCATGTGGTGATATGTGACTTTGCCAGGGGTTGAGGTGTTGTGATAATTAAAGCTGCAGTCTGTAGAAAGGGAGTGAGGAACCTCACACAGGAGGAGATGGCAGAGGTCCTTGCTGCATCCCAACTCTTGCAGCTAGGACTGTCCCAGCTTCTGCATGTGGCCACTTCCTGAAGTGGAACAATTCCTACAGGGGCTTTGAACTTTGAAGGTGGCACAGGAGAACAGAGTGCTCAGTTTGAGAATGCATCCTGAGTGCTTCTGACCCAGCTTCAAGGGCTGAAATGTCTTTAGGTGGAATGGGCAGGGGATTGTATGGAGAGTCATGTTTCTGGGAGTGAGAGTGCCTAGATTCAGGACTCCAGTACTCAGTGAGAACAAATAATGAGACAGAAGAGAAGGGGATTTTGGCACAACCTTTCTTTTTACTGATGCAAAATGGAGAGATTTTTCAATAATATAATAATATTTAAATAATTATGTGGAGGATTTACCCCTCCAGCATGAAACTCTACTGTGAATATTTGGTTTTCCTCATGGGATAATTAAAGTATGTTAAAATAATCTTTGAAAAAAAAAGCTGAAGCTTTTTTGGGGGAGAAAAAGCTGAAGGCACGTTGTACATGGGATAGCTGTTTTTTCTGAGATAAATGGCTGGCTGGAGTCTGTTTTAGCTTAAACAAGAGTAATACAACTTGTGTAAGACTGACAGCAGAGCCTGTTTATCTAACTTTTGTTTATTATTATCTAGCTTTCTGAATTTCTAAACCTCTGTTTCAACATATTTAGAATTCCCATTGCATTTTCGCAATATGCTGTATTTTGCATGATGCATTTGGCTGTATTGCATGTGCAGGGGTTACAGAAAAGGCATTATATGTACATTACTGCTGTACCTTCATATTTATCCATATGCCAAGATTAATCCAAGATGCAGTAATGTTTTGCCCAGAGCAAATGTACCAATGAACCTTAATCCTGATCTTAAGAGACTTACTCTCTGTTCCTGTGACAGTTTGTTTATTCTGCACTTGAGGGCCTCTTTTGAGCTAAAACAGCCATTAAGAGCAAATTGTTCTGGACACCTTTTCTGCCTCTGAGTAACAAAAACTGTGCAAATTATTTTCATTTCTTTCTATACCTTTTTCAGGTGATTCTTAAAAACATAAATCCACTGTGGTATCCATCCAGCACTGGAATGTTCTAAATGCAGAGATATTACTCGACTCATTACCAGTGTGACCTTTCAGGATTCCCTATGGAGCAGGGGACAAATCTCACTGTACTTTGTGTCCATGTTATTGTGAATGCAATGTCATATGTACAATGTCCATATTACAGGGAAAAAATGCATCCAGGTACTTTGTATATTTTCAGCTGTTTCTGTAGGTTCTTGTGCTGAGTGCCAGATGAAATTACAGCTGTATTGTAAAATAATGTTTCTTGTTAAGAGTTTAGTCCTAAAATAGATCTAAACCCCTGTAATTCTGTGGAAGGTGTAAGTGCTCTGTATTCATTCAAGTATTTGATTAATCCAGTTCATCAACTGAGTAATTAAAATTAATAATCTCAAATTATGAATGAAAATATGTTCCTATATTAAGCAAAAAATATTTTTTTACTTCATTATAAACAAATATATTATCTGTGAAAGGGTAAAAGAAAAGAAATGAAAAATATTGTTTCCCTGTAGTACAGTAGAGATATCAAGGGAAAACTGGGGCTTTTGTTAAAGTTAATAAGAGCTGGATCAAGCCTAGGATTTCTTACAGCTCTCATGAGGCACCACAGCTCTTGACTTCACTAGTCAAGAATTAAAAATGAATAATTATGAACTATATCTTTCTCTTCACTAAAGATGAAATAACTCCCAGGTAGATTTAACATGGTAAAACTTGCTTTATGAAACCTTTTTTAATTAACCAGATACCTTACATTATTTCAGGTCCTGCTGTTCTGTTTCTTCTTATAGGAGGACTACTGAAATGGAAACAAAAGTCAGTTTAGTAATATAACACTTATTTTAGAATTATATCTAAAATGAAAAGTTAATCAGAAATAAAAATGCCATTTTCTATCAAGTTAAAATCTTAGGCTGGCAGTGCAAATAGGTTTATAGTAGAATTTTAAATTAATTACTGCCTTTGCAAACACATTTCATTGAATTGGAGTTGCAACACAATTGTTGGAAAATTATTGGAAAAGAGGTAGAATTTTTTGGTTTGTTTGCATTTTCACAGAGATTTTTCTATGGCTGCCACAGAACAGAGACAGCAGTTACTTCTGTAGTATGCAGATACTCTTCCTTTCTGTTTGCATAATTTTAACATAACTGAGACATTTCACTGCTTAGAATGAAAAAAATACATGTATCTATCTATAATGACTATGTGATTATGGATTTTTTCAATAGAAGTATTTTTATTGCTAACAGTAATCGAGGTTTTTATCTTGTCCCCTCTTTCACTTTATTAGAAATTATGATCTAGGAAAATATGAACAAGTGAAAAAATCTGATTTATTGTTTCATATTGCATCTCATTAAATTTAAAGCAGCATAATTGTAAACTACAGTAATGCTTTTGAACAATTTTATTTATGCGTAGTTGAATAACCAGATTGAGGAGCTTAAGTGGAGTCTTCCAGGATACTTAAAATATTCTATGAACACTTTGTGCTACATGCATTAATGGTAAATTTTGAGAAGTGTGAAGTGTTGATGGATGCGAGGAACAGAGGTGGGATTGAGCTTCATTACAGCTGCAGCAGTTTGTAAATATGAGGCTTGTGACAGATTATTCTTGCAGAATAAACCTCTGCTTGCTGGCCTATGTTACTAAACAAATGAAACACTGAGAGGAATCTCAGACTGGTTTCTCTGTGCAAAATCTGCTTATGTTCAGGTATTATTGTCCTGTAGTGAGGATCTGAGGACAAAAGTGCAATTTACCACCTGAAGCAGTCTTGTCTTGTCTGTATGATTTTACTCAGAATATGTAAATTTCTCAGGTGGTGCTCAGTTAGCTGTAGCTTTCTGCAAAATTATGTAGGAACATAAATAATTCTGATAGTTCATGAAATATGAATAAAGGCCTATTCAATACTTTCCTTTTTTTGAGGCTCTTGGGAAACCTAAATTGAATTGTGTTGCTGAAGTTCTTTTGAATACATATTCTGTAAAATTTTTAATGTGCCATTTACTTTTTCATTAATTTGAAATAGCTTTCAATTCTTTCAATGTTCCTTCCTGATGAAAAGTTTTGGCAAATGCCAGTCCTCATTTGTACAAGGTTTCCAACAAGGGCTATTGGACATGTCCTAAAATGATTAACCTCAGCGCTGGAAACATTTCACTTTCCTGCATTGCTACTTCTTGTTAATACAGAGAGAAACTGTCTTCTGTTATTGCTGGGCAAAATGTTTTGCCTCTAAGTAAAATTATAGAGATGTTATTTGTCTTTTTGACATCTATGAATACAGAAAGCCCAGTGCTGCTGCTTGCAAAGCATCCTCACTCCCCTGTGTGCACTCACGCAAAGGGCTTTCCCTGCATCTCATCATTGTGCACTGTGAATGTAACAAGAACATAAAAGACAGAGTATCTGTCACAGATGTTTCTAAGACTCCTGCTGCTGCAATGTCTTTCTCACCCCAAATTACAGCAGGCTACATCAAGATTAATTTGGTTAAAAGAAATTATAAAAATCCAGAAAAGCTTTCAAATTGAGGTGAAAATCTTCAAATAAGATAATTATATACCTTAGATAAATAAGATGTGACATAACTCATCTGGTTTTAAAAAGCAATAGCAAATGTTGCTAAGTTAGAGAAGGAATGGCTGTTCACTTTATCTTACAAAACACAGTGAATAAAATAGCCATGAAACTGAAATGCTTTGCCTGCAAAATTGAAAGGAAGTTTTTTCATGCAATGCGTATTGTCCCTGGGGAAATCATTGTTTCAGCACGTGGTTTGTTATCTAGAGTTTATTGGGATTTAGAAAAAGTTGGCCATGAATAAAACCCAACAAAAAAACCCTAAAACCCATCCTTATTCAGATTTTAAATACTCTTAAGTAAAGAATTAAGTATTTTAGAGGATAGATAAACACACTTAAACAGACTTATGGGGTCTGGAAGAATCTTTACCTGAGGCAGGTGTGACCTAACTACCTCTTGCAAAACACCTTGCAGTTTTATGAGGCAGCTGTGGCCAAGGGCCAAGCTCTGCACCAGTTAAAGCACGGGCCTCATCCAGCAGAGCAATGCACGCCAACAGCAGCAGTCCCCATGATGCAGAACGGGGCCCTCGCGGTGCCCTGACACCTGCTAGCTTCAGGGGCAATCTGTGAGTGTTTCCCAGGCCCTAGGGTGCAAGCAAAGTCCAGCTCAACCTCCTACATTGCACTACTCTGTAGAAGCACCAAGGGTTAACAGCTGCTACTTCAGTGTTGGGGCCATCAATGTAGCTCAAGTTGGTCAGTGCTGCTGGTGATGAGCCAGAGCACCCACGGCTCCTGCCAGGAATCCTGTATCCCTCTGTAGGGACAGGGCACTGCCAGGCATCCCCCTGGCTGCTTAGGGCTGGGGAAAGGAACTATTGGGCCATCTTCTACCGACCTCCAACACAGGGGTCTGAAAGACTCCAGGTGTGCTTTTCTTTCCTGATCTGCTCCCCTGACAGCAAACCTGGGTGCCAGACACAGCTGATGCTTTTGCACACACTTTGGTGTCTTTTTGCTGGAAAAAATGCTGATTGGCATCCTAATGAAAATCTAATTGATGCAGTCAAATTGTCTAAGATTCTGAAGCACATGTGATGACAGACACTGTAAATAATTTATTTTCATGTGTAAAGGAAATACGTCAGCTCCAGTCTGCCCCTGTTTACATGAAAGACACACTGTTAAGAGTTTTATCTGATAATTAAGAGCCAGCATGACAAACTGTTATTTTAATTTATACAAATAATTTCTATGAAACAGCTACTTTGAATGAGACTACCTGAAATTGAAACCTTGGAATAAATGGCTTTCCAATAAATGAGGTATTCAGCATTCTAACATTTATTGCTGAAATACGATTAATTTTATGTTACACTTTACTGTGAAAACTGGATACACTTAAACTCTCCTCATTATATATGAGCTACCCCACTTGGATGCTTTTCATTCTCTTTTAGCAGTGAATTTCATACATTTTAAGTAAAAACTCTCATTTTTTCTCATTTCTGTTCCATGTCTGAATTCTAATCTCTCTCCTATAATGTTGGGTGCGGTTTTATTTGCTTTATCCCTGGCATTTCCAATAGTTTTGTGGTGTTTTGGAATCTAAATGCTAAAGACATCCCACCTCTAAAGCAATGGCAAAATTATAAGAAAACCTGAGCGCAATACTACTAAATTAGGCCTCTTTTACCCTCTTTGCACTTCCCTGTCCCAAGGACTGAAGTTGTCTGAGCCACAACTAGTTCAGTCAAGAAGCTTATTTACAGTCTTATGCAAGGGGCTTCCATTCTGCATATGTTACAAATAAGAGCTTTGGACAAATAGGAAGATCCTAGAACATTACTCTGGCATCTGTAAGTGATTATTGGAGGTTACATTCCTGGTTGGAGGATCTCTCCAACTCCCCCTCCTCTTCTTTTCCCAGATCTCTGCTGGGAAAAAAGCCATTCTCTGTACGTTTGAAGAAACTGGTTCTGGATCTCTTAAAGTAGGTCGTCGATAATCCTTATGGTAGAAATCCAGTCTCGCTTCTGTGTACCAATAATGGCTTAGCTACATGATAATTACTGTGATAACAGAAATTTAAAAGTCTAACTTTTGGTAGAGCATATTGTCTGGTGAACCTATGCCTAAATGCTAGAAGTCACAGGGTCTTTAATCTGCAGTGGCCTGATTCAAGCACTTGTGTCAATGTGTGAATTTTCCCAATAAGCAGAGCTATTGGAACCTTGGCTGGGTTATGCAGTATCCCACAAGGAAGAAAAAGCAGCACCCCACAACACAGTATGTATTTTTTCTTTGCTTATTTTGGCCTGAGTCTCATCTTTGTTTGAGTCTTGGTCTTTGGCTAGTGTTTGTTTGCTAGTACCACTAGGAGATCTGAATTCATGCAAACTGAAATAGTGAGGGGCTCCAACTTGCATCTCTCCAGGCAGATGATCTCATCATAGTTCTTGGCAACAAAACTTACACACTTGAGCAATTTCATTAACTCTGAGGGGAAAAACTTATTAATGGATTGGTACATACATCAGTACTGGTAGAACTAGGGCTTCTTAAGATATACATTATGGATAAAGTTCCCTAAGAAATTCATTGGCACAGATGGGTAAAATGATCCCCTATATCAGAGCACTACAATAATCCATGTGCTGTTCTGGCATGAAGAACAAACATAAGGTAATACTAAAAGTAGTAAAGTAAAACCACTTTGTAAAAGTTTTTTTGGTTTGTTTTTTTTTTTTTTTAGCAAGAAATAGACAGTGCTGTAATTAGATATTGTAATATTATAATGGAAATGTTTTGTCAAATTTCTCTAATCAGCTGTCAAGCTAATGTAAGCCCTTTTTTTCAGATCCACAAATAAGATTAAATTAGTTTGCTTTTTTTTAGTAAATTTACCAGAAAAATATTTAAGTTTACTCTGACCAGATTTAGTGTATGCAGAAAACATTTAGTAGATAAGTGTGAAAACTTGCAGACATTTGTATGGCAATTGCTTCTCTTTTCGTATATGCTAACTTTAAAATCAAAGGATAGCATATTTCTACAGTATATAGTTGATCAAAATATTGTAAATAGTTGTAAATAATTTTGAAATAATAATAATAATTTTCAGAATAATGCTTATTCTTTTGGACATGTTACAAGGACTGTGAGAAAGCAGAAAAAGGGGCATACTAAAAAAAAAAAGACTGCTCACATTAACACAGCTAATTTAACAGTGGGCTTGTATAACACTTTTCTTTCTGGTGTGTGATATGTCCCATGTGCAGTATCTCTATTTGTTGGCAGATGGAAAATGGGAGCAGAGGGAAGTGTTCCTCATTTAAACAGATCTGCTTTCCTTTTTTTTAATAATAACCAAGAAATAGGCTATCCTTTTAGTGTGCTTGGCTATATGTACTTTGCTGCTTAAAATGGCCCTGAGTGTATTAATAGTGTAGCACAGGATTCAAATATTATCATTTGTGGTGGGTGTGGGAGTGCAGGCCTCGTAGCTGGGTTTGGGAATATATACCATGGGAAATCTTCTATGAAATAACTGTTACTTCACTCAGTGTGGTCCATTCCAAATGCTAACCATTTACTTGTCAGATATTTTTCATGAGCCTTGCAGATAAGATAGCTCCGTGGGGATTGATTTAGCTGTGTTCAGAAAACTAAGCTCTCACTAGAGATGGGGAAAGCACCCCACCTTTCTTTCAATTTGGTATAGAATATTAATAATGAGGGGAGGGTTAGTCTCTGGAGCTTCATCCCACTCTTCAACACATCAGATTCGTATTAGCAATATTTATTATCTAGAAGGGTGACTCACTGTCAGCTGTTTTCATTTTTGCTTATAGTACCCTGGAGCAAAATGTATATGTAAGCAACAATTTACATTTTCATTTCTGTATTTTATTGCAGTGGAGCTGGTCACAATACCATAGTAACAGTTGCTTTGCAGTTTCACTTTTGAGAGCATTTGATTCTTTGCCATAGTGGATGTGGTTAAAAGGATTGCTTGTGGTAAGAACTGGTAAACCTGCAGTTCTGAATAATTAAGTGCTATTATTTTGTTGATAGAATTTAAAAAGAAACATTTGTCTTTATTTAAATGAAGATAAATATTTACAAAAAAGTAAACAGAAATATTCAGTACATTATTTTGCTTCAGGACTTGCTTCATACATAACATGTATGTATATTATATTCAACAGCATGTGCAATGTGTAAAGACAATTTTACAACTTTTACAGCTGTTCACCACATGTGGGGCTGCACGGGGAAAACAAATATGAGCTATGAATGGCCCCCAGATTATGCCCCTCTGAGAGATGTATATGGTTACAGTAGAAAATGTACATTTAGCATTGTTAATAAAATGCTAATAGTTACCGTGGTCTAAGTTTTGAGTAGTACAACAAGCCTGCATTTCTGAAACTACACATAAAACAAGAAAATGCAACTAAACTGCTGAATAGGTTAGTTTGGACTCTTTTTTTAACCTACACAAAATTCAACAAATACACAGAATCAACATGGGCCTTAGTATTACTACTTAGGGTAGGATTTACTCTCAAACATTAACTGCATATCTTGTAATTAGAAAAGACAGCAACCCAGTCAGATGTTTTATCTGTCTTTTGCTAACTTGACCTAGCAGATGCCAACTGCCTTTCTGCTGGATGAATGGTTTCGTTTGTTGCCCTTGCACTTTTTAACATAAAAGGTAAAAGAAATATGTTATATCTGAAAAAATACTCTTCGTTTTGGTAAAAAAAGTTTTCTCAACATATGGTAGATAAGGCTGTTTTATCATTAATGTATGTGAGATTTATTATGCAGCTGTTAAGAAATTTCCTTCGTAATCCCTTGTGCACTTAAGAGAATTTGGTCCCCTTGTGCAATTAAGAGAATTTGGTTCATCTCCTGAGTAAAACTAAGCTGGGACCCAGGACCTACCATGCTTCAGCAACTAATGGACATGCAGTCCACACTGGAACTGGTTGGAAATAACTTCCAATAAGCTGTGTCTAGTGTAGATACCAGACTCTCAACACATGTGATTTTATTCTGTAGACCCCTCCCTACTGTACCTGGCTAGTTGTTAATGGAGAGATACCCACAGCCTGATCATTAACAGCTCTTGCCTTTTTAAAAAAAAAATTATGGGAATCTTTTCTCATATCTCCTATTCCTTCTGGAATTAATTACTGTTCATTAACAAAGTGGTTGGTCTATTTCATGGGAAAAACAGAATGAGACAGATGGAGGCCAGCCAGTGTTCTTTAGCATGAGGCCTTTCTCACCCTCATAGTGATAGTTTTGTGGTTTGCATATTAGGAACAGTTTTCAATGTAGTTAACTATTCTGCTTCTGTTGCCTCTTGATATCTAAATATTTTGACATTTAAATATCTAGATATCTAATTAATCTGAAAAAATGTGTTCTTTATCTGTAAGACAACAAAAAACTCTCTGGTTTGTAGATTTTTCTATCTCTCTCTGTGTACTTGTATAGATCAGTATATTTTCTAGGGTAGGCAAAGTTTTCCTTCCATGTTCTAAAAAGAGCACATTGTATAGAAATGCTTTGTAGATATTTCCATTTTTTCTTCCCCCCCTGCCCCCTCCCCCCCAAACAATTGAATTAAACAAATGAAGTATCAAAAAGAAAATGCAAGTTATATAATGTTTCTTTCTTCATACTTTTGGTCTCTTACACCCTATAGAAGTTGAAAACTCTTAGGTACCTTTTGACTAGTTCACAAAAACATGAGGTTTTCAGTAAAAGTTTAGAAACCTCCTGCAGATCTATATTGCTATGGTGGCCACCTACCATGCCAGCCTGTAGAGACCTTAAAAAAATTAAGTGCAAATGAAACTCCCAGTCGTTAAGAGAAAATTAATCCTTCAGGCCACAGCAAAATTTGAAAGGCCTGAATAGTAAATTTACTGGATGCATGCATTTATAATCTCTGCTAAAGGCATAACTTGCCTTTGATGGTTTCTTTTTGTCCATGGTTTTCAGCAGCACTCTGAGTGCAGTTTTGTTGCCTGTCTGCTGAACACAGATGGTTCGACAGATGCGCAGGTTACAGGTGGCAAAGTGTAAGCAACGTGCTTTGTGAAAAGGTTCTTGGCCCTGGGATACAGCAGGGCCTGGACTGTCCCTGCTTTTAAGCAACTTCCACCTGATAACACTGGGGCCACTGGCTCTGACGTACTTCGTTTGCTGATGTCCTTCAGCTCATTATCACCTTCATATTTGACATTGCCAGTTCTGTGGAAGTAATAATCCAGAAATACGTAAAATTCTTTTTAAGTTGTGCAAGAGAGGGAATGGTGGTGGCTTACAAGAAGCAGCTGTGAAAATTACTAGGGCTTGTGTTTGGACCCATAGAGAGAATTATTAATGAAAATACAGCTAGCTGAATATACTCTGGATTGCTTATGATCCTGTATTATCATTTTTTGTCTTCAGATATGTGCTGTGATTAGGGGTGTTGGTCAGCTGCTTTTGAGTTGTGTTGATTTGTATGTTGAAAAATTGTCTTTCTCCACAAGCCCTATTCTCACTAGTGCAACGAAGAGACCCAAGGAGTGGAAAGACCAATCTTTTCCCTCAAGGTTTGGTAAAGGAACAGATGGAAGGTTGGGTTGTTTTTTCCTCCTCTGTCTCATTACTCAAGAGCTCTCCTGATCTTTTGTACATAATTGAAGAGAAAAGAAAACTTGCATTTGGCTTTTTTTAATGTGTAAATGGCATCAAAGACTGGATTTTTATAGTAATTCACACACATCTGCACTAAATAATTGACACTTCATGAATCAATGTATGACATGAAAGCCTTCTATAAGCAAATTATGTGTCAGAATAAAGTGGAAACCCTTCAAATATTATATGTATGCACTTGCCTTACATCCCCATCCAGATTCAATGAAGGACAGTTAAGACTGATAGGTCACATTCCCTGGCATGTGTTATTGTAATTCCAAGGACGATGAAATAACACGTGGGAAAAACAAACAAATATCCAACATAAGGCATTAGTCAGTAGCAGTCTAAAGCAAAATAAAGAATGTAATGTATTGCAGATCACCTGGACAGATAAAAAGCAGATCCAATAATTGCAAAAAGTCTCTAATTCTCATATATACAAGGACAAAAGAATATGTTCTCTGAAGGAGTTAATGCTGCACTGTATATGTGGAGGAAAAACTTTTATGTTGATTCACAATTCCAGCTGGATATAAATTGTAAGTCCCATAGGAAAGTATAGAATTAAGCCCTTTTACAAATTTGTTTTGCAGTAGTATTGGTAATTTCCATTGTGAAAGCAAAACAAAGGTGTGCTCTCCAGGAGCAGTGCTAAACCTGAGCACAGAGCAGCAGTGCAGAGTTCCTTCATCACATTTTTGGAGTTTAAACAAGAAATAATTTGGAGCATGAGCAATGCATTACTTGGTAATTCTCAAATCCCAAAATTTTGCCACAGGTTGGTATTTAAGTTCATATAGCTAATAGGTTTAAATAGGTGACATTTCCTTGCAGGGTGTATGTTTGGAAACACGCTGTATACTGAAGAGAGGCTCACTTCATGCTTTGCTTTAAAATTGGGCTTCAAAAATACCACACTATATCACCTTATCAACACATGACCTCCTCCTCAAACCACTCTGCAGACTGATAACAAAACAGTCGATTTATTTAATAAAATAAGGACTTGCAATTTCTGTTTCTTTGGTTTGGTGGTGGTTTTTTTTTAATGGGACTTTTTAGGTTTGATTGTTTACTTGACATGAAATTTCATTGGTAAGTATAGCTACATTCTGAACATCTAGCTAACCTGTTCATTATGTGACAGAAATATAGCTAAACAAGTCTTACTTCAGGCATTTTACTGTGCTGGATAAAATTTACTTTATGAAAGATAATGACTATCTATCATGATAGATATGACTAGGACTAGCAGCTTGATTTTTGGCTCTGCTTTATCTGTGAGGCAGACTGTACTTAAATCTGCTTCCATTTCTTTATCATGACCCATTTTATCATGTCCTTGCAATTAAAACAGATTGGGAAGAAAAAGAGAAAACCAGATCAACTAAAGATCAAAAGGGCTAGAAGAAAATGTCCAAGACAAATAATGAATACAGTGTGTCAAACTTCAATTACACTTTCCCGCATGTGTCAGTCACTTACCTTTGCTAATTGAAGATGTTAGCTCTTTATGCAGCAGTTTTGTCTTGATGTTTTTCAGGAAAATATTTGACACCCTGTGGAATTATGTAGATAAAAATAATGAAGTAATTAGGAAGTTGTAGACATGAAGAACCTGTGATACGTTCAGCTTGGCTACAAAGAATTTCACCATAATTTGTTTTTGAAACCAAAAGCATGCAACATGAACTTCAAAACAGAATACAGCAGTTTGGAACCTAATCCTGCACACCACACATGCAGTTTTAGCCATATGTATAGTTCCATATTTTAGGTATTAGAGGGTGAATGTCAGTTATTTACCACGTTGAATCTGAAAGTGTGTCTTAGTAAATAATTTTTATGTGACTATGTTCTAGGCGTGTTATGATCAAACATAAAGAGCATTGGCTGGAACTGAAGAATTTAAAGTAATCTACTGGCATTTTCCTATGAGATTATATTTTGGATTGAGCTCTAAACAGACAACTGCAATATGAGGAATGAGATCCAGCCAGAAGAAAGTGATTGAACAGTGAAGGTATGCTAGTTTCACATTTTCCATGTTTGATCTTTGTTGATTTTTCCCTTCTCTCATATAATCTCTTTCCTCTCTCTTCTGGTCTGTTGTGTTTGCATTTGGTAGGTTGAGGGCCTATAAACATCTTATCAGAAAAATGTTGGGAGGAGGGTAAGGGGCATATCAGAGTCAAGAAGAGTGCTGGGTATAGAGAAGCCTGTGTAAGGCAGGCAGGGGGGAGCAGGAGGCACAAAAGAGATGGTTAGTCATGCTGGAGGGTTTTGGTCTTTTCTCTTCCTTTTAAAAATCTGAAATCTATAAGAATGTGCTATTTGAATTGAATATGTAGCCTCTGGTTTGAGTTTAAAAGCCATGGTATCTTCCAGGATTGCACTATACATGACTTGTCCATGTTTGGAATTATTCGAGATTTGCTGCTGCACTTGAAATTCACTCCCTGCCTTAATCCAAAGTAACTTTCAAGTGTAGACAAGCCTACCAGTTGAACACTAACATTTACTTACCTTTAGCAAAAGTTTTAGGTGTTCATGGAATGCAGGATCATTTAGTCAGGAATGTAGAATTTTACCTCATTAGTTTGTATTAATGACTTATTTCCTAAGAAGCTTTTAATGCCCTAATTATATTAGCTGACCCTTCATATTAAAGGTTGATGGGTAGAGTCATATGACTAAAACAATGGAGTTACTGCAGCATAACAGCCCATACCTAGTCAGCAACCTATGGTTAATGCTTCTAGACCTTTCTTTTCCTTGCTTGCAGCAGCACAATAAAATCAGCTTGAAACACAAATCTAATTTTAAATTATAACGTTTTACCTCAGAGAGGGACAACATGGATGTGCCAATGACTGTACTCGTCTAAACATACTCCTGTGCTTGATCCCAGTTCCAAACCTATCTTACGTACAAGATATCCCTTCAGGATGCCTATTCATCCATTTGGGTTTTGAAATTTAGTGAATTAGCATGCTTACTCTTTTCTGGACTTTCAAAACTACCAGTGGTTCTTTAGTGGTTCTTAGTGGTTCAAGAACATGGCTGCTGGCCTGTTTTCTAGATCCACTGTTACAGAACCTGTATTGGCTTCATGCAGAACATGATCCATAAATTTAAAAGCAAACAGGAGCAGTTCTTAGGACAGTGTGGTCCTTCCTAGCCTTCTTTTCCTTTTCCAATTCTTTATTGGTTGGGACAATCTTTTAGCCTTGAAAATATTCTAGACACTGTATGAAGTACGAGAGTTTTGTAAGAATTAGTCCTTACTAATGTCCAAAAATAATTTCTGGAATCTTAAAATATTTGATGACAAGAAAACATTTTCATACCAAGATGCTTGTTTATAGGAGTCTGTGTTTTCAATTAGAATTTCCAAGTCAATTTGGGAATAAACATTTTGTAGAGCTCTGTACCCCTAATTTCTTTTGGTGCATGAAGCACGTTTAAATAGTGCTATAAATAGGTGAGTGATCACCAGATGCCTACATCCTGCAGCAACTATTTAAAGTGCACTTGGACTCGTGGCAGTGGGTCCATCATAAGAATCTGTTAATTAGCAGGCAGTGTATTCAGTGCCCCATCAATGACAGCATGCAGACCCCAGCTCCACATTTAGTCCCAAGGCCCCAGTCCAATGTCACTCCAGAAGGCAGAGAAAATTCTGTGGTTCTTAAAACTGTGGAAATTACCCAGGCAATGACAGGTTTAGTGCTGAAGTTTTAAGAACAAGTGAATCCTAATTCTCCTTTGCAACCCAATCCCTTCTGTGATTCTATGAATATAGAATGGTATCCAAATGAACAACCCATTTCTGGGAAGGATTAGTTAGTTCAGGTTGGATGCCATTTTAACAGATTGCTGCTGCTCCTGGTGTTGGTGACCTGAACTCAGCTGGCTCTTCAGTGCAGGTTAGGGCTTTATGACCATGACATGAATTTAGCAACTGAAACTAGTCAAGAACTATTTGAGAGTAGTAAATGGGTAATCCACAGGAGTATCCCTACTGTATTTTCTGGGAAAGGAGGAAAAAAATTAAAACTGTGATGTTAATAGTTTTAACAGTGCATATTTTTTACGATTTTACATTTACTTAGGCTTAATTCTGTAGCACCATGAAAACCTCTAAACCTCCAGCAAAAGTGAACTGTCAGAGCTTTCATACATCTTAGTGAGGATAATACATTACATTGCTGGATTGGGCCAATGCCTGCTAAGTGAAATAATCCTGCCCAGGACTGAAGTTAATCACTAGATCAGCAAATACTTAAAAAGTAAGTAAAAATGTAAATTATGTATATAATTGTGTTCCTCAGCTGCAAAGATTGAACGCTATAGTTAAGGTTGCAGGAATTTTCCATGGTTTTAAGAGGAAATTATGTGGTTTCTGTTTATTCTGCCATGAAATGTAAAAATAAAAAAAAAACCAAAGCCAACTGTATATCGTTATGTTCCTGGGTGAGCCAACCCATGTGCCTAATTGTACTTTAATGTGGCAATTTGTCATGGCTTCAGTCTTTGAACATCCTGTAGATCAACTGAGGTACATATTAGTTTATAACTAAAAGTCAGTGTTCTTTGTGTCTTAATATTGAACTTTTTCAAACACCAGGAAAAGTGGTGTAATGATGAAAATTATTTGGCTAAGGTTAGACCTATATACAAACAATTTGATTTTACAAAGGCTTGTGCATATACATTTGATGTCACATACTTGAATAGCTCTCATGGCTGTTTATTTGAGTGAACCTAATCTGTTGGATTTAATCTTTGCAGGATTGGGACCTAAATGAGTAATTAAAATAAAAATAATGTGTTTGCTTAAGTTTCAATCCCATTTTTAATCAGCAGTCTGGAATTTTAGCTAGCAGAAATATAGTAGACACACAATATGCTTTGAAATACACATACTGCTGTAAAATATTAGTTTTCTTCTCTCTTGGAGGGACTTCCCCCACCTCCACATCCCTCCTGAAAAAATTTTGCATCCTACATATGAGAGTGATAAGAGAGGAGGTATGTCATGCTCCAACATGCACAACTTTTCAAACACTAAAAATAAATAAAAAGTTCTGTAAGTGAGCTTAGGCTGCCAACAAGCAGTCTGAACTTGTATTTTACTTGTTTCTGCAGGTTTTTCTTCAGGTTTTGTAAGACTGCTAAAATACTTAATGTCGACTAAATGCTTCTTATTTGATTTACTTTGATTTCCTTGCTAGAGCTCTCATATACAGATAATGTAGAAGTTTTGAGGACTAGTCTTTGGGGGACCCAGCCATTGACTGATGTGTGGTACATGCAGCAGAACTGTAAGGCTTGTCCAAACACAAAGAGGTCAAAGGTGAATGGCAGTGGAATATTCTAGGTTCCAAACTGACATTTCAAGAGTGGCTAAATAGTGTGTGAACTCTCATAACACACCTCTTGGGTAGATGTAAGAACTTGGCATGTGTGACTCAGGGCAAAGGGCCTGAACTCAAAGAGCATTATGAAAAAATCAACTCACCCCTAATCCCCTCAGTAAGAAAGCCAATTAAACTAGTAAAATTTTGCTGAAACATCCTGAAACTCCTCTCTACTTCTCTGTATCTCCACATTGTCTCCATGCCTACACAAGAACAATTGCTTATTTGTATAATAATAGGAGTAGGGCTCAAATGTGTGATGGAAGTTTTGCTGTAATAGTGTTTGCCAAGTTCTAGTACTGCTCTCATTACCATGACCTTTAGAGGACATAGAGGTTTGGAGAGCAGCACACACCTGATGTTGCAGAATTGTGTCAGAAACTAACTGTTCATCCTACTTAAGGATAAAGTTGTGGTTGAACTGAGCTACGGGTGGAAAGGCCTCATCCGCGGTGTAGCTCCCTTAATGACAGTTTGCTCCACAGTCTTAAAGTTGGGGGATTTGACAACCTTCAGCGTGCCTTCTGCACCGAACAGCCCTTTCTGTTATTTTCTAGCATAATGAACCTCGAGTGATCTGGATTAGTTTGCTCTGCTGTAAACGATGTCAGCTGTGGAGTGTTGGCCAAAACTCGTTGGGATGTGAGCTTTTGGCTGCCCTTGGCTTGGTGGCAGCACTGCGGGGGCGGCCGGGCCTCGCTCCGCGCCAGCCGCCGGTGGGAGCTGGGCCCTCTCGGGGGGCTGCAGGGACGTACCTCGGTGCACAGGGCAGGGCACCGTCACCGCCGCTCACACCGGGCCCGACACCGAGCGCAGCCCAGGCTCCGTTACGGACGCGGTGCCCAGCGGCGTCACGCGGGTTTCGAGGCCGGTAACTTAAAGGCCGTTACCGGCCCCGGCTGCCCTGAGCGGGGTCCGTGCCCCAGCCCCGGCTGCGCGGGGTTTTCGAGCCGCTGGCTGCCAGCACAGCCGGCCCGTGTGCCACCGGAGCACCCCCTCACAGCTCCCGGCGGGGCGGGCGGGGCTCAGGTGTGGGACGGGACGGGACGGGGCAGGCGGGGGCCGGGGCGCGCACTCGCTGCACGCGGGCGCGAGGGGCGGTGGCGGCGGGCGCGGCCGTCACG
>VWZP01001727.1:1085742-1342365 GCA_013396995.1 Dicaeum eximium
GCGCGGGCGGGGCGGGAGGGTCCCGGGGCCTCCGCGGGGTGCGGGAGATGCCGCGGGCGAGCGGCTCGCCCCTCGGGACCGTGCGAGCTGCGGCCTCCCTGTGGGGACTGAGGGGACAGCCGAGAGGTGGGCGTCTGGCGACGGGGAGCTACAGGTGTCCCAGCGACAGTCGCTGTGCCCGCCTGGTTAGTACGTGCTGGGCGAGTTACGGGCACCGAGCGAAATCCTTTGCAGAGGCTCGCTCTGCTGTGCGCGCGTGTGTCTTCGTACCCTTCATGGGGCCACGTGAGAACTCGGCAGTGTACGAGCCGAGTGTGGGTCGAGTGTGAGAATAATGTAAGGGTCAGTGTAATGTCCCTTCAGTGCTGTTTCACTCAGGAGTTGTTGACATGTGGGAGTTACTGCTGCATATTTTGCAGGGAATGCACTGGAGTCAAGTCATTGCAGGCTTCTGAGTACAGCTCTCCTAGTAATAACAAGCATGTGGCTTCAATGTTAGATGTAATTTAAGTAACTTTTAAACACGAGCTTTCCCCAGTTTCAAGTGCACTTGTAATTCCCAAGTCATTGTCATTGGTGTCAAACAGCACAGGATGTGATACTTCTGCCTTTCAAGAAAAAGGACTTCTTCAGGCATAGTGTGCATGTACGTTTATGCCTTTTCCACTTGCTGTGGATGCAACCAGATGTAAATCTACTTATCTCAGTTCTATTAAGCTATAGCCATTAAATTGATTAGCTATCATTTATTATTTTCTTCTCAAATGAGATGATCATTAGCACAGTTCATTTTTAACAGACTATTTCTGATAGCATTTGTAGGTTATTAAAGAGACACTTGGACATACAAGTGCCATGATTTTGTTCTAACAAAAACTTTTTCTGGCTGGGTCTGTATTTATATTGATCTAAGTTTATCTACTTTTTCTTCTGCTCTTTTTGCTCAGCAAAAAGAGGTCAAACAGGCTGATATTAGACCCCCAATGGGGAGAAAACCCAGAGTGAGAGAGCTGCCTGCTCATTAACTCATCATCAGTTAGGTTTGTCTCATGGTGACCCGGAGGACTGATGATATTGTAGTCTCATATGTGGAAGACTTTACATGTGTAAATGAAATGTCTTCCCAAGACAAAATCTATTTGTTTATTGCTACTTATGAAGATTACTTTATTTCCCTTACAGTCCATGCTTTTTTCCATGAATGCCTGCCACAGCATGAGTTGGTAACTCGGTTTTAATTAGCACTGTGCAGGTGTCCTGTCAAAGTATTCCCAACAAGAGTGTTAGCAAAATGTTAATGGGAGATGCTTATTCATTTGAAGAGCTCCAGTTTAACCCATGAAAGCTTACAGGGCTTGAGTTCCAGCTGAGGAGGAGCTGCTCTTCTAATGCAGAGCTGGGCCACTGCTGCAGCTGGGGGAGGAAGGGAGGGACGTGTGTTGGAGAGGGGGTGGGCAGGTCATTGGCTTCCTTCAGTGAAGAGTCCTTAGTCTGAAACTTGCTTCCCCCAATTGTTTGCTGCAGTCCAACCTTTTCAAGTTTAAAGTGACACTTCAGATTTTTCTCTCTTGACATGCTTTCTGTCCCTGGGGAGATCTTGATTCTTTGTAGATTTTGATGTGTGTTTTGTGTGTCCAGAGCCTCATCGAGTCAAAGCGTGTAAGTGATACCCACCAAGGACGTGAATTCTTTTAAAAAGTAACTTTCAGTTGTTGTTCCTGGCATACAAAACATATTTTGATATCCCAGCATCTTGATGCCTACCACAGGAACAGTGTTTAGAAGTCAATTGCTAAACCAGCAGGGGGAACACAAAACTTTCTGTCTATAAAGTCTCTCCTCCTACCACAGTTGTAATTTATTAAAACTTTGGGCCTATACTTTTGATAGTATTTCTTTAGAAGGTGAATGTTAATTTACTTGGAACGCCCACATACATTGAAATAAGCACATTATTTTCAAATACTACTTTATAAACTTCCTCTAGCAGGCACGTGTTGCATTCTTTTGAATGCAATTTTTGTCATATTACCATTACTGACTTGGAAAAACATTAGAGGTTTATTTGAGTGAAATTTCTCTTTGAAGATGTTTGAAGTGAATTAAACTCAATAAATGATATTTTGAGTAATCCTGCAAAGTTTCAGATAATGAACTAGGCAAAATATTTTCACAGTGGAGCTCTTACTATATCACATTTATGATTGTATATAGACATCGTGAGAGGTCAAGTTGACTTGAAAAGCAGTTGTATTCTCACAAGAAACTATTTCTAGTATTTATGATTTCCATAAGCGAAAATATTTTTAGATATTCTCTTAGGTTTTAAGAAGTCATTACTAGCTTATTACGAGAGGTCAACTGACAATCCCAGCACAGAGCAATAATGGTTTTCCTTTTTGATTCATATTGGCATAATGATTAAGCCTTTTGTACCAGGAAGACTGAATGTAAAGGCTGTTGCCAGAGAAGGTGATGTGGATGACTTGCACCAATCCATATTGCTTTCTGGTCTGTCAAGGCTGGTGCAGCCGAATGGCAAATACTGGAGGTATGGGTGTACAAACAGATGGCTGAATAGGAATTTGCTGTGTCTCAGCTATTCCCCAGTAAGAGCTGGGGAACGGGCTCTTACCTGCAGTAAGTGCAAGAATCCTGCTGCTTCTCCTTGGGGTTAAGCTCCCTTTCACTGATGGTGGGATAAAAACATGCCAAGGAGCATTTGCTACATTTGGAGTAGCCAAATTTGCTGCTTGTGAGTGATAACAATTGTATATTCCACCAGCATTAGGTGTTAGAACAAGTACAGACACAAAAGAGTTCAACTGAAATGTACAGTCCCAGGTCAGTTTTAAAGCAATGTGTGCAAGCTGTGATTCTGGAATGGCACTAACTGCATAGTGAGGTATAATATATATAAAAATGCATATAAAGTATATGCATATTTCAATGGCCATGCATTGTTCTCTAAGAGCATTACATGATGATGCTTGCTACTGAAGGTACAAAAAAGTGTATCTTAAATTCCATTGGCAATTTTCATCTTCTGTTGTTTTCATGGAATCCCAAAACTTTCTTTCCAGATGGTTCTCTGAGATGGCGAAGTGTGTATTTTGTAAAGCCAAACTGAAATTTCTGCTTTAATGTGGTTTGAAAATAATGGTCAATCTTTGCTGAATTTGTCTTACAATTCTTTTCTTTCATACCTCCAATAAAACTGTGTTAACATTTAAGACTTGAATTACCAAGTCTTGGGCCATTTATGTGAGTCTCAGAAAATACTCTCTGGGATATAGGTTGCAAATATCTTTGCAATCACATTGCTTTTGATCTAGTTCCACAAAATATTTATGTATTATAAATAGGCATTACTTCTATAGCAGTAATATTTGTGGTGATTAACAGTGGTATGCTAGTTTCTAGCCACTTCATGAATAGAAGCATGTTTTGCCATAAAAATGTACTAGCAAAAAGTAGTGCAATAGGAATTGCTTTATCCATCACTGTGGATTCGCATTTTTATGTGCTGGCAGTCACCCAATAGAGCAGCATTTCTTGTGCTATTGCAGCAACAATTAACTCTGTGGTAACCAAAATGAAAGAGGTTTACACATCTCTGGAAATCATGTAAAGAGGGGCTTTAAAGCTGCCACTTAATGTATGTTCCATATTTTTTTTATTTCAAGTATGACAAAATAGATGTTTTTAAAGAAGAACTTACTTTATGACCTTGATTATCTAAGTAGTCATATTTGTTGAATTCAGCAGAGAATATTTCAAATGTTGCATTTTAAGTGTACTACCTCTTGATTTCTACTGCTTACAAATAATTATGTCTTGGAAAGTATGCTAGTTTCTGATGTTCCTATAGTGAAATGAATGGTATTTTTGAGGAAAATATCGAAATAATAATCTCATCTTCATCCTGTGAATAGTACTTCAAAATGAGCTAAATCTGCTTATTGTTACAAATTTAATTGCATTATATTTAGCACTTCTCTATAATAAGCTGTCTAATTTCAGTACATTGGCCAAATTCAGATTTTTTTTCTTCTTTCCTGTTGTAAGATGTTGTAAGATTTTGAGAGTCAGCTGGAAAGGGCCTCTCTTTTAGATAATTTCAGTAGTGACCTTGCAAGAGACCTGCTCAGATTGCGGGAGAACAGCCTATCTAGAGGTCTTGGGTCTGAAACAAGTTAATTATAGAGCTGCTGTGTAGAGGTTGTTTTTCTGCACAGAAGGCAGTAGGGGCTGTGATTCATAAAGTGTTGTTAGTGATTCTAAAGAATAATGGCAATTCACTTATTCTTTGATTCTCCTTTGTAAGCATAGGCATTTTCTGTTGGAAATTGGTGAGCTGTGTGTGTGAGTCAGGGACAATAAAAAAATCCCCAAGTATCCAGTGAGCTTACTGTGTAGTATAAATTTGCTGAATTCATGTATTTCTTTGCCAAAAAGCTGGAGGTAGATTGGAGACTGATGTGTCCTCTTTTGCCTTACATTTGACAAATAAGTTGTTAGACTGTAGCATTTGCCACTGTGTGATTAAGAGCTATAGTAGTATTTTATCACATGTGGTGTTGTTTTTTACAATGATTTGAGTGAATTAAAATTCTGTTCTACGCTACAAAGCAGCTGTTGCAGGATTTGAAAAGAGCCTTTGCTTGTAATAAAGCTATTGCATTAATGAACCAAGTCACTCCTCCAGTATGTACAGCTTGTGTTCTGTGATAGATTAGATCCTCCCTCCAGCAGTTAAAATCACCAGTGTTTCTAAATACTTGTAGATCTGGTGATTTGGTTCACTCCAGTGATGAGGTGTAGCAATTTGCTTCTGGCAGAAAGATGCATAAATTATTTATATGACTAGAGGAATTTGTTGTGGTCTTCCTTTTCCCCATACCTGTGCCCATTTTTTTTTTTTTTACAGTTTTCATTTATGCATTTTATGTAAAATGATTAAAAGAAATTATGAATGGTCACGATTTCATGGGAGTGTATCCTCATTCTGAGTGGAACATGCTTATAATTCATACCTTGACTGAAGCAAATCCCCAGTGAAGTGCTTAAAAATAAAAATTTTCATGAACAAATTTTGCTCTCACCTGAATGTGTTTTTCTGCTCAACAAATGGAATTACACCATTTATTTGACAGACAGGGAAAAGGTAGATACCACTACACAAAGGAAAACTTCTTTTGACTTCTTTTAATTGCATGTCACTTTAAGGACTTCCCTATTTGTGTGGGAGAAGTTTCCTATCTGTAAGATGTGCAGCTGAAAATTTGGTGGCTAACAGTTAACTTTTGGTAAATGTGTTTGTCTTGCTTTGTTGTTTAGCAACCTGATTAATCTACTAATCTGCCTGCCTGTTAGAGTTTGCCTTATTCTAGAAACCAAAAGACACACTTATTTTGTTGTTGTGTTTTGTTTGGCTTTTTGTCCAAAATGTGGGTTTGATAATGCATGCAGTTAACTTTAAAATACCTACCAGTTAATATTTCAGCCAGTTAATTTACTTCTTATAGTATCTAATGGCCCATGGCAGCGAGGAGGGCCAGTTTGTATCACCCCATCCAATTCCCCTGTAATGGGAAGCGCTGATTTTCAATCCTGTTCATTTATTTACTGACTCTTTTTTGTTTGTTTTACCCTTCCCAAAGGGGATTGCATCCTTATACAGTGAATTTATATTTAATGCTATAGTCTTGCTTTTCATCATACTCTTTGTGGGTTTCTCACAATTAACCCCGACAGTTTCAGGTATTTATAGGTCATGGTTTCAAAACTACTTCTCTAAATGTGTAGAGTAATTTCAAGATTTTAAATCCACCAGTGACGGATTTAGTTTTCTTTTCCTGGTAGGAAAGTTCTAGGTAGAATATTTCTAGATGCAGTCCTAAGGTTTTGCAGTTCAGTCTTGAAAAAATAATAGTGCCAAGCATTCATTAACAGCAATTTGCTGATATTTTACCCTGAGTGGAAGAAGCCTTGCTGAATTGTTAGTAACTCTGCATCCTGCTGTGGATTCAGTTCTGCAGAGATGCCTTCCCTAGGGTTATATCTGTCTTGATAGGTACATTAGAGCTGTTATCTGTTTAGTTGAGGTGTGCAATTAGAAACTCAGCCAAGTAAAACTTAAGATAAATTAAATTTGTGTGAAGTTGTTGGCTGCTGCTGTGGTTGTGAAGAGTAAGATAGTCCAGTGCCAGGAAACTCATTCTGTTTCCAATTAGAAACAATAAACAAGTTAGTAATTAGGCCAAAGAAATTTAACTATGAGAAGGAAGGTTGTAGAGATGTTTTTTCATGCAAGTTATGATGATCTTGCTCAGCATGAAGATTCCTATTTCTATTGCTTTTGCTTTTGTTTTAGGGTAAACTTTTCAGAAGCAGCAAGTCCTGTTTAAAAAGCACGAGCTTGGTTCCTGTTAATTGTGGTGAGATATTACTGGTTAATTGGGAACATGAGTTTTATTTAAATGTACATTTGAGATTTCTTGGGTTTCCATGTTTTTATGTATGTATGTTTCTAGTAATCTCTGCTTTTTTTTCTTCCTTCTGCTTCCTTAACATGTATCAGAAAGATGGCATATAGTGCTGCTGGTATTCCCTGGTAAAATCAGCGAGATTTCTTGTCCATCTTCTAACTAGAAGTTGGAAGCAGAATGCCTGAAGTAGTATTGTCTTTCCAGGCAGGTGTTAAGGGGGTGCTGCTGTGGCCAAGTTGAGGTCCTGTTACCACTTCTTTTGCCTGTGAAAGAATAGAGTAGCTGTGAGTTGCGCAGGAAATACATGGCTGAAGCTGGTATGAGATGGCAGATTGCTTGAGCCATTACAGTATAAGAGCTGTACAGCATCCCAGCCTCTTGTTTTCTCCACTCCTTTCAGAGATGTCCTGATGTAGGAAGTGCCTGAGGGCTCTATGGTCAAGTAAAAAAATTCTGATTTGGTACTCAGATTACGTGTGGGATGTTGGTCTTGTTAAACTCTGTCTGCAGTGCCTTCTCTGCTTCCTCCTGTAGAGGTTCAGTAACCTCTAGGAATTTCTGCTCTTGTCAAAAAGCAATCTGTTCCAGTCCACTCCTTGTGTACTCCTTCCACTAAAAGATGCCCGAATGCACTTCCTGCCCTTCCACATATTAAAACCCTCCTGCATCCTGGTCCTGTAAGAACCTATTCTCTTGTTTACACTTGGTGAACAAAACCTTGCCCTCAGCCGAGAAGATTTAGCTGCATACCTCCCTGTGTTTGGGGGAAGGGAAGTCCTGGGAATATATAACAGAATGATTTCTGTCCTGTTTCTGTAAATTGTCTCTTACTTTTATGCTATATTATGCAATGGTTCTTCAGCTGAAACTTCCAGTGTCTGGTGTCATGTAAACTCGCAGCAATAAAATCAGGTGATGAAAAAAAAAAGCATGTTGTGAAGCTGAAGGAGGACTTGGTTATGAAATTATACTGAGACTAGACACCCCCATCCAAACTGGAGCTTCATTCCAGCTGTGGGCAAAGTATGTACCAGGTTACAAAATCCACCTCCAGTACAATATTACTAAATAGGTGAGATGGTTTCACTTTTTTTTTTTTTTTCTTATTTGTGTGTATTTTTGTTCCTGTAATTTGGCAGGCTATATTGTAATACATTAATAAGAAAATAAATAAACAAAATTCTAAAACAAAAATCACATGGAGCAGAGGGGCACATAACTAAATGGCATAAAACATCTTCATTTGGCACTCTTCCAGTTCCCATAGCCTTTAACTGTGACTTGTTGAAATGTCCCATTACAAGCACAGCAGCATGTGAACTGCAGGACATCAGAGTTACTTTTTCCCTGGGCTTTTTGATATGTCAGGATTTTTAGTTTTATTGCTATTCATATATTCCCTGAAAATGAAACCGCTTTCTTGTTTCTAAACCATAACTTGTCCCTTTATAGTTTATGAATAAGTTACTATTTTGAGTTCTGAATGGTGGGACTTTGTGTATATGCCTTGGACATATGCATTTAAAAATATGTACAAATTTTCAATTCCACATGAACATTTGTGAATCCTATTAATCAGCTTTCCTACTTGTATGTGTGCAAATTATGCAGAATTGACATGATAAATGCCAGCTAATAAAAAAAGTCTTCAAAAAATGCATTTTTAATAGGAGTTAGGTTATAAATAAGCTCTTTTGCTATTCCTAAGTTTATAGAACTGCTCATATAGTTAAGTATTTGTGGTTTTGGTTTTTTTTTTACTTGAGGTTGGGTGTACTTAATTGCAAATTATTGCCTTTTTTGCTTACACATGGCATGCATGTATCGCATAGGGAAGCAACTTGGAGAAATGGAAGAAAAACCGGTTAAATAAGTGAAATGGTTGCCATGTGTAAAACAAGCAAACAAAAAGTGAAAAAGCGTTGGCTGTGAAGGCGGCCTTGGATGGCCTAGAAACTTGGGTTCACGTTGCTATGGCAAAACAACACAAAGGGACAGATCCTGCTGGCTTTGCTCAAATATCCCCATTCACTTGGCTGGGACTTGTGATGTGACTTAAGAAGAGGATTTTTGGCTTGCTTGGGTAGAGAAGTGTTAGCAATGTTGTAGAGAGCTGTGCAACCTCTGGCACCACACGTGGAAAGAGGAGGGAATTACCGGAGTCCATGCTGATAAGGCAGAGAGGAAGTGGAAGTTGTTCTTCAGGCAGTAAAGGAAAAGTTTAGACAACAAGAAGGATAGAGTTAAGGCAGGGGAAGAACTTGTATGGGAGAGGTAGGTACTGATTAATGAAACAGATGGTGGCTGTTGGGGAAAGGGCTTAAGGGAACAGAAATAAAAGGGGTAAATAAAGCAATAAGATCCCAGTTCAGCAAGAAATGTGGCGAATTGCTATGCTAGAGAAGCCTTTAATAGGAAACAGGAACACCCCAGAATCTCTGGCTCTGCAGGTTGGACTGGGCAGGGAAGCTTTGGAGAATTAAGCAAAAATATATTTACCAAGAGAAGAAAAGTGTGTAACAAGTTGAAGCTAAGAGGACTGCTGATTTCAAGAAGACTACTACGTAATAGGTACTTGGCTGGAAGTACAGAATGGGGCTGAGTAGAAAGGTGCTCAAATGTCCTGAAGCCTGAGCCTAATCCCGGGGTGTACACTTGTTCATTTTCATTTATAGCTCTTCAAGCACTTTAGAGCAGAGTGCCATCCCCTTTCTGGAGAGCATCAGACTGGTGTGGGGTGGATACATTTCTGCTAGCAGCAGAACAGTGCAGAAAGATATTTTGGTATCTTTCAAAAGCACCATGCTTTTCACTGGGTTCTAGCTAAGCTTTATGTGTCAAAATTCTCATGGGCAGCAGAGGCTCCTAGTTGAAACCGAATTAAAACCTCATGCTTTCCCCTCTGCTTGTCCTTATGTACTTCAAAATGTGCTTCCTCCCCTTCCATTTCCCCAGTCTTCTTTCAAGTGTAATAAAAGCTAGTACTCAGGTTCTTAGAGTGAAGCAGCACATATTCCTCATTGGATCTACAAATACATATTTCTCAATAAAATAGGGTCTTTGTGCTTTTTAGACCCTCACTTTTACCAGGACTGGTGGCCTTTACAAAAGCAGATTTCAGTGAAAATGATCCCATAGTCTTGAATGGTTTTGATTCAGATGCCCTCTTTTGCCAGTCTTCCTTGCAGCTTGTAGTAGTACAAAGCATTGGCATGAAAACATTTAAATAAATCCAGAACTCTCATGTCTTCTTCTCTCCCTCTTCCATATTGAGATTTTTTTGTTATACTTTTATTATGCCCTTTTGTGATCTCTTTTACAAAAATAGCCACCCAGATATACCCCAAAGGAAAAGATGATTCTCTTGGAAATTTCTTTTGAATGTCAAGTTAACTAGCAGTTGTGTTTACTTCTTGGGTAAATAATTTAGGTTCCTTATCCCTTTCCATAGCTTTCAAAATCTGGCAGATTTTGCACCACAGCTTAATTTTCTCACTTTTTTGTTGTTGTGGTTGGTTGGTTTGATACTGCCAGATGGTCACTTAATAGCAGCTTTGTAGCTGATTCCTGCTACATGTGATCAGATTTTGCAAAATATTGACTAATTGCCTGCTTAGAACATTTAGTCTTAAATGAGTTATTAGTAGCAGTTTTGTCCATCTTTTGACTTAAATTGCAGCTCTGGAGCTGACAGTTTGGGTATCATTCATCCTAAATTAGTGAAACTCACTGTCAGTTTGTCACCTTTTCATGTTGTTTGATATTTGCCGTCCTATTTAAGTTTGGGTGTATGTCTTCAAACAAGTGAGCTCACTCTTCAGAAAGCTCTTCCAAATTTTAATTTAAGTCTTCATTATTCACCCTTCATGAACTGGCAGAATTAGGGTAGAAATTTAGGTCTTTTCAGTCATATACTGGCAGCTCTGAGTTATACCTTGGAAATGTTATTGGTCAGTGGGTTGTGGTAGGAATCAAATCACTCCTACAGATGGAAATGTGTATGTGTTCTCTCTGCCTTTCAACTCACTTTTTTAAAAAAGATTTTTTTCATCCAAATTGAATTGAAACTTGAAATTTTAAGAGATTTAGATGCTCAGGTCAGAATGGGATTCTAAACATAATTTCTTTCCAGTTCCTTCCCCATGCTCCCTGTTTCTACACAACTTGGTGCCTTATAAAACTATCACTGAGGATTGAGAGGTTTGTGCAGATGAGAGAGTGATCTAGGTCATATATTGTGATTTCTTATTTGGTATAATAGCATGTGTGCTGTTGTTGCTCTTTTTCTTGTTGCTGTTGTGTTCGTTGTTGGTGGTGAAATGGCTGTACATCGGTAACTTGGGTTTCAGAATGCTTCTTCTTTGCCTGTTTGCACATATAACATCTTGCAGAACATTATGATGGTCTTCTATAGATAACACTGACTAGAAACCTCATTATTTGCTCTATTTGATCATTTTTCTTTATAGCAGCATTTAAAAATTGAGCTAGCAACCAAATACTATCACCAGGTAGAGTTAGGTTTCTTTTCATCTAGAGAGATAGCAGCAAATTATTCTAGTTTATATTTGACTTCCCAAACAATGCTCAGTATTTGTCAGATCTTGCCATTTTGCCAAAAGTGCATTTTACATGGGACACTGAGCTTGGAAAGGAACTGCATGAACCCCCACATTGTGAGAGGTAGTCATGCTGCTGTCCTGCACAAGTGTGTCTGGGTGTTCCCAGCAGCCTGCAGAGGTGCTCCTGGTTCCCACCTCCTCCTGGTGGGATCTGGGGCACTGCCAAGACCAGTTGGAGGTTGCAGGAGCTGGGTGCTGAGTTAAGGATCTACAGGAGGCTGGAGTTCTGGCCTTTCAGGTGTGTAGATGCAGCTCTGTGCACAAAGGGCAGTGCTGTCCCTGCCAAATACTCATGCAGAAGTGCTGCTGAGGAGTTTCTTGAACTTCCTCATAGTCCCAGGAGTGCTGGTCTTGAAGTGCTGATCTAGGTGCAGGTTTTTGTTGAGCAGACTTTTGCTGGTGCACAGCATGGCACACAGTGTATAACAGAATCTGGCCTTTTGTCCTTGTACTTCATTCCATTTTAATGTCAACAAGAACCTTTTAAATTATATTCATGCAGCCACAGTTTCAGTTTTTTGATCCTGACTCAGCATTTTGCTATCACTTAGTCCCATGCATGATGGGGGTTTGTAATTTCTTGCATTGCTCTATGGTGAGTGTTAGTGGTTGCCAGGGTGCCATCTGTCATCTTCTCCCGAAGGCTCAATACCAACATTCCGGTTCTTTACCTTCTTGGTCTGTTATCTTACTCTAGACATCTATATGACTGAGAACAGAATTTAAAAAAAAAAGGTGGAAGAGGATATTGTGGATCTACTTAAGTGTTTCCCCTCCAAAATCTGCAGCATGAATTCTGGGGTCAGAATTTTCACTGTTCCTAAGGCTTGCAGGTGTTAGCTGTATTGTCGTTTGTATTGTCATTTGTTAGTATAGCACACTAGAGTTGTTTAACTGACCTGCTATATCATGTCTTGAAATCTCTTAAAATAAAGATTCTGAACGGTTTTATGTTTATATTTAGTGTCAAGTGGCACTGAAAATTTTCTGGGTTTGTCATACTGAGAAGAGATGAGTTAAATTTATCGAGTTACCCATCAGCCAGCTAGAGCACATGTGAAACATTTCTCCATGCTATTATAAAGGTAGCAGCAGATAACTAAGCAAACAAATGTTTATGTGCACCAGAGAAAGTCTGATTACTTAAAATAAACATGTCTGAGGGTATGAGTACCATTGGCAGGCTTTAGTGGAACTTTGTTAGCTGACAGAAAGGACTCTGGGGCCTCACTTCCAAGCAGATCCTGTCGTGCACAATGAATAATATAAGAGAGCAACATCTGCAAAGAAGTACTGAAATACAGGGGGAAGAATACTAGGTTATTGTACTTAGGGTATCTGGCAATATAAAATGCACTCTCCTACTGGACCTTTTAGTTCTGTTTCTCTTCTTACAAGAGAGATAATTTTAAATATTTAATAATATTTCTGTAAGTTGTATTTGTATTAATATTTATTTTTACTTCTTTCTGTAGGCACTTAAAAGTCCAGAAGATCTGATTTCAAAGCACACCACAGATTTCGAAGAAAGTAAATCTACATGAAGAGCCACAAATCAAGTTGATTTCAGAAGATACAGCATTTACAAAAATGTTGTCAAGTTGTGTGACTTCAGTGTTTGCTTTGATGGTTTTGTGCTTTGCAGCTGCAGGTAGGTGGTATTATGCAAATCATGCATTCAGTGTAACTGGATGTGCATATTTAGGATTGTTGATCAGAAGTACTTTTTCATGCTGAAGAAAGTAGGTCAGCTAAAGTTTGTTTGTCTAGGTTTTCTGTAAAGCTATTGTGATCATAATTGCATCATATATGATGTGAGAAACAATGCTGTTCCTATAAGAATGTTTTCTTACATCTGTGTTCACCCTTAAAATAATTTAAGAACTGCAGTAGTAATGTAAATTATTTAGGTTATTTACCTATTTATTTTAAAAAATTGCATGGCGCACATGTATTGTAAAGGGGAGGGTTGATATGGAAGCCTTTGGGAGTGGAAGCAGGGTAGCTCTGCCAGCATGATGAACTATTGGCTCTGCCAGGAGGTTGGATTTATTTTCCCAGGTGCGAGGTTGGGCTGGTGAAGCTGAGGTTGCTGGAGTCTCTACAGAGCTGGGCTGAAAGGGTGTACCAGTTTAGCTTCCTGCTGCCTCCAAGACCTATAATCTGGAATTAAGCCCCAATTATTTGACTTTATGAAAAAATATGTCTGACAAAATCCCAGAAAGTTTCATAATGTGTCACTGAGTCTGTCCTTCCTGCCTTATTGGGATAAACCTCACCTTGGCCATTCCTGACAGTTGTCTAACCTGATTTATAGTCAACCATTAGTGATGATAGCAAAAGCCTTTTAATAACAGTTGTCTGTGTTAATGGAGTCCTTTTAGGTTAGGAACATGCACTGCTGTTTAAGGGGACTGTTCCTGTCCCACATTTTGGCCTAGCTGGGGATTTTTAAAACCATATGTTGCAATAACTTGTGACAGAGAAAGGAAAGATCTGTGGAGTTCAAGTACCCAGTTTATTCTGTAGCTTCTTCAAGCACTGAAGTGATTCTACTCAATGTTTGTTTGTCCAAGTTCTTTCTGTGGTTGCAAGGGGAAGCCTCTTGTGTCCAGCTTGTATTCAGCGTGGGTCTTTGGAGAAGAGGCCAAGTGGATATACAGTCAGTCAAGATGAGACAGTGGGAAAAGTGGACAGATGGCTTGCTTAAATCTGAGATGTCCTCACTGTGGAAAAGATGACCAGCTAAGAGACAGGGCTAAACAATTAAATGTGATACAATTTGGCTTCATTTCATCTTCAGCATGGAAAATTATGTTATTTCAAGCCCTCAAGCCTTGTGGGACTTTCTCTGGGTTTGACCTCCTTGAAGGCATCCATCCAACATTAGTAACTTTGATTGTTTAATCGTACGTGATGCTGACATTTTGCAATAGCTGCGTTACAGACAGACTTCCAGCAATGCAGGGTGTGTCTGAGTGTGTCTGCAGCGCCAGCTGAGCACATCAATGCTGCTCTTGGCTGAGGACAGCCATTACTTGGAGCAAATCCGTATCGTTCTAGATGGGTAAAAATCTACTTTAAAAGGAAGTGCCAGTGCAGAAAAGAAAAGCTTTTTTAATTGATCATAACCATAATTCTGTTTTGCTTCTGAGGAGAAGGCTTGCCTATCAAGTCAGCTTACCTCTTACACGAGCTTTAATTAAAACCCACTGATTTGAAAGTGCTGTCAAACAGTACTGCTATTAGAAAGCTATTCAGTGTTCAGAATATCTAACATGTCTGTCTTGAAAGTCATTGTGGTTTTTTTGGTTTTACTCCCCAATTCTGTGTTTTCCTCTGGCAGATATTCTCGAAACAAAATCTTAAAAAGCTTTGGATTCAATCAGATGCTTAATCATAAATAGAGTCACAGAATTATTTTGGCTGGAAGGGACCTCTGGAAGTCTACTCCCGCACCCTGCTTGGAGGAGGACTAGTTTCAAATTCTTTCTTTCTTGGAGACTGATTTTCCCTCTATCTTCATGGGAAGAAATTAGCTGAAGGGAGTAGGAAGGGTCTCAGTTTATTAGGGGAAGGTGAAGAAGCACTGTCTTTGTGGTTTCTGGCTGTACCTGCCTGTATATTTTGGGTTTCTTCCATGCTTTGAAATTTTTTCAATAAATTCTTAATGAGAACAATTAGACAGTGTCCTTTACATTGTATACTGAGTACAGTAAGATAAGAACAATTAATGAGTACAGTAAGATAAGAGCAAGAACCAATGGACTATGATGGAAAGGAAAGAGATGTCAGGCAGATATAATTAAAACTGAGGAAGGACAGCTCTCTCAAAGTTATTTAGACAGAGCTTTTGCAGCTTGAGATCTTGAGTCCTTTTAATGCAAGCAGCTATACTTGAAATGCAGGGAGTTTGTGTCTCTAGGTGAAGAACAGGTGGGAGCAAACAATGTGTTCCAGTCGTGTGAAAAGCTGGCAGAGGCCCCTGAGCTCTGGTCAGCGTGATGGCCAGGGCACTGCAGGCTTGGCTCTTTATTGCCAGCCTACAGAACCCCTGCTTTTTCAGTCTTGAACCGCTAATGTACTAGTATAAATAAAACTAGAAGTCTAAATAAAGTTAAGAAGTATAAATAAAATCCCTTGCTTGTGGTGGAGCCTGGGGGAGGCAGGGGGCAGCATGCCACCTCCCTAGGGTATTGATTTTTATACATTTGAGCCTTTTTCCAGCTTGCTCTTTGTTTCTGAAGGAGTGAGGCTGCTGCAGCAGACAGCAGAGCACTCCTTTCTTCTGTTTGCCAGTCCTACACTGAAACTGCTGCTACTGGGTTGGGAGCGGGGGTGGTTTGCTGACATTGTAATAGCTTCAGCATTCTTGTATTTTCAGGTATAAGTGAGCTTCTAGACAGAATCTGTTTTGTTTGGTTTCTTTTTTCCTAGTCTTGCTCTTGAAGGTACTAGCGTGTTAAATATATCAAAAAAACCCCAAAACTCTGGCGTTACAGGACATGATGCACAGAAATGGATGGTCAAAGATAAGTCACAGACCTGTGTTTTTCAAGCTAATAGCTTAAAGATTACACCTCACTAACTGCATTGAAAATGGTCTATACAAATATTGAAAGAATATTTGCCCATTTTTCTACTTCCTCATACTACCTGGATGTATGCAGCTAAATATATAGTTTATCTGAATCTGATTTGCTTTCGTCTTGTACATTGATTTCTTGTAAGCTTTTATTTATACAGCTTTAATTGGACAGAAAAAGACAGCAAAGAAAACCTTGATTACTCTGAGATTTTTCTACTTCATGGAAAGTACAAGGCAGGATGGAGAGAAAAACTGCTGGCAAGCTATCTGCCCGACTGAAGGAATTAAGTTTTTGAAGTGGGATTAAATTAAGGTCTGGCAGCCTGCAGTAGGAACTCCACACAAACACTCAGAACTGCACACAGTTATCCAGGCCTTGGATGACCTCTTAAATTAGTCTAGCTTTGTAATCTTGGAGCAAAAATATTCTGTCCTAATGTGGCTTAAATCAAAGGCTGGAACATATTTATTTTACTTGCTGGCAAATTGGTGCAGTTGGGTGCATGGTATGTGTCTTAATAATAAAATGTCTTAGAGGACATCTGAAATGCATACCTGCTCTAGACCTTCAACAAGACAGGTCCTTCCATGAAGGAATGGGAACATTTTTTAACTTGAACTTCTATTTTATTTTTTCTTTCCTGCATTACTATTCAGCTGGAAAGAAGACAGAAGGGTGATACAGCCTATGGATCTAGAGTGGCCAGAGGTTCTCATTCCAGCCCCTGGGGTAGATCCTCTGTTGGTGCAAATCATTTCTGCTGCTGAGAAAGCAGCGCAGCTGTGGCATCTGATACCAACCAGAATTCGTCCATGGAGACATGTTCACTTTCCTTCAATCCCCCTGATATTTAGCATTACCTGTACTTGACTTGTAGACACCTTTCTCCTTATGACAGAGTTTCATGGTTGTGGTCAGGCAGAGATCAAAACCCTGTAAGAATTAGATCTGTTGAAGAATTTACCTATTTTCTGTAATGCTGAGGTTACTGGATTATCTGCTCACATTAGGTCTGTCTTTATGGTTTTCTTCCAACAGCTCTTTACTCCCTGGTTCTCCACTCTATTGTATCCTAGCTGTTTTTTCTTTCTTTTAACATACTTGTTTTTATAAGTAATCTTACATTGTTCAGAGCATGTGTGCTTCATTTTCAATAAGACTGTTCACTTGCAAGCTCATGTATCTTCTGGATCTGTGCCCCCCAGATATGATGGTGATGGGTGCCATGTTAATAAGCAGAACAACAGGAAGAAACAGGCCTTGTCATGACATCTATTTTTTTTTTTTTTTAAAAGATGAGCTTCCCCTGACCTTGAACACTGTGTTTGCAAAAGCAATATATGATTCTTCAAAGCGTAGTAGAAAAACCTTCCACTGGAAAGTGAAGGACATGATAAAAAAAAAAAAAAGAAATTAATACTGGGAGTTACTCACACAAATTTCTTTCTATTTTAAACAGTGTTTGCTGGGTTATTTCCCAGATGCAATTAGACTGTAATTATTTTTTCCCCAAAGTATTTGTTGCCAGAGGTGTGGAGCTTTTTGTTTGTTTAAATTGTGTTTAGGGGATGAGAACCAAGGGACAGAGGTTTGATCTTGAATTCTTAGGACTGAAGTAAAGCACAGGCTGGTTGCAGCATTTGAATGGATGAGGATTTCACTCTCTACTTCCCTTTCCCTTCACTTCTTTTTCATAATCAGCTGACTTCTGCCTCTTGTAAAATGACCTATTCCTATCTGTTTATGGTCTGGGTGTTCAGAGGATGAGATGAGCCAGCACTCAGAACATTTGAAAATTTGCAGTCTCAGAGAATTAGAGGAGCAGAGGGCTGGTTCATGTGCTGTGCCATGTCAGAAGGGCTGCAAGGGAGCTCTGTAACATCATTTTGAGATGCCAAAATATACATAAAAAGAGTTAATTTTCATTTCACTCAAAACATAATACCTTTCAAACAGTAAATTGTTTTTAAGTGAGCACTTTAAATACAAAGACTGATTAAAACTGGGAAGCTAGACGAAATCTGTGTCTTCTGATTTAAGTTTCTTCAGCATTCTTGTGCTGCATGATGATCTATTCCTTTGTAAATTACATTTTTAATCTGTTCGTCTGTTTGTCTTTCAGCAACTGAATTGAGTCAAATCCTGTGCCATTTCTATTTGCTTTATGCATAAATAGTGGTTTTTTATCTTCCAAACCCACACAAAAATTCGGAAGAATTTAGAAAGTCGGGATACAGAGAAGGGTTATGTATTTTCAAAGAGGTAATTGTATCACAGACTTGGAATGGCTTGAACTGAGCAGACTTCATTTTTCCTGTATCAGCAAGGCTCTCAAGCTAAAAGCAGTTGAATTTCAGCAGAATTCTGCACAATTCTGCATCCATGTGGAGCAGTAGAATGTGGGATTGTGGGTGCTGATTGAGTAGAATAGCTGAGTGTATATTGATGTGTTTGCTGAACCTGAGCATTTATCACCAAACATGAATATCTGGTTCTTTGGTTAAAACTGACTCTGGGTGATGCCAAAGGAATCCTAAGAAATATGAAGCCCATAATGCAGTACTGGAAGTGCATAGATGGAGGCAAATGGCAGCATTACTGAGGGTCTCTGGGGGGAAGTACTCCACTGATGAATGGTAGTTGTGAGGAAAATCCTATGGCACAGAATGGGGAAGGGCATTAATCCTTGTCTTGGTAAGGAAATATATTAAAGTTTTTTTTTTTTTAAGAGAAACTTGCCTTTAACAAGTTCTAAGCTTCACATAATTATTTTATAAATACTTTGCTAAAAATAATTCTTTTGTTTTCTAAAGGGAATTGGGATTTGAGGTTTTGCTTGTAGATCTTTTAATATCCTTTCTGTATTGGAGGCCCTTATTAACTCTTTCTTAGCTTTTCCATCTGTCATTTGTCTTATAAATAACAGGAACCCTTGATCCCTTTAATTAATAAAAAAGTGAAAAGGGCATATTTAGTTAACTAAAGATTAGACTTCACATGCTGTAGCACCCCACACCCAGTGTTCCCAAATGTGATCCTGGAGTGTTTCAACAAGACAAGAAGCATCTGTTATTAGAAAAACAATTACTATTTTCACGTGAAAATTATATTGAATACCTGCAAACCTGTTTGTTTTATAAGCTCCTTCCACTGACACATGCTTGTATGATTCAATGCCATTATTTTACTACTGGTAATGTTTTAGTGTAGAGGAAATATAGGGACTAGATACATGCCTCTTCAAGAAAGAAAAATAATTTCATCCTCTGTGGCTAATGACAAAAAGAACTGAAGTCCCTTAGACTGTAAGTCATAGGCAAGATGAATTTGGAGTGAAAATAAAATATATTTAGCACAAAGACTGTACCACGTTTTATTACCTGAAGGCATTGAGTTGGATTCCTCCTTGGTGTAAACTTACTGTAAGTCAAAGGAATTTCACCAAGGATAAATGTTGGCCCCAGGTGACAAAAGCAAAGGTTTTTAATAATGCCATCAAGTGCAGCTGCTTTAAGCACAATGTGCTTTTCTTCATAAGTGTACTTTATAAAAGATGGAGCTATTGTTCCTTTTTTGGCAGCTTCCACACTGTGAGACTTACTAATAGGCATTTAATAAAAAAGGGATTTTACCTGTCAGGAATGGAAAGAACTAAACTGAAAATGTCATTACTCTCATTATTGAAGTAGTGCAGTGAAGAAGTAACAAATAAAGGAATTTGGGGCTGGGTGATGGAAACATTTGCAAGGTTTTTTGCTGTTTTATCTCTTCAGCAAAAAGTTTGCTTTCATCTGAAGCAGGTTTGGTGTTTTGGTGGTGGGTTTTTCTGTTGTTTCCTTTTTGAATTAATGTATTTTCCTTAACACTTGCAGTCAAGAGTGAGTGAAGAGTTTATTTTTATGGTTTTTTTCCCTCATTTTCCTCTTTTCTTTTTCTTCATTTCCTAGATCACAAAATTTGCCTTGTGTCTGGAAAGGTTGATGGATGCAATCTATTTTGGAATAAATAAATTTTTTCTTTGATATTCCTTTTAAGTTGAATGGAGCAGTAATACGTATGTCCTACTAGAGGTGCTCCTCAAGTTATTTTGATTCTAGCTACTATGTCAAAATGAATTTTTTTCTTCACAAGAGTGTGTGCTGCTTGTGCAGTCCCTGTGCCCAATGGCCACAGCTGTGTTAGATGCATAGGGCTAATCTATGAGCCTCTGCTTTTGACTGAAACATGAAAGGCTTGTATCTGGATTTGTGACTTTCTCTGTGATCTCCCCACGTTTTATTTCATCTCTCAATCTTGGTCACTTGATATGTAAAATGGATGTGTTCAACCTTGGCATCTTCCAGGCAGGATTGTTTGAAGAGCCAAGGTAATCACTTTAAAGTCACATGGATCACATTGTAGCTAACTGCTGTTATCGCGGAAATTCTTCAAAACCTCTTCCTGCCCTCTTTGGAGGTATGAAAATGGAAAAGGTTTTATTAAAGGGATTGTCAGGCTTTTTGCCTGTTTTGCTTGACTTTAGACTCAAGGATGCTGAAGTGCAGAGGTTTGTTGTGGTCTCTGATAAGGAGCAAGGTGATTGATGTTTTGGCAAGTCATAGATAAAGTATGATGTTCTGAGACATGTCTTAACTCATGGAGTTACTTATTTTACTCTACCTGCCATCCTTATTAAAAAAAAAAAAATCACTATATTTGCAGGAAGTAGAATCAGTCATACCAAAGCAAGGAAGTGGGAAATCTGAGACTGTACCAAAATGATTTTGGTGAAATGTGACTCTTCTCTTGCATCATTGTGAGACAACTTAAAACAGCAGGTAGAACTGCGTTAAATCCCATGCATAGTGTGAGCAACATGATACAAGTTAATGTGTGGCTTCAGTTTCCTGCATTAGGATAGACTTTGACTTTGCACTATATAATAATTATATAATTTGTAAAAGTGGCCAGATTTCTGTATCTTCTGCTTTGAAATGTTAGGTCAGTCTGGCAAAATTTTCTTTTCTAGCACTAATGAGTTCAAAGCAGTAATTAATTTTTCTGTGGGATATTTTCATCTTCAAGCTGAAAAAGTAATAGGTATTTGAGTAAATTGGCAAGAAAACTGTTCAGATATTACTTTGGAAATCACTTGTCTTCGTTCCTTTTGGAACTATGCCAGTAGCAGTTACTTTTCTTGCTAAAATAGTGCTCATGACCATATTGTTCACTGCATTCTTTTTCATTCTCCCAGTGCTAATGTTTGATCTCTGTGATCACATTTACCATCACAGATGGAAGTAAGAGAGTACAAGCGTGCATTGTAGGAAGGTTTTTCCTGAAGATTATAATTGTCTTAATAGTAATACTTGACAAATGCTTCTGTAGTGCCTCCTGTGAAAAGGCCAGTTATCTGACTTTAGTAATGGTTTCTTTACCAAGGAAAGAAAAGTAACAGAAATGTCAGAATAAGGAATGCTTCATGCCGGTAACAGAAAAATAAAAGCAACCCTGGAAAAGATTTGGTTGTGTTACTTGTGTCTCTTGAATTATTTTTTCTTTTTAGAAATTAGCAGAGCTGGAGGTTTTTTCAGCAACTTCATGCCCAAGATAAAATAATGTTTAAGACTCTGTAATTGTTGATTTTGAATAAAACAAGAAAATTGAAGTTCCTTAATTCTAGGTCACTGATATATTTACTGGATCTCAAAAGTATGTTTGCAGAAAGAAGCCTATAAGTCAGTTCTTATAAATACTAGACTGAACTTCAACTTTATTGATGTGATTCAGAAGAAAAGAATTCTAATGGAACAGTTATATGTATTGAACTTCTTAATGGTGTTGTTAGAATCTTCTTGTATGCAGAGAAAACCAAACCAGCCTACTTTTGTTTCAACATTACACAAGCACTATGTAAAGGATTAACCAAAAATATTGTCTAAAATATTTCAAGTAAAAGTTGCTAACAAAGAACTCCTTTGGGGTTTTTTTCTGCCTTGCAGGGTCCTAAAATGTATCTTCCCTCTTTCTCCAGAGAAATAATGATGTACTTGAGATGGTTTTATAGGTCAAGCATTCATGTAACTGTCTATGATTTGACAAGATTGCTCAAAGAAAAAGTGGAGTGGAATCCGGATTTAGCCAGGAGGATTTTTGAGCAATGAATCAGTGCTTTTTTGACCTAGTGGACTGAAGTAATTTAATTGGAGGAATCAACATTTTTGGTACTAGCTGACTGAACTAATTAAGTTGATTCAGTTCTGATACCTGTGTTGTCATCTTGTTCCAGTTGCTTTCCTTAAATTTTTGGAAGGAACCAGCCTGTATACTGGTGTCCCTGTGCTCTCTGGTGCCATCTCTTGCTGGAATGCTTTTTTGAGGATTCCGTTTGTTGCTTGGTGGGCTACAAGTGCTGCAGGCACAACGGGTTCATGTTGAGACCATAACTTTCTGCAGAGTCCCTGTGTCGTCTTCCCTTTAATCCCATTCTAAAGCAGTCAGTAGGTGTCTGGTCCTGGTATTAGCACAATGCATAATTGTACAGCACAATGCATAATTGTATAGCATGATGTTTCTAGGAGGATTTAGTGGCAGAAATTTGAAGATTATGTAGCATGGGTCCTCTTTCTTAGTGGGTTTAATCCTAGGGGTTTATGTCCTGAAGTGGTAACAAAACTCGTGTTCTGGTCTGACGTCTTTTGGCTTTCCTTCTCCATTGGTGACACATGGGTTTGTTTGCTTTTTCTTCAAAGCAGCTTCTTGTTAGGTCCTCTGTGCTATTTTTTTAACTAAGCCATGGCTGGTGGAGTTGGAGAGAGATTGAGAACCTGCTGTGCAAGGGCTATTGGGCTAGTGAAGGGAAATGATGCTATTGCTCACTTTCAGTGAGACCCTGCAATGGGTGTGATGCTCTCTGCTCCCCTCTTTACTTGGGGCTATGTTCTTCCTCCTGTGTTCAATATCTCACTGTAATTGTTTGTACCCAAGATGTGTATTAGTATGTTTTTTTTAGTTAGGATGAGCTCATCACTAATGAGTATTTGATGCCTTTGTAATGCTCCTAATATACACATAGAACAGCTGGAAGAGACTTTTTAAACAAGCATCTTTGTAATATCCTGGACTATCTCAAAGAACATTTAAATACAACAGTGCAGTTACATTGGAAGCTTTAAAGATAAACATTTTTTTCATACAATGGCTGTACAGTGTGTAGTGGGTGATATTTGGAGTCTCTCTGCATTTACAATGAATGAAAACTGAAGTGAAAATGGTTAATAGTAAGCACAATTAAAAAATCGGTAGATGAGAGTACACTTCTGTGCTATATTTCTGAATATGTTGTTACTGTAGCCTTGTTATCCAGAGAAAAGTTAGGTTATCCCCAACAAGAACTTGTTTCTTTTGCAGCCAAACTTGTGGCACTGGTGGTAGGGCTGGGAGTGTTGAACTGCTCTGCCTGGACTCCCTCTGGTCGTGAGTCAGGTCTGTGCTGTCCTCGGGCAGGGCGTGGGGTGTTTGTTACTCAGCTGCTCGGATCCAATTAGAAAATGTTGATAGAGTGCTTCAGTCGGGCAGTAGGGGGTGGTGGCTTTTCTAAAGCAGGATACAATCAAGCTTACTCTTCACCAAATAACTTGCCTTGCAGTGTAATGTTAAGCCTGCCTCTGCATTGTATGGCCAGTGAGTTATCACAGATCTCATGAGGTATTAGTGAAAGAATGGGTGTTAACTTCCATTCCATTAAATGAATTTAAACCACTGGTCCACTGATGGGAAGAATAAGTTTCAGCCAGGCTCCTGTGTATTTACATGAGAGCTTTGAAATCCTAGAAGTGGCTGGTTTTCTCTGAACCATCATGATTGCTAGAGCAAATAAGGGACCCTTGAAAGTATGTGGCAGGGATAGTGGAGCCTCCCTTTTTTGCAGCAGGTCATGTTTGTACTAGGGTAAAAATGAATTACCTCTTACAGAAGTAGAGTATCAAAGTATTGTTGAAGTATTTTGAGTAACTTGATCTGTGGTTCACCTGGTGGCACAGTCAGACATAACCACAATGGACAACAGCCTGTCAGAATTGGAATACATGGCAACAAAAGGATTTGGTGTACTGGCACAGCTATACATCCTTACGCAAAAGTACATGAAAAAGCTGACAGAAGCGCTTTTTTTGTTCATGTAACTTATGTAACTCTACCCATAACAAGGGTTTGCCAGCTGGTTTCCCACAGTGATATGCAATACATTACAAAAAGGAAATGTGGCACTGTACAATGCAGTGTTGAAACTTCTATGCTTTTCCTATGAAGACTGTTCAATAAATGAGAGGCAGCAGTCCTCTGGACTCTGAGCTGGAACCCTTCACAGTAAGTGGGTTATGCTACCATGTAAGCAGATGAAAGCCTGAAACATTTGACCTTGTTAAATTCTATCCAATCATATAGTTTAACTGGGCCCTGCATTAGTTTCTTTGCTTGTTTTTTGGTTTGTATTAAGATGCCACTTGTGTAACATCTAAGTTTTTTCAGTCCCTAGCTCTTTTTTTTTTCCCAAAATCAAAACCTGATATTACCTCCTAGTTACAAATATGCTGAAATGGGTTGCTTAAATGGTATTTTCTTCTACAAAAATAATAGTACTAATTAAAAAAACAAAAGGGCATGTCTGATGCATAGTAGTGGCCACTTTCAGGCTGTTAAAAATTCCAGCAAACCAGATGAATTGCCACCACCAAGTGCTGATTCAATGATAGCTTTTATGTGTACTTTGAATGTTGAGCAGGAAGAGAGATTAGTCATTCTCCCACCTTTCTGGGGGACTGTTTGAAAGCTTGCAAATCGTATATGAGGCCCCTCAGAGTGCTGACTGTACTGCAAAGTTATTTTGCATCTAGTAAGTTCCAGAATATTGTGACTGTTTTCTGAATAACACTATCGTTTACTGATTGTACTTGAAACCAAACAGTGCTGTTCTAAGTGTTGCCAAGTCACTTTGAAATTCTCACTGAGAGGTTTCTCACTGCTCACCCCATAAGCAGGGCTGGGGTGTTGGTTGTTCTTTTTGTTGGAAGCAAAAGCCATCCTTCTCACTGTGGTCTCTGCTTCCAGTTAAGTCAGGGGACAAGAAAGCTTCTGTGATTTTGCACTTTAACATTTAGTTAGGGTTTTGTGGTTAGTTTTTACAGAATGTACCTGCATTTTTTTTCCTGCAGCCTTGTTTGTTTGCTTGTTGAAGAAGGAGCAACAGGAGTCTTTTCCTGTACTGGAAAAGACAAGGAGTTGTACTCCATGGCCAGCTGTTGGGTCCCCCATGTATTCCCTGCTGTCTGTAGTGTCAGGGGAGGCTCATGCTTCCTTCATGCAAGCCCTTAAATGGTTGTTGAACCTTTGCCATACAGAGAGATGGATTTCTACACCTGTGGGGTCTCTGAAAGGGAAGTACTTCAGATGTGCATGTGAACATTTTATATTTTTGTGAAACTTGAATAGGCTTTGAGGTTCCCTGAGACTTTATTCCATGCAGCAATGATACTAAGATGCATGCCTTATAAAGAGTATGTTAGCATTGGGCACAAATGACTTATTTCCTGAGTTTAAACTCCTTTCCCCAACTTCCCTTAAAAAAAACCAAAAGTTAGTAAAAGATTATTTGAGGAGAAGAGCCATTGTGATTTCATATGGAGGCCATCTCAGTTCTCCTTTTATATCTGCTGCTCGCCTGGGAGCATATGCTGTACTCATGTTCAGAGCTTGAATTGTTTTCAGCTTCTTATTAGTTTTGAAAATGCATTTAGCAGTTAACTGCCAATGTGCGTGCTCTTTCTGCTTACAGCTAACAAGCAGCTGGGCAGTACATTAAGAAAATGTGGAATTGGTTAACTCTTGTAGAACCACATCTCTGTGTTTCTTCAATTGCCCTTGTAGAACTGTATGGGGAGAAATCCTGTCGGATAACACAATGGGCACGTGCTTAATAAGGGAAGAAATGAGCAAAAGGAAGTCAAGGAGGAGAAGAACCTTTTGGTGTTTTGGCAGGGAAGAAGGGTTGTAGTGAGCGAAGTGTCAGTTGTTGCCCAGATAGCAAGGAGATGAGTGAGTGGTGGCATTTAGTAAGAAACTCCTTAAACAGAACTTTACCTCAGGGGGAACGGAAAGAGATACATTAGTGAGTGATTCATTTCAGAGCTCTGATGTTGCAGATGGCTTTCTGAGAGACTTTTCCTAAGTGAGCAATTTTACTTTTTCTTTGAGAATGGTTTTGGTTTGATATGGGGTTTGTTTTATTTCTGGTGGGTAGAAAAGAATCTCAAGGATACTAGTTTGTGTTTTATTTTACTATTGAATATATATCCCTTTATGTTACTTTAACAATTTGGAAAATCTTGTTACTGGACTTATTCTGTCATAATTTACATTTTAAATAATGGAACTAATGCCTATCTGCTGATGGGCCTTTTTCTTTTCAGTGAGGATGAGGCACAAGTATACAATATATACAGCCAAATCTTTTTACATGTGGCTGCCATCTGCATGAGCTAAATTACTGCCTATGAATCAGGCGTACAATATGCAAGCTGTGCTCTGTATAAAGATCTGCTCCCAACTTGTTTAGAGTCATCCTTTCTCACTCTCCATTTAGTCCTTTCTCTGGCAAATCTCCCATGGGCCTCATCTGGATTCTTGCCTGATTAAGGACTAAGAGCTAGGCCCTGTGAGATAATAAAACCCCAACATCTCTGCAAGAATCTACAGATTTCAATGGGAGTTGAAGGCAGCGTGTGCTGCTAAAGTCTTCAGCATGTATGCTGGGTTTAAGGTAATGATTTCAGGACTTGGCTGTGTTACAGTATACATACTGGCTCTAACTTGATTAAGCTGTGAGTATATTACTATGATTTCAATCCTCTATGGAAAGGGAAACACATAGTCTTTCTGTGGATTTTGTGGCTTATTTAGAATGAATTTTCATTTTCTTAATGTGTATATTGAGATGTTTCTCACCAGAAAATTTCAGTTTATTGGTACTCGTACTTGTTAGGAGCTGTTTCCCAAAAAGCAGAGATCCAAGAGCAGATTGCTTTGGGAAGTGAAGGCCGTGAAATTGTAAGAACTAGGAAGGGTCGTAACTTTGACTCTTATTGCACACAGCTTTCCAAAATGATTCACTGTTTCCTTAAAACATTGCAGTATCTCCACATTTTTGTTAGAAACAAAGCAACACAAAGCTAATTATTACATCTAGGAAGAAAACGCATTACTGAATTAGACCATCTAATGAGATAATGAGCTTAGTTGGACAATGACCTTCAGCTCTTTGTATGGGTAATGCTCTTTAAACTTTCTTTATTTTAATAGAGCAGACTACCCAAACCCAAGGGTTTAAAAGAAAAAAGAATTCCCACACACCCTCTGAGTTTAGAAGGGGGAAAGAAATATTGAAATGCTCACATAACCCCCAAATTATATTTTAATTGAAAAATCGGGTAAGTATAAAATGCATTTTAACTTGCAAATAATTTCTAACATAAGAAAAAACTGTTCTTTAATGTTGTATTACTGCTTATGGGTTTCTTTTGGAATGCTGTTGCATCTAGGCACAAGAAGGGGCCTGAAATGCAATTTTAGGTTGAAACAATAGCCCCTAAAAGACAAAAGTTTTTTGACTTAAAGGTTACAGCATAGCTAAAGGATGCCTACCAAGAAAGTAACTTTTTATTGAAAAGCTCATCACAAACACAAGTAGTATTTAATTAAAGCAAGGTTAAAAAAAGAAGTCACCTAAAAATCTAGGTAGTTTTCTGATGGCAATGGTCTTTCAGTCTTTCAAGACCAGCACTCCTGTTTTTCTAAACTTTTTTAGTGCATATACTTAATTTTTTCTTGCACCTCTAATTGGCTCTAAACAAGGTTCACAGGGCTGGGTGTCACTGTGATTGCACGCTTGGTAGTATCTGGTCAAACAGATAACACTTGTGGCTTTACAAGCATGATGTGTTTTATCTTCCTGCAACATGGACTTCTGCTGTGATGACCTAGTGACACACAGTGTTTATACAGATGGGAATAGTCAAGCTTGGATGCTTTGTGAGTCAAGCAGAACAGATTGCAAAGGCTCAAGTGATGCAGCCCCAAAGAGGTTATAATGAAAAAAAACAGGAAACAAAGACTAGTAAAAGTGTTCTTTTACACCCTGATGCATATTCAAGATAGTGCTGTGAACCAGTAAGTTTGTGGTCACTTTTCCTGTAGAGACTGAAAGAAGGAAGCTAGGGTTTGACTGAGAAAAGAAATGGGAAGCTGTGAAAAGAGAGTAGAAGGCACAGCTGTGAAGAAAAGGAAGGAAACAATGTAGTTTGTGGTATCCAATCTGTGTTGTACAGTTCATGGTTATCACAGGTACATGAGGGAGGGCAGGAAGGAGGAGGCATAAGGACTTGCTCCTTACCTGTAAATGCCTTTGGGTGGCTTCAGCTGGGGAAGTCTCCCAGCCTATGTGGAAAGGACTGGTAGGATGCAGTGCCTGGAAAAGAGCACCCTCAGCCACTTCACTGATGGCACCCAGCTGTGTGGTGGGAATGGATGCCGTCCAGAGGGACACGCACAGGCTGAGGACATCAGCAAGTCCAGAGGAGGCCACGTAGTTGATAAGGGAACTAGAATACACATGCATGGAGGCCTGAGAGTGTCTGAAGGGGACCTACCAGAAAGTCAGAGAGAGACTCTACAGTCAGGAACTATGGTGACAGGACAAGGAGCAATGGGTTCAAATGAAAGAGGAGAAGTTTAGGATGGATGGAAGAGATTCTTTAGTGTGAGGGTGGTGACATACTAGAACAAGTTGCCCAGGGAAGTTGAAGATGCCCTGTCCTTGGCAGTTTTCAAGGCCTGGTTGGATGGGGCTTTGAGTAACCTGGAGTAGTGGGAGATGTCTCTCCCATGGCAGGGGCACTGGACCTAGGTGATCTTTAAGGTTCCTTCCAACCTAAACCATTCTATCATTCTGTGATTCCAAGAGGAGGGAGCATGCATCCATTTTCCTGGCAATTAATAAAAAATAATCTTTCCAGTCCCAATTTCCCTTACATAATTCTGAGATTTTAATTCCATTTGAGTCTGTGACACTGTTGTTTCCCCCTGTATGGCTGTTACTGTGTTTCAGGGCGGGACTGCTGGGTTCAGGGGAGTGGGAGGTCAGGCAGGGCATGGAGCATATGCTGTTCTGTGGCACTCTGGCTGCATGTTCTTTGATTACATACTCCCACCATCAGTTTCTCCTCCATAAAGTGTGTTCTGCAATATGCCTTTTTTTTTTTTAAGAAGGATGTAAATAATCTTTAAGTGGTGTTTTTCTTGTAAAACGTTCAAAGTGAACCTGCTGTGTTAGCTAAAAAGGGTTAATTTGAAGTCTCATTTACAAGCCACCAAATTATTTGCCTAAAGACAAGCTCACTTTTTCAGCTGCTGAATTTCTTTTGCCCTATAAATTAGTGGTAATAATGTTAACAGGTTATAAAAGAGGAAAATATAGCAAGGGAGCCATGTTAGTGCAAACCATCTATCTTAAGTGCTAAGTTGTACTTTAAATGATAGTTATGTATTTAGGAAATCAGAGCCAAACATTTCAGAAGTCTCAGATCCTCAACTTCTTGAAAATACTCTGAAAAATATTTCTCTAGGTTTATGCACCTGGAATTTCTGGTTTAAGTAATGTTACTTTGAGGTAACTTCACTGTGATGATGGCAACACTGAGCTGTGGTGTAGTGGCCTGTGGTCCAGTGGAAGGTGGGTTGGTTGTTTTTCACATGTCAGTATTAGAGTTACAGCTGAGTTTAATATTTAACATCACACTTTGAAAACAGGTTCTGTTTCGAGTGTGGTGTAAGCACGGAGCTTGTTAAAATTCAGGTATTGTTTTTGTTGCTTCTGGTCAGTCTTTCTGTGTAAATGTTCAAAATAGAGATTTCTGAGGCCACTTGATCTCTGTGCTTGTATTCCACTCATCCTCTTGAATCAGCCTTATTGAGAGAGTAAAGATGAATTTCTTCCAGTTTGGGGAGGAAAAAACTGCTTTTCATAGCTATAAGCCAAAAACTATTGATTTGAAGAGAAGATCTCTTTATTTACTTGTCTGAATATTGACAATTCTATAGAATTAGCAGCAAAAGATGAGAAAAAACATACACTTGTTGTGGACAGATATTTTGCCCAGCAAACAAGCATCTGGACAATACTGATGAGAAAATGTTTATTTTAATTTACTTAGTAAGCTTTTTTATGGTTAAAAACCATAGATTTATCTATATATGATGGTTTCAGAGCTGGTCTGAGTCAGAGGTGCTTTTACTCCTGTAGAAAACTTTCTCTTCCTTTGAGGCAACAAATTGCATATCCAGTCATTATGCACAATAAAACCCAGTCATGGCAAGGGATTTGGATTCTTTTTTTGGTCACTCAAATTCTGTGCTGATGATTCAGACTTTCTGGTCCCCAGCTCTGTGTAAGATGGATATGACTGATGACCTCTCTGTACTGGTGCGGCTGGTGTCTTTAAGACAGGTACCTGGCAGCAGGTGGTCATTTTGGTGTGACCCCAACAGTCAGTTGGGTAGAGTGGATGCTGACATTGAAATACATGCAGAATACAAGATGCTTTAATCCTGCTGTGAACACTTGGGCTTTCATCTGTATTAATGATTCAGTCTCTGTAAGCGTGGATGGCCTCTTGACTTGGTCTGCTCTTTTGCAGTATGTCTTCTTTTTCTGCCTGGAAGCTTCTTCTGGATGGAAAAACAGGAGTTTTCCTGTTTGTTCAGGACTTTGTGGGATCTGCGAGCTTGGTTAAAGCTGCTGTTACTGCTCTTGGGTAGTTTACAGGTGTTTGGAAGTCCAGGACAAATGTCCATGTGCTGTGTAGATGCAGGTGCTGCATTGCTGCTTTAGAATGACAATACTGCTGCTTTTGAAGGAAAAGATTGGACATTTCAGATCATCATTTTCAGGTTATTAGTGGTTTAGGGTTTTTTTGTTGGGGTTTGAATATGGACCTACATATTTGTAAATGTCTCCCTGCACATACTGTGATCTTTTGGCAAATGACCCTGTTTCTTTAGTTATGTAGGTGAGCCTCTGTGTGGTGTGGTAAGTTATATCAGGTCTTTGACTATAACAGGGATCTTGCAAGGTGAGTGCATAGAGAAATTGTCTGCAGCAGTTTTCAAATCTGTAGTGTCTTCTATACGTACAGCTGGTCCCATAAGCAGGTGCTATACCCTGAGATGACTAAAATCTGTAAACCAGACAGGAGTTACTCAGAATCTGTTTAATCAGAACAGTAAACAAAACTTCTTGATCCTCTTTTTTAGCTTTCTTTTTTTATTTTAATAGCATTTCTACCCCACCCTGAAAGCTAGAGGCAAGTCTAACTTGGACTGAGAGCTGAGCTGGCAAAAGCATTGTATGGCTCCTTCAGTCTCCTTGGAAAATGATTCTGTCTGAATAAAAAGCATTATGTTAGTTCAACAATAGTAAATAACTTTATGGTATCCAAAGGACTATGCCATGAGGTCCTAAATATGTAAATGAATTGAAGTGGCATTGTATGCACTTAATAAATTATTAAACCAGTTCAGACTTCTCCCACATCAAGTCTAATACTGCTACATCTAAGGTGATTCTTCTCAGTGCAGCTGTAAATGCAGTTTACAGGAGTTTAACACAGGAAGTGGAGATGAGAAGGCAGGAGGAGTGCAGAAGTACAACATGGTTACCCCTGAAAAAGGGGGTAGCTCCAGTTTTATGTTCCATATGAAGTGTTAAGAGTAGGCTTACAGGAACACTGATCAGGAAAGCAATTTTAAGAGACCATGTGTCATGACTGCCATGTCCTGACATTGTAAATGGTGAGCTTAGTAGTGCTGAGGAAATTAAATTAAATTATTTCAGGAAAAGCTTTTATGTTAAAAAACAACAGTCTCTTGCGTACTCTTCAAAGGTGAAACAAATACCTTGATATGACTGAAGTGTGATTGATCTCACTTCCACTGAATGTTTTGTCAGTGTCTAGATGAGGTAGCTATGGAGAACATGTATGTGTATACCTAAATATTTACAGGTACTCATATGTACATACACAGAGCATAGTGAGGTATTGCATGAAGTCTTTTTGGTAATCAGAGCAGTTGTTAAGCTGTGACTATGTGTGTTCTCCACCATGGAAATATTCAAAGTGAAAATGCGGAGCTTTTGAAAGTGGTAGTTTGTGTTGCTATTGTTTGTCATGGACTAAAAGGAAACTGCATCTGCGCAGTCAGCACATTTTCTAAAATCAACAGTAATATCTCTTTCTAGGAAGGTCTTTTCACATTCAGTCAGTGAGGCTTCACAAGCACAATCAAGTCTGAAGTCTCCCTGCTGCCCATAGTAGGGACAGGGGTGCAAATTGTTCCAGTACCATTGGTGACAGCCAGACTAGGTACTCCCCAAACCTTCCTTCCTGCTCTCAAATGCACCAAAGGCCAACAGAAGCCTGCTTAGTCTCTTTATTGCTGGGTTACTTTCCTGTCATGTTAGTGAGTTAAATCAGCTCCTGGGGAAGGCAGGTTTGATCAGCATGAACAGAGGCATAAGATAGCTGGAAAGGGTTGGTGGAGAGAATGAGGCACCCTGGGTTTGGCTGTGGTTAGATGCTGGATGATTCATCCTGTCTCATAAACGTGCAATGTTAGGTTTTATTGTGTTTTCATTACCTGTAACAATAGCTGTGTATGTACAGCTCTGTCAAACCTGCCATCCCACAGACTTGTTCACTTGAGTCCATCTCTATCCAGATGATGTGCCTCCCTGCCTATGTGAAGCTGAGAGCTGTGCCCTGGGTGCCAGGCACAACATTTGTCACCTGCCAAAGAGCCCCCAGGGCCTGGGGGCCTGTCCTGCAGCTGGGCTGGTGCTTCTGAGCAAGCTTCAAGTAATATCCAGGCATGAAGTGCCCACAACTGCCTTGGCTTGGGGCATTCCTCAGCACTGGGGCCAACATGGTGTTTCCTAGTATTCTTTAGAGCCTTTAAAAATTTTGAGCACAGAGTCTTTCCTAGTTGAAACCAAACTAGATAATACATATTCAGAAGTCTGAAGAGAGAACCTGTAGCAGGGCATATTCCAGAACTGATTTCCTTGCTGATTCTACAGCAGAGGGCAAGAAGCAGTTGGTTAACTGAGTGGGAACTGTGGAACAGTACAGTACTTTTTGCCTTTTTTTCTTTTTTTTAAGTTTCTCTTCTTGTGTTTTTCAAGACAAGACTGAAACTTGTTTTGTGGAGGGAAGTTCTGTCTTGCTTGAGCACTTGATAAGGATCAGTTTTCAAGGTTTGGTCAGTGAGACATTTAGTGATAGTGAACTCAGCCTTAAAGGATCAGTTACAGGAATTCAGCCTTCAATTGAACTTGTAATCTTGTTATTTTTGATTAGGAAAAGGCTGGTATGCTTTCAGTTATGGAGCCATCTATCCCCAAGTTTTTCTCCTTCCCTTTGGCTTTTGCTGCGTCTGAGATCCTCACTGCATTTGATGGGACTGAGGCAAGCGGTTGCCACCTGCTGCAGCTGAAAGCCTGAGTAACAAAGCCACATTTCTTTGTTTTCCAAAGGGTCCTGTCCACTGATGAGGATTTTCAATCCCTTTGCCGCTGAGGAGCTGGGAAAAGCAGCCCCAGCATGTCCTGGTCTGGCTGGCAGCAGGCGGATCACGTGTTTCAGTGCCGCCGCTCTCGTTCCAACACTGCGTCCAGCAGCGGTGTTTATCAGATCTTCTGACACACAGCACTGAGCAGATGTTCCCTTTTTTAGTATGGAGTGATGTTTCTGACGTGCAAACTGAGATGAGGAAAGGGAAGACTTATAAAGTTTCATGCTTGAGTGAAGCACCTATATGTCAGCTTCTGACAGGCAGAACTAAGGGGAGGAAAAACCAAACCCCAAACCAAAAAGCCCTCTCTAGCTGCTTTTCACTAAGTGTCTGGTGTTGCAAGCAGAATCCACAAGCTTCAGTACTGGCCAAGGATTAGAGGCAGTGACTGCTAGCCTGTTCTTCTGATGGGCTAGTCACAAATGGCAAGGCTCCCATGCAGCCCTGGGCCCTGTGACAAAGTTAAAGCAGAAGATGATTGCAGGAAGTTGCTGTTGAGCTGACAGCTGTACCATCTGGTACTCTGCATTTCTGTGGCTGTCAAAAAGACATTTTTGAAAGGAAATCACCTCTCTCTAACTCTCCAGATGTGCATGCATCCATATGCACCAGCATCCAGAATTCATTGTTCCCTCTCTGAAGACCTAAATATGACTTGCTGATAATTGAATTGACAGATAAAAGCAAGACATCTTATTGAAAACAGAGCCCTGTGTAGGCAGGTATAGCGTGTGCCAAGTGTTGATGAAGCTTGGGGGACTAGGTAGGAATGGTTAAATGGAATAATAGGGGTTGAAAAGGAAAGAAAACCAGCTATTGAGAAGGAAGGGAGCTCCTAGAGGTGGTAAAAAAAAAGGCACAGCAGAACTCCTGTAAGTTCAGTGTGTCTATGTGAAGAAAAGAAGCAGCTTGGGCCAGATAAAAGAAATTGGATAAAAGGAGAACTTTGGGTATGCTTTTACTTTGAAGCTTGGATAACCTATGAAAAATAATGCTAATGTTATGAATTAAAGGAAAATCTGTTAATGGTTTGTAGAATTGTGTGATACTGTAATTGTTTAGGAATGCTTGTGAAGTGTCTAATAGATTCAGTAAAAGCAAATGGAAAATTTTCTAAATTGCAAGAGTAGCTATCAGCTCTGTAGCTGGGATGTCTCCTGAACCAGTAAATACAACTCTAAATCTCTCCTGATCTCATTGAGGTTGCTCTCATTAGTCACCAGATAAGATAAAATCTTCATTGCATAGTAGTGCCCCTTGGACAACCAATATAACACTGTGTATTTTTGAGCAAAAGATGGCTGCATATATAGTTCCAAATGAAGGTCAGTAAGGATTAAGCATGTGACAGCTACTTGCAATTCTGAAAAATTGCTATGGGATATTTCTAGTCATTATGATTAAGAAATTACGAAAAAAAAAAATCAAAACAAAAAACAAAATCCACATATGCCAAAAATCTTACCCCTGCCCCCCAGTCTAGTGTATGCATTCTATAGTCTTATTATTACTGTATATTTTGGTACCTTCATCTGTACTATTGATACTGCCTGAGATGGGATTCCAACACTTCCTGTGTTGGTTTGAAAAACACTACAACTTTTATCAGCATTTTCAAGCATACCCATGAGTATGCAAAGAACTGAAGTATATATTTGCAATTTAAATAGGTAACATTTTGCTGAGAGAGACTCAGAAGACTTGTTTCCTTATATAAGCACAGATTGCTGAAGTTTACATGTGTGTTTTTGTGCATGCTCTTTGGTGAATTCTTGTATGGCTGATTGTGAAAGTAAGTATGGTTCTCTCTCTTTGCCTCCTGAAACTGATTTTATGAAATCTGTGATTTCCTTCTCTGTCGTCTTTAATTTACCCAATTTTAGGAATACAGTAAAGGCAGTAGTGTGGGTAGGGTGGTTTGACAAGTTCCAATACTGATTTATTAAAAATACAATGGTTTTGAACCTCTTTTAGGGTTTTTTGTTCTAAGCAGGCATTAAATTTTTATACAGTTTTCCCCCTTTTTGGCCCCAATACAGAGCTCTCATGTAAACCAGGCAGAATGCTTCCTGTTGTTTTCTGATAAAAAGTGCACTTCCATTCATTGTTTCAATGCAGTTTCCTATCTTTCTGTGGTAAAGAGGGGTAAATCTGAGACAATTTATAGGTTACCTCTAGGGAACATTGATTTTTATAACATGAAGTTTGAATGTTTTTGGGAATAATGAACAAGGAATGTTAGAAATAGTTTGTGTTTGTTCATTTCTTCCTCTTTGCACAATTGCTTTGCTGAAGACAATTTTGTCCATTAACAGTGATGAAAATTGAATGCTAAATTTGCTTCTTTTGTTAAGGCACAATGTTTCTTTGCATTTTTAGGTACTGCTTGTTATCTGAAATAACTTTGTATCTTTTATAGTCTTGTTAAAAGTTTGTCACTTGAGTCAGGCATTTCTGAAATACAGCCATGCCTGGGGGGCAGGAAAGCCCTCAGTCTGACATTGATCCCTGCTTAAAAAAGAATGGGTGCTTCATGGGACATAAGATTTGTGCAAGAGAATTATCTGCATTTGATTTTTAGACTAATTGCTTGAAACTTGGGTTTTTTTCCTACTACTTGAGTATAACAAAGGGAAAAAGTCAATAAGCCTTTTTAAAACATTGGTGGACCACTTTGTTTTCAGTTCTTTGACATGGAAACCAGAAATTGTGCTTTCTGGATGTGTTTAAATGAAAGTCAATGCATACATACTGTTCTGTTTATGAGTATTAAAAAGATGCTCTTATGTTAGTGAAAATGTTTTCCAAATATTGGCTTGGGAGAAGGAATGGGAAGAGAGAGTAAGAGCACATGTGGATGAGTTTGCACATTCAGGCATGGAAAAATACTAGAGAAGAGTTCCTGTAAGCAGTGTTTTGCTGCAAACCTCAAGAGAAGGTAGGGCTCTGACAGTACTTCTGGTCAGAAAGAAGTACAGCAGAGGTTACATAAAATGTAGCTCTGTGGTAGAGTCCATCTGCTTTTGAAAGACTTCTTTGTTTTCCAGGTGCAGATGTTTGTTTTCTAAGATTATGCCTCATGGGTAGCAACGTCTTGAGACTGTGCTCAGCGGATGTTAAACCAAACAGGTTTTTCATTCATTGCCTTTTCTGTTTAATTGGCTTAATATGTGTATAAACAAGACACCTAGAGTTTCTTTTGTTAAACAATTTACTGAACTGATTGACATTGCCTATCTTTGCCTTGCTTGCTTAGGTATTGAAATAGAGTTTTGCTGTATAACAACTGAGTATGACTTTATAATTTGCAATTTTTCATGAAATGGATAGTTTAGGTTTAATTCATAATTTCTAAGTAGCAGCACATTAGTACAACAGTTGAGTTTTATTTGATAGTTAATCTTTGTAATTCACCTTGCATCAGTTTTATGTCCTGATAAGGACAAAAGATCAATAGAAGCTTATTTTTCAAAAAGTGAATTAAGGAATTTCTGATTTAAAAATTTAATTTGTTTTTTTTTTCTACATGGAAAAAGCTGTGAGGTCCATGCAGGTAACACTTGAAGTTAGATCATCTCTGCTAAACAGAGATCAACATTGTGCTTTTACCAGTGGCTGGGAGCCTTGGGAGTGCATGTTTTATAACACATCCACCAGAGAGGCATAAAAAATTATTTTGCTTAGAAGGAGAAGCCAGCATCAGGAGTTTGTACCAAGCATAACAGCAACCTAAAAAGGTATGGGGTATGTCATCTGAATGATTCCCAGTGGGCAGGCAGATGATGTTAGATAGACTTTACTATGTATAAGAGAAATGTCTAGAAAAACTGCAGAAAATAGAGGATCAAAAGACATGGGAGATTAAGTGTAATCTAATGTGTTGAAATGTCTGAATAGTTTGGTCCATACATGGAATAAGTCTGGGCAGAGTTTATAATAGTGGAATGGGAATTAATTGGGGGATAATGGTTGAGACTAGACAGCACATGGAGCAAGGGTCTAATTGCACATAGTACTAGCACCAGCTGTCAGTGTAAAGGTGAAGAATGTAGGTTAATGCGTATTTCCAGAGAAGTTTTTTTCTTCCTTGAAGAAAGGGGAAGGCTGCAGGGATGGTGTCATGGAGTTGCTGGAGGTTAGATGCCCTGGAATAGGAAACCTCTGCTGAGTTTTTGCAAAAGCATGTGTTTTTAGTTAGTACAGCTTCTATGTTTTAACTACTTTATCAAAATAGCCAAAATTAGTCCATGTTCATGAATCTTCTCCCTGCAATTGTAAACCTTTGACTCTTGCTGCAAAGGTGATTGAGTCAAAAGTAGCTCCACCATGAAAAATATGCACTAGATGTGACAGTAAAATAACTCCTTGAAAATACAAGGTCTGAAGGGAAATGTGTAGATTTATACAAATATAAAATGTTTAGACAGTCATCTTCTTTAGTCTTCCTCCTGGCCAGTGTGAAGGCCTGATATTCTCTACCCTGCATCTTTCTTATGGTGGTCACGCTTATTCAGAGACAAAAATCATGTGATCTAGGAGTAGTCTTGGACAGCCCAGCTCCTTGTAGTTGCTAATCATCATGGAGGTGCTTCTCCTATTCATGAGCAGAAACCCTGAGGTTTCCTCTATGCTGTTGTCTCTCAACACAAAGCAGTGTGCTATTTCCTACCATCTGATCTTGTCTTTTTTATCTGTCAGGGCTGCTTGCCAGAATGAACTGGTCCTGAGCATTGATTTCTTGTTCAAGTGCTTGCTTAGGAGTGTGAAACCGCTTTTTTTCATGATCATTTGTACTAAAAGCTGCTCTTCATATTAATAGTGGAGGTTGTCCATTATGACACTCTACATTCAAGTTACTAGGAGTTTGGCTTTCTAGGTGGTCTTCTGTGAAGGGGTGGGCAGGAAGGAATTTAGTATTTACTGTTAGAGAGCCAGCCATACTGAGTAAGTAGTAGGGACTAACATTTTCTCTGGGAGTGATAGGTGTCACTTCTCTCTGTAAATTCTTACTTGCCTCAACTCTTGTGTGTATTTTTTGGTATAAATGAGTTTGCTTGCCTCAGTGAGAAACCCTTTATGAGAAGAAGGTTGTGTGGATGGTAACAGTGGCCCTTGGCCCATATACTATTACCTTTAGAAATGAGTGGTGAATATCAAGGTTATTGCTGAGTCTTGCTCAAGTGCTCTGTGAAGCTTTTTAGTTCAAGAGAAAATTATTTCCCCTCTCTGTTGTCATTCAAAAGTAGGTGTGTTCCAGCCATCATTGTCACTAAGAGATGTAAGAGAATGTCCTTAAAATTAACCTCCTCTAAAAGAACTTTTGTGAAAGTCTGTCATTTGGGCACACTGAAATCTCTCCTTTAGTTAGCCTCCTCCACATATTAATGTGCCTTTCAGCATAAAGTGATGAATTCTAGCAGGATCTGCAGTAATTTATATTACTTTGTGCCTGACAGCGTAGAGATCCCTTGCATTCGTCAAGTCTGGATTCTGATTTTTTTATTTTTTTTATATAATGACTAGATTAGTGTCATTCCCTCATTCAAAAATCAGTTATAATAAAGCTGTCCTTCTGAGGAGTGTTCTATCCCATTGGTGTGGCTTGTACCCTCTGCTGTGGCATATGGGAGCCATGCTAATGTGCTGTGGAGCCCCAGTAGAGATTCACACAATTTGTGGGAGCTGCTCACGCTTTTCAGCTGACAACAGTGCAGAAATCACCATGGAAATACTACAGAAACTACATTACCCTTTACTATTTGAATAAAATCAATCACAGTTATGGGTTGGGTCTTGGGTTGTTGTGTTATCCCCCTAAGTCTTACTCCCATTTCTGCTACCTTCTTCCAGCAGAACACATGTTACTCATTAGTAGCATGGATGATATGGGAAACAAGAATGTTGAAGTTGTGTTGAATATGTTCCAGATGGACACAGCTATACAGAATCAAACAAGGTTGGGTCCACACTGATTTCCTTTCAAATATTAATTGGAAGGGGAAAATAATTCAATACTTAACAATTCTCTAGAATTCAGAATTCACTAAACATTTGCAATAAGCATTGTATTGTAAAATATATATGTAATAATTGGTTCTTATAAAACTGACTAACCTGCTTTCCGGTCTCTAAAGGCATTAAGCAACTAAAATTTGATTGGGGTAGGAGCCAGAATTTGCTAACAAGATTAAGTGGTTACATGCTCCAAAGTGAAACAAAAGCCCAAGGACGGCTGTGTGCACACTTCAGTTCTCAGCAGAGAAAGCACTAAAGGCTTGTGACCACACTAGGATAGATAAACTGGAAGATATCTGTGACCCTTTAGGGGTTTGATGGGGTTGGAAATGGAGGAGAATATCTGTACATTTTTAGAGCCGATAAAGCAATCTTGATGTGTTAATTGGGCATTGATAATAATGAACTTTGACAGGATATTGGTGTCGCTGATGCAGATGAGGTTGGCAGGAACAGGGTGTGAGGCTGGAGTGGGAAACTGGCAAAGCTTCATCCTGGGGTTTGTGGAGGACAGAGCAACAGTAAAGCCCAGGTAGAATGAGGCTATGGTTTCATGTTGGCTTTTCAAGTAGATGGTGTGGAGGTGATACACAATCAGATTAGTAGTATCCTAGGGAGGACTTTGTTGTTTTTGGTTTTTTTTCAGAGTGGTAAATTTTGTAGGATTTAAACTACATAGAAGAAGTGGCTGACTTTCTAGTCAGAGAAAAGTGGCAGGAAGTAAGAGGAAGGATCTGTGAGGGAGCCAAAAATTGCTCATTTGGATAGAGGAGAGCTCTTACAACTCCCACTGGAGTGACAGTGCCTTGTAGCAGCATCCCCCTTTGAGTGGGGCAGATCTGCAGGTGCAGTAGAAAGGGCTGGAAAGAAATGTGGTTAATGAATGTTGAGCAAATAGCTCCAGCATTGCTGTGGTGCACACAGTGTAAGAATAGACTCAAGTGCAGTATTAATGCAGAGGAGGTGGCAGAAGGAGCTGCCTTGTGCCATTTACAAGCTAAGCATTCAGTGGACTTTGTGGTCTAGAAATAGGTTTTCCTTTCGCCTCCAGACATGCCAGTGTATGTGGACATGGCCCTACAGCCAGGTTAGTGGTTTGGCAGATATGCCCATATCAGCACACGAGGATTGTGGTTTGATATTGCCAGTGTGAGAGAAACACTGATTGTGAGAGGCTTGAGTTGGTGGGAGGGGCAGTATGGACCCAGGACATACCTACTCAGGCACCTGTGTGAAACTTGGCAAAAATTCGATAGCTGGAGTAATCTCTCAGTTATTTACCCCCACAGCATGCCTTGTACATGGGCAGTCTCACAGCATGTGTGGTCTGATTGCAGTGGAGCATCCTCCAGATACTCTGGTCATTGCTTCAGATTTCCAGGGCTAGATCCCTTTCTCTTATAAGGCTGGTCTGAAAGCAGTTCTATCAAATGCAGTAATTCCCCCAAAACATTGGTTTCTTGGACTGAGGGGCTTAGAGCAGCTCTGTGCACCCCTTCCCTCCAAACAGATCTGACAGAGGGGACATGCCCCAGGCTGCTGGGGTGTGCAGGCAGATGCTGTGCAGCTGCCCTGCTGGAGGAGTGGACCTACTCCAGTGAGCCCTGCTCAGGGCTGGCACAGCACGTGGGCTCGCTGCCAGCAGGGTGACAGGATTTCTGCTGGAGATCTGGCCCCTGTCCAGCCAGGGTGGGGCACAGGCAGAGCAGGCATGCCTCGTTCTGCCTGTCCCTGTGCAGATAAGCTCAGCTGCACAGAGCTATCCAGGATGTGAACCTCTGCTCCCTCCAGGACTGTTTCCATCTTGCATGTTGAGCAGAACAGAGGGATTTCTTAATGTGCATTTGAGGTGCCAGCAAAGGAGGCAGTTACAGCCTGAATACAACAGTCACAATCATCTTGCCCTTTTAGGATGTGAGGGGAAAATCCAGATATCTTCTACTCTAATGTATTAAATCTGTTCAGAGTAAATACCAAATGAAGGCTGGAGAGGAGGATTAGTAGATGTCCTTCATGGGAATAGGTGTTCACAAGGAAATCTCAAGGGAGGTATTTGCTCTTTCTCCTGAATCTTTGCTAAGCAAAGTGCACATTTTTGTCAGCAATTCCATTTCTGGTTTTGTTCAGTCTTGCACCTTGTTCCTTGTGGCTAAGCATGTGTGATGATTGAACACAATCAATTCCATTCTGGGTGACAAGAAGCAGTTCAATGAACAAGTGCCCCTTTCCTTCCAAACCCAAGAAATGCTGTGGAGTTTAAAGGTGTTTTGTGCAGGTTGTATAACATGGTGTGCTGTAGGATTTACACATCAGTGGCTGGGCTAATTGATCAGTAGGTTCTCTGATCTGCTCTTGTACATCAGGAAAATGCGGCCTCTCTACTGGTTTTGTTATAGATGCAAATTCTAAATATTTCTTCAACCGTTACAAAGGGCAACTTTTAAATGGAGTTTTTTTCCTAAACTGAGTATCATTGCTTGGACCGGTCGCATTTTGCATGTGTATTCTTTAAAAGGCGTTAAAGAAAACCAGAAAACCTCAAATCCTCGAAGCTGGTGGTCAGTGCTACTGCCAAGCTCTCCTCATTTAGGGAGAAGAAAGTTTGTTTATCCTCTGTACCCCAAGCACATGCATGTGTAATTTATGCCTTGAGCATTGCCTTTACAAATATTCCTGCTCTGTGGGAGCTCCTAGGATATTCACTATGCACTGGTGGGTTTCAGGAACGGGCCCTTTGTGGCCCGAGGCACTGTAGAAATCTCCTTGTGCTCAAGGGCTTTGCTTTTTCTGGATAGTCTGGTTTAAGACAGACTCTGACTTGTAAGGACATGGCCACCTGCAAACTGTATTTTGAAAGAACCATGGTTTTAACCAGCAAAGTGTAGGTCAGTGCTAATATAATTAAACATAAGTGTACACAGGTGTCAGATGATCTCTAGTGCAACAATAGCTGGCTTTAGATTTGACAAAATTAGATAGAGCTCTTCAATGTAATCAGTTGAGGATTTTCTTTATTTTTAACTTCTTTCAAAGGAAGCATTTTACTTCAACTGCAGATGTGTACAGTCTGGAAAAGAAACTATGCTTCTACCTTCTATTTCTCTTTTATGCCTGGCAGCCTCTGAACTGACTGGTTCATGTGAGTGTAATTCTTATCTGAGTGACTTTGGTGCAAATTAGGGGTTAAATCAATTACGTTCCCCCGTGACCTTCTGAATCAAAACCATAGATGTATCTGTTACTGTCAGGGGTGGGCTTGAGCCGTTTTGGAAAAGCAGGGCTGCTTTTTATAAATATTTGTCTTGATTTAGTTTCCTGGGATATAGTTTAAATGTAAACTGCTCTGTATGCTTCAGCGCTTGTGCTATCTTGCTCTATCACATCACACGGTCTCACGTACTATATAAGAGTATGGCACTACATCATGCTGTGGTGATTATTTGAAAGGGTGTACACTCTGTTTTGGACTAGATAACTGTTATCAGTGCAGATAATTGCTGTCAGACACAAAATAGACTCAGTAAACAAACATTTCATTTTATCATGTGACAGATGCCTGCTGTTTTGTACAATGTATTTGAATGATGTTCACTCTAAGTCAGCACTGCTTCAAAAGCACAAATCTAGCTCACCCAAATCCTTCCTGACATAATTACTTTTCTGGTAGATATTAACTTTTCATTGTTATATACACGTGATTGCATTCACAGTGTTTGCAGATAAGTGTTTGACATAAACATCTAAGACAAACCAATTCCCCTGACTGCTATCACTGTGGGGGGGGNGGTTGGTGGTTGGTTTTGGTTGAGGTTTTTTGTTTAGTTGGTTGATTTTGGTTTTGGTTTTTTTTTTTTAGACCTCTTTTCCCTGTCTTTATTTTCCTCCCTGGTAAAGAAAATAATACCTTCAGTTCTGGAATTCATACTTGAAAATTTAGACTTTCAGAGAGTAATGAACCAATGAGTTAGCATATTCAGGACAACTTAGAAGTGCAATGGGGATAAAAGTCTTAATTTTGTGGAGAACGAACACGAAGCTTCTGCTTGTGTTCCTGTGGATTTTCTGAACAAAAGGATGATCATCATTTGACAAGTATAAACAATGTATTGCTTTTTTTCCTCCCAGTGATGTGTGTCTGTCTTTCTCTGCAGGTCCTGTGCCTCAGAGGGAATGTGTCTTATCGCCCGTTAACAATTCGCACCCAGTCCATGCCTTGCTGGAAAGCTTTACAGTCTTATCTGGCTGTGCAAGCCGGGGCACGACGAGCCTGCCCCAAGAGGTGCACATCCTCAATCTCAGAAACCCCAAGGAGGGTCTTGGCCATCATGAAAGAGAGGTAAAGGGGAAATTACTTTTTCTCCAGATCCCTGGTGATAAGTATGCCTGCAAATGGGATTGTTATACGTTAATTTGCTGCATAAAGTTATTTCTGAATTGTCACCAAAATACCACAAAGAACCATGTACAATTTGCATGGAGACTATCCACCTACGCTTTGCATGTCATATGAATAAACTGCTTCAATACCTAGCCACCCTCTTCATTGTCTTTCACAACCATGAAGTGTACTTAAAAAAGGTAGGGGGTGGGCAAGGGAAATAAACAGATTTAGATCTCCAACAGCCTTTGCAGAATTGGCTGTCTTCAAAAGCAGATCGTTTACCTAAATGTGTTGTAAATTAACATGGATACCTTTGGCTCCCTGCCATGACCACTATAAACAAATACTGAAGTTCAGATTCTTTTACCAGTGTACTACAGCCTTAATGCTTCACTGAGAGGGGACTGCTGTACAAAAAGCAAGTGTTGCTGACTGTGGTAGTCCAATTACTTATTTATGTGTGCTGCACTCGGAGGGACTGGCAAAAACTTTAGCTGTTCTGAAAACAACAGTAGAATAAAACTTCTGATGTGAAGTTGTGCTGTAGTTATTTACTTGCAAAACACATCAAAACAGAGTGGCAAAGTGCAAAGAAAACATTGCATGCCATGACAGCTGAGCCTTTTAGTTCATGTTCTTACAGTATTACACACACAAACCCTTAGTACTGTGTCCTGTGGGAGCAACGTGTGTGTACACAATTATAGGATTTGTAATGAGAGAACAAAGATGATGACCTAACAGGGAGAAGCTTAGAAAAAGAGGGTCTCAATGTGTGCTGAAAGAACTTTCAAATGGAGTCTTTTGTAGTGGTTAAAATAAAGGCAGATTCTCTTGGTCAGAATCAGTCTTTCCACTGCCTTCAGTATCAGCTTGTTGGGTTTGTGGTGACTTCAGCTCAATGTATATTGTATGCATCTATTAAAAACTTCAGCTGTTGTGTTCATTTTCAGTATATATATGGTCTTAAATATCTAGTTTATGATGAGAAAAATTATTTACAGTTTCTTCAGTAGATATCTCATTGGCTTCCATTAATCGAAATTGCCATATCTTCTACTGTCATGAGATGAATAGAAAAATGACACTTTTTTGGTGGGACTGTGAACAAGGAACAGATATTTTTTTATTTGGAGGGGGCCGGTGGTGGTGTGGGGGTTTGTTTTGTTTCGTTTGTGGTGTGGGGGTTTGGTTTGTTTGTTTGTGGTGTTTTGTTTTGGTGTTTTTTAAGCCTTTCTTAGTATACCAGGCACTGGGTTAGCAGCCTGATAAGTGCATAGTGAATGACTGAAAAAAGTGTAGGCATGATCAGTTCTTTGGATATGAAGACCAAATTGTAGGGTTTTTTGTTTTTTTCTGGGTTTTGTGGGTTGTTTGCTTGGTGGTGGGGGGGATTGGTTGGGGGTTGTTGGTTGGTTTGGGTTTTTTGAGCAGAGTTTCCGATGAGAACTAAATCGCTGTATGTGATTCTGCTGTAGATTTTTCAGTGCATCTCTCATCTCCCAGGAAACTTTAAATCCATTGCTAAGTCATAGGCAAGTTTGGTATGAGTAGATCTCACAAGGTAATCACAAGTTTTATTGAAAGTGGGCAGAAGAGTGCCTGCGCTGTAGGGCCGAGGTACTGGAGGAACTTGGAACTTCTTGGTTACTAAAGCGTGCCCATGGCTGGGATGAAACTGGATGCAGCTGGAGCTTGTACCTCCCAAGAGAGCAGCATGACTCAAGTGCCAAGTGCACATTTGCATAAGCCCAAACCCAAATTTCTCTCTGGGCCGGTGCTGCTGGCGCTGCTTGCGTAACACGGCGCTTTGTGTGGTTGTGTGCGCGCACAACGTGAGCAAGTCACGCGTGCAGCAGGCTGTGCCCTGCTCCCTGATCAGTGTGACACAATGATGGAACTGAATACTTGGCTTGGAGTAAAAATACTTGCTGTCTAGTAGAAAGAGGCTGCTTGTGCCTCATGTAAACTTGCTTATGTTAAGAAAGCAGTTTGCCCTAAGCTGTCTTGTCTGTGTGCTTTGGGGGTATACTGAATCGTAGGGCACTGAATAGATTTCAGCATTTGGAGCCCATAGCCTCCTTCTCCCATTTCCTGAGCAATTTCCAGTCACAGCCCTTGGAGATGGCTGCTCTAAAAATGCACAGGAAGCTGGAGCAACGTTTGCTGGCAACAGTGTTGAGCAAAAGAGTGTAAACAACTTGGAAAGATCAGATTTTACTTATAGAATCAGACTCAGAGAACAAAGCAGAGCAAATGTTATCTTTTCCATTATTGTAGAAACGAATTCCAAGTGGCCCTTTGTTTAAAAGTAGAATGTACCCATCACCTTAAGTTACTGTGAGCTTGATTTACCAGCTGGGGTATTTCCTGTTGCCTGTGAATGCTGATAGCAAAGGTAGAGATCTGTTTGTCATGTAATATTTCCAGTAGGCTCCAGAATAAAACCAGTAGTTTTGTTTGACAACAGATTACTTAGATTTAGCAACATCGAAAGCATGTTTAAAATAAATAAGGTATTTTTTCAGAGGTTGGCTGGAGTTCTGATAATATGGAATGCAAGATCTGAAAATCTTTAAGTGAAGGCTTACTTTGGGGGAGGAGGTTGGGTTGTTTTGTTTTTAACCTGCACTGTGCTAGAATGCTGCTAAATTACACATTCCTTACTTGCTGGGAGGAGTGTAAACTTCCCCTAGCAAATTCCTTGGAGGGTTCATGCATTAAACATACTTGTGCAGTTATCATGGTTCTCATAAATATGCAACATATGTGTATGCATTAATTTAACTCTCTTTGACACTCGTGGAGAACATACAGACAACAAGTGTTCACAAATTTAAACACAGGAGGGGTGGCTGATGAGAGGGAGGGCATAGCAGGGGTTACACAGGCAGGCTTTTCAATAGGGTTAGTAAGATTTGGGTGCTTTTCCTTCCCTATAAACTAGAAAAAAGACAAAAAACCAACTGGGAAGGTATAGGATTATGTATTCTGAACAGTCTTTGCAAAACTGAATCAGTAGTTTACCACTTCTGTGTTAAGGCAGAAATCTGGTAAATATAAGATCATATAATGAAATGCTATTATCACATTTATGATCTCCAAGGAATTTTTTTGTATTTTACTTCATTAATCCCACTGGGGCGAAATCTTGTATGTTGAGACTGGGAATGTCTTCTTTCTTTGAGTAAGAACCCCCGAAGTTCCAGTCTCTTTCAAGTATTTCTTAGAAATGTCTTTTATCACAATTCATATTTGGCCATGCTTTATCATAGGAAATAGAATACGGGTGCATGTAATAGCCTCAAGTGTTTATATTGAACTTGGCATGAAAAATGCAAGCCTTTTTTGTTTGTTTTATTTGATCAAATATTCCTGGGGAAGTGAGTGCGTGTGTGCATTTCTGTACTGATCTGGGTCTCAGCTGAATGCCAGGAACTACTAAACTCTTACAATAACTTTCTCTTTGGCTTTGGGTATCTTCACTGCTACAGCTTCTCAGTTTTTAGAAAGGAGATAGTTGCTTCCTCATGGAGCTGTTTGTTCTGAGGAAGAGTTTGGAAACCCTATTGTTTGCAGAGTCACTTGGAAGCTCTAGAAATTTTCACCAGAAAAATGTGTATAGAAGAACATAAAAATTATTTTAATATGGAAGTCACTCTTTAGTTACATTATAAAATCCTAAATTAATGGAGGATTCTTTTCTTATGCCTATTGGTTGAATTTCCCTGAGCTGCTTCAAGCACACAGTTACAATTGAAATAGTTAAAGGGAGAGAGGAGGGGCATATAAAATTAATCTCATGTGAATACTTAGGATTGAATACATATGAATACATGGAATCAGAATTCTTGGCAATGGATTCACTATTGTTTTCATAGACATCCTCATCCTCAAAAACTTTAAGATGTTATGCCTGATACAGATGTTTAACATGTGTTATATGAAATGAAGGCAGGAGAACTAAGGACTTGTCTTTACTTTTATAATTTTGAGTAATGCCACTGAGGCTGTAATGATTTGACAGACCTTTTTCCCCACTGTTTAATCAGTGCTACTTGGCAAAAAGTTAATAATAACTTAAAAATTTTCCTTTGAAAGTAAACATAAAATTAAAATGGCTGTTAGCTCCTGGAATAGGCTAATTATAATAGGCTGATCCTGAATTCAGGATAGTTTTTCCGTGTCACAGTGGTTTTGGTTTTTAGGACTTTGAAGATCTGGGTGAGGAAGGTGGTGGAAACCTAGTTCATTTTGCTTATGCTATATATTTACTCTATTTCCTAGTGTGTTTGCTTTAACTGTTTTCAGAAATTTAAAACTACAACAGCCTTACCCAAGGCTATGTCAGTGAAAAATGTTTTGTTTCATGCTCAGGCATCCAGAGATCCAGGAACAGCCTTGAGATTCAGCTCAGATAAAGGGGCCACTCTCTGGGCCTATTTAAAACATGCTGACCTGCAGCACCAGAGTCATGGTCAGAGGGGACCTGGAGGTCATATGCTGACTGCAGGCAGGAAGGGAATTCAAGGTTTGTTACTTGACAGCTGGAGTTAGTGAGGATTTTGTTACCTATTCATTTGTTTGAATAGGTATACAGTGCTGCACGTGGTATATTTAGTACTTCTGGTAGGTCAAAGGCCTTTGCTTTGAAGAAAAATAGTTGCTGCTTTAGAAGAAACAGCTTTGAGAGATAAAACAAAGCACTGTGCCTCTGCCAAGGTACAGACCAAATTTGAACTTTGCAAGGGTATTTTTCTTATCTTGCCTCTTCACTTTCTGACCACCTTAGCTTGGCAGCAGTAGTGGGTCTCTAGCTAGAACAGCAGACCTGCATGTTTCAATGCAAGTGTGTTCAGGGGTTTTGAACCTTCAGCCTCCAGCTGGCCAGCTCTCCTGTTATGCTGACCATCAAGGTCAACTTGATCACTTCACCCATTACTTCTTGTTCCTTGATGATGTGTGGTTCCTGAAGTTGTGCAGAGGCAACATCATCAGTCATACTGGGTATACAGAATAACAATGGAAAATGTTTGGCCACCTGCAAGCCTCTCTGTCAAATTTGAGGTTGACTACTGCTTTTTGTTGAAATCATTTTGCATGGTGTTTTGTGAGGGAAGGGGTGGCACATAAGAAGATGGAGAATGGGAAGTCCAGATGAATTACTGCTTCCACCAGTGCTCTGTGCCAGTGAGGTCTCAGAGTCCAGCTGTGAGTGACGCTGTGGCAAATGTACTCCAGGAACACCCTGTATTTGTTGCTTGGAAAGCAGGAATTCCTTATCACATGCATCTTTGATCCTGGGTAATTTTCACTGCTTGCCCACAGCTTGTGGTAGCTCCCTCACAAGGGTGGTTTTGCAGGCTGCTGTTACTTCCTTTATGCACAGCCATGTCCAAGAGCCCAGCTGGAGAACTGGACTGAATCAGAAAAAAAGTACACGATAGACCTCATAAAGCCTTAAAAATAGCGGCAGCATACGCCACAGAAATCGTAACCATTCAGTGTCTGTCTCAGATAACTCCATGTCTGCTGAAAGCTGCAACTCCCATGCAGCTGATACATTAAAATGGCATTGATATCTTAATTGCCTTCATGATGAACATGGTGTTGCCATATTTTTAAGAAGTGTAGTTTGCTTGTTGTTTGAAAACCTTTACAATGCTCTTTCTCCTCTTCTCTTTGTTAGCTCTTTGAGGCATCTGTGCTTCCATAAAATCCCACCTTTTTTAATGTGGCTTTTTCATCTTGTTTGTCCGGACTGCATGTTGTTTTTAGCCGGCTCAGGATTTGCTGGTCATTGGATTTGGCAGTCCTTTCACGTTCTGCCCACCAGAACTGCCAGAGGAAGTCCTGTGTTGGCCAGAGGAGCCTGTTTGTACAGAGCCTTATGTCCTGCAGGAGCGTGGCTTGACGCGTGTCTGCCCTTAAAGAGGCAGCAGTGGCATCTCATGACTTGGAAAGTGCTGTGCAAACCCTCGGTATTTTCTGTTTTTAGAAATGGGACTGTTTGCTGTGTGCAGAAAGTGAGCCCTGTTCTAAGTGGAGGGAGCTGTGTGGAGCAGTGTCTGAAGCCATGCCAAGGCCTACCACAGAATGCGAATGGGTTCAGAAGGAAAAATATCAGTATGAATTTTCTGACTGCTCACAGTTTTTGGTTTTGCTGACTGCTGCTTAAAATGTTGTGCTGGAAGCTGTAAACTGGACTCTTGTTTTCCTCTGATGCAAGATGCTGCAGGTACTGATGTGCTCTTGCAGGGTTGTAGAGATCCAGAGGGCTGCTGCTGCTTTTAACGGGATGGACTCTTCCTGTCTCTCTGTGGCTCGTGTGTATAAGCACAGTGTGCATGGGGGCTCACGTGTTTCTTTTAGACACGTGTGTTGATTTTTGATCATAGACTGTGATTTGTGTTCATGGTCTCCAGTTTCCTCAAAGCTTTTGACATGTCTTCTTTATAAATTACTGCTTTGTCTGTAATTACTTTCTCCAAGAAAAGATAATTAAAGAAGTGATGACATTTCCAGGAGCCCATCTATATCACAAACCCTGTGTCTGGTTTTGGGCTCATGCATGTATGTGTGAGATATTGGAGCAACATTTGTCATGAATGTGGTCATATTTATGTTGTTCTCTAGAGTGTCTGTTTGAACCAAAAGCTGGAATTAGTGAAGTCATTCTTCTTCAGCCTCCCAGAGCAGGGGAAAATTTCCAATAAAAATTGTGTGGAGCGTGCCATGCCTGACAGCCATGCTCCCGTATCTGCTAAAAAAGTAAAACCATGGCAAGATAGAATAAAAACAAATGTTTGAATTGGTTGGGTGTTTTTATGTCAATCTTACTTTTGATAACACTTTGATAACACTCAAGCTTGCGTTTCTCTAGAAGAGTCTCTTATTTTCCCTGTGAAACATAAGCAGAGTATTTATACAGTAAGAAAACTTGTTATTTAAAGGAGAAGATGCAAAAATAGCACCACCATGAGGTACAAATATCTGAAACTTAAATTGCTTGAGAAGTTTGAAGAAAATATACATTATTCATAGCTGATTCTGTCTCTCTAACAATTGATGTGGCAATTTATAATAAATAAATGTTTTTATTATGATTGGACATCATGTCATATGTAAAAAACGTGGTGGTGGCAATAGTTAGTGTGTCTAGATGAGAGGCAGTATTTGGTGATGATTCAAATGCCATCAGTGAGGGAAAAGTATTAAGAACTCCCACCATTCTGGAGATAGCCAGCATTCTCTTGCCCTGGAGACTGTTTGAGGTCTGGCTCACTCTTCCATCATTTCTCAAGGAAGCACAGTGCTCATGTCTTTTGCCTGGACATGGCGTGCTAGAGCACGTGAATATGGACGTGGGGTTCTGAGGCCTCTTGGGAAAGGTGGCTCTGTACGACGTTGGTTTTGCAGAGAAATGCAGTGGCCCTTGCTTTGTAGGTGTATTGTCAGTGTAGGCCATTGGAACCTGCCTGCTTTCCTCCACTCATTGGGTTTCAAGTGATACCTGCAGTGAAGTAAATTGAACACTGAAAATGCACCTGGATACTACATGGAAAGATACTGCATGCAAGGAGCAGCAGTTGGGTCTTTCTTACTTACCTGGAAAGCAAGCCAGTATTTTTTTCTCAAGCAAGAAGGAGCGAGGCAGTGGAGATATGATGTGCATAAAATGGCATCATTGCTCAAGAAAATACTTCATAGCATCACAAATTTCTTCTGGAGGTTTTAGTCAGATTTTATGGTATTGATTCTGCATTTATATAGGGATATGAATAGTCTTACTTATATGGCTAGGCCTGATTAAATAGAAAATCTGGTTCCTTAGGGGTTTTGGTGTTTTTTCCCCCTGTGCAGTTAGTATCATAAAATCGGTATTTGAAATATTTCTCAAATACTGCTTTGTTTGTACGGAGATCAGAAGTTCTGATTATTTGTAAGTTTGAAAATGAGAAAAAAATTGGGAAGATTGAAGACCCACCCCAGGGAAGTAGAGAGCCAGTACATTGGTAACAATTGCTTTTAATCTTCTGAAAGCAGTTTCCTTTGTATTTAATTTCTAATACTCTTTGTGAGCATATGTAGTACAGACACACATTTGCAGCAACTCTTACTTGGGCTGGTGAGTTACTGACAAGAAAGTCAACAAAACTGTTTCCTAAATCTGGAGCTGCTGCTAGGTTTTCTGTTTTTTATGAGTCATGCACACATGCTGTTCCTTACCCTGGCTTGGAAAGCAAGAATCTCGTTTTGCATGTCCAGTAAACATGTGAAGGCTGCATTTTGCACTTTCTCTGTGACAGTGCCTCTTTAAAAGGCACCTGCAAAATGTTTCTTTTTTCCAGTCATCTGGATCTATGTGTGGTCTAGCTGCAAACCCTGAGGACCAACCTCTTTTGTGTGTGAAGGCTTTCAAATGGCATAACCTTTTGCCCTGCAGTCTTTCTGTCATCTTTTTAATGTTTGTTTGTAATATTTACTTGCTGTCTGAAGCCCTATTATCTCAGCTTCTCCCCTTCCCCACCTGCAGCTTGTGGAACAGTGGAAAGTATGATGTTGAACCGTTAAGGATATCCCCTGGGATTTGGAAATTCTGCATTCATATACCAGGTTTGCCATGGTGTTCTTCAGACACTGTGTGCTGTGTTACATCTGCATGGTGTTTTGCAGTTGAGATGAGCTATGAGCCTGCTGTGTCAGCTCTACCCTCAGACCTGGTGGAGATGAGGTAGTGCTGGGACTGTCTCTGAGTACACATTGCATTCGGTATTGGTATCCTACTGAGCCTGGACTAACAAAACCTGTTGAGAGACAAGGTGTATCAATACTTTAGTGATACATTAGTGCAGCTCTGTCATTTCTGCTGCGTGGCTAGCACCTATCTAACTTGCTGAAAATACATGCAGTGGGAACTTGTGTTTACCTGAAATAACCTGCACAGATTAGTTTAGAAGGCCCCAAATGCATTTAAGGAAAATGGTACTGCCAGATATTTGTCATGTATCTTTTATCTCTCAGTTTAAGAAGCTTTTTATTTGGAGCTGCTTTTTAATATGTACTCATATATCTTCTGACGTGGCTAACACCCTCCACCCCCATTTTTTCTTTTCAGGGCACTGGATACCCTGTTACATGGCTACCTGGTAATAGTTTAAGGGTGGGAGAAGGAAAGGCAAATTAAAATCTACAGCTCAGGAGATGCACTGAAGGAAAACTTAAATCTGCAATATATGTACAAATAAAGGTGGAATAGAAAATTATCTGGCAATTTACTTCATTTATGCATGAGTCTTCTACCTTAATTATTAAAGTAAAACTTAGTATGATGATACCATTTTTTGAATAGGCCACTAGCAGCAGTAGGGGAGATGCTGTACTTGTGGTGTACAGAGACAGATCCTCTGCCCTTAAACAGATCTAAAGCCAACAAGGAAATTTCCCACAAGATGTAGAAAAAGAAGACTGTCCCCTCAGGATTCATTATATGCCATGTGAATGACATATAATTGTATTGACATCTACTGATTCATGCCAAGCTGAGCAAGCCTGGCTTTGGGAAGCCTGGCTGATTTGCAGAAGGACAGATGGCACACATGGTTTCACTTAATCTTTGTGAGCCTGAGCATCTAGTTCAGGTCACAGACAGAATGGGCAAAGGTTCCCAGCTGTGCACTGATGGACATGGGTTTTCCATTGACCAAACCATGGGGCTGCTCACTGTGGGCAGCCCTTGCTCTGCAGGTGACCAAAGTGGGGATTATCCTGTGAAAGTTCCATTTGGTTCGCAAAGCTGAGCAGAAGTGCATGTGCAGAGACTGCTTTCTTTGCTGCAGACACAAGTTTTTGAAAAATCTTCTATTTCGAGAGAATTCTGGTTCTCAGAGCTATATAATGCAGAACACATTCAGTGAAAATTGTATTGAAATATATATGCACAGGGAAAGCTGGGTTTTGTATAATTCAGGTAAACAAAGCTAAAGTGGGCAGTGTGTTTATGATATCTACATAAAATTTATCAGTAACTCTTTGGGTTATACTTTCAAGATGATTGTCACAGAACTGTTTCAATATGACTTATGGTAATACAGTTATTGCCCTTTGTGTTCTGCCCTTATACAAACCCTCAAGCTTTTTTACTCTTATTATTCTTGCACTGTGAAAGTCATATCCCTTTCTATTGCAAATAGGACTTCAATAACTGTCCTGCATATTTGCCAAGCTATTTGTGTCAGGAATAGCTTTTATTACTTAGATATTTGCATAAATTATTAGCATTTGGCTGCTCTAGCTTAGAATAACAACTTAGGAACACCACAAATAAATTTGTCATGTTTTTGTCTGAAAATAAATTATGTGACTAAGCTCTGGGCAGAAATAGCCCAACATTTTCATGAAGTTAGAAGCACCATTTTGTAATGTCCCCTCGTGTCAGAATTTTCTGGTGCTGTGTGAGCTGTGGTGCTTTCTGAAAAAGCACTGCATTTCCAGTAAAACCTTACCAGCATGGTTGCCTGCTCTTACACTTTTGAGGAGAAAGTATCACTGGTGCAGGAAACCACCAGTTATGAACCAGACACAGGCAACTCTGCTGCCAGGAACAGAGCAGTATGTTTAATGTCATACAGCATGCTCATCTAGCACATGATGTCTTTGATAATGTTATAGTACTAAATTTTACTTGTAATTTGCCTTTTTTTAGTCTGTTGTGTGAAATAGCTAAATTACAAATCCACATGAGGAGATGTAAATGTGCTGCAGTTCCATCCTATTACACAGACCCTCAGCTTGGTCATTTAATACTGGGGCAAGAAATGTACTGGAGCTTAGGCTGGAGGCAGAACTACAGATAATTTTTGAGTATGCTGCAAGCCCTTAGGCTTTTGTTCTAAAGGGCTCTCTCTTATCCAGTGTTGGATAGAACTACGAAGTCAGTGTATGGGCAGGTCAGTTTTCTAGCTGGTTCTGAAACCTTAGATCTTCATTAAAAACCATGTGTTGCTCTGCATGGAATAGGTGCCAAACTCAAGAGTGATGCTTCATCCCTACTGAAGGTGAAGGGAACTTTGTTTGGTTCTTGTCTTGAACACACTTTTGGGGGCTGTCATTCAGTGGCTGAGGTCACTTGGTCTGTTCAGCCTAGGGAAGAGGAGACTGAGGGGAGACCTTACCACATTCTACAACTTCCTCATGAGGGGAGGAGGAGGAGGGGCAGGCACTGATCTCTTCTCTGTGGTGACCAGTGACAGGACCCAAGATAATGGCCTGAAACTGTGTAGGGGAAGGCTTAGGTTGGATATTAGGACAAGGTTCTTCACACAGAGAGTGGCTGGGCACTGGAACACCCAGGGAAGTGGTCACAGCCCTAATCTGACAGAGGTCAAGAAGCATTTGGGCAATGCTCTCAGGCAGATGGTGTCACTCATGGGCATGCTGCTGTGCAGGGCCAGGAGTTGTACTTGATAATCATTGAAGGTCCCTTCGAACTCAGCTTGTTCTGTGATTCTCTGATTTTTCCTCTGAATCATTAATAATGGGAACATCATGCATAATTCAGAATAGTTTGTTAGTGGATGTTTGCATGCTCATGTGCTGTAGGACTTGATTTTTAAGCACTTCATGTCTAGCACAGCACACCCTAACCTTTAGCCCTTATTTCAGGACAAATGGGGAAGGGAAAAGGAGTCTTCAAACACCTTTTGGTCAAAGATTTTTGAGAGTACTTAATGAAGGGAGTGCAGTGGGCCACAGGTCATGGTTGGACAGTCCTTATCAGCTTTTCTGTTTTCTTGTCTTTTTTTTTTTTTTTAATGGAGCCTACTTTTCCAGTCTGGGTGGTAGATTCTAACAGTCAAGAGATTGTGCAATAGTATTCTCTCTTTTATGAAGTAACATATGGGATCTCATCAGTCTCTGGTTTGATGCCAGTAGCTTCAGTGGAATTATGCCAGGGGTGAATCTTTCCCATGATTTTTAAAACTGAGGTATAACTGCTGTTTCATCCATCTGATTCTCTAGTACTGTGTGGGCGAGAAGGTCCAGGCAATGCCAATATATTTGCAATCATGTATTTAGGGTAAAATAAGCAAAGGGTTGATTTTAAAATTAGGGTGTTACATGAGCCTTATAAATAAACTTCAGTCCCCCATGCACCTGGGTAAATGCTAACTGGGACTAAGATCCATTCCCTAAGGATTGAGTTTGCCTGATCCTGGAAGTAGCAACAGGTCTTTCCTTCCTTTGTGCCTCATGTGTAGCAGCTCCCTCCCTGCTCTCTCCCTGAGGCAGGTCCCTGCCCCAGCAGCATCCACGGGTGCTGGTTTGGCAGAGAGAAGGTGGCATGGTGTGTCCCTGGCAAGGAAGGGAAGGTGGCACAGTGTTGGGTTCTGTGGGAGAAAAAATAACTGTCTGTGGGTGTGAGTGTTTGCTTTTAGTGCCATTGTAGTTTCCCTGGAGTTAGTGGTTTCTTTGATACCGTTTTGAAGATCTTCTGTCTGATTGCTGGGGTGACTTTTCAAACATCGGTGCTTGCCCTGTCTGAACAAAGAGTCTGCATTGGAGAACCTTCCCAGAAAGGAAGCAGGAGGATCTCGTGTGCTTTTAGGAACGTGCTTATACAATCATTTGATTTAAGAGTGCAAATATGTAACCCTGATAGCAAAGTTACATTCAAGCAGTAACACCATGTGAACATATTTTGAGTTTCTTGGAAAAAATCAGCAAACTCTCTCTCAGAAACTGTTGGCTCTGGAAAGCTGAGTATTGTGATCTACTATAGCTGGCTTGGTATCAAATCTGTAACACAATATTCAGAGAGCATAGCAAAAATATGAGGGGGAGGAAAAAACAGTATTCCATTTTGAATCACAATCGCTGTCTAAAGAGTATGCTTTTTCTTTAGTTTTATTTTAATAAGAAAAGTATCCTTCCCAAAGTACTTGATAAACACTTCTGAAAAGTGGTGCAGTACCAGATCTCAACAGTTGAGGTGGATTAATGGCTTAATCCTTAACTGAATTCTGTTACGGCCAATGTACCAACATTATATTTTTTCAAGTGAATTTCAGTTGAAACTCCAAATCTCCTATATTGATAGACACAAGCGAACTGTAAAAACAAATTTCCTCATATTAATTTCTTTGACTTGCAATACCAGAATAAACTATGTTCTATAAATACTGTATTAACAAAAAGAGTGAGAACACAGGGCAGAGATGGGTATAAATCCTCAGATTTCAGGTCTAAATTTTGCCTGCTTTGAATGAGTTAATTTAATCTTTGCAGCAGAGTAATGAGTTAAGATGTCATAAATCTGTCTTTACTGCATCACTTGTAAGTCAGAAAATGTACTTATGTGATCTGAGAATTAAAATTCTTTTTTTCTTCTTTTTTAGAGAACAGCTGTCCAAGCCTAGACAGTGTAATTCAATACAACACCACATATTTTGTCCTGGCTTATTAGCACAGATTTGTAATGGCTGTTTTGGAAAATGTGCTGTGAATTTATCTAAAGGTCTTCATGCCGGAATAGTTAATCCAACCTTACAAATCCTTGGCACTTAACTTTCATCTTTTTAGAACAAAACACACAGCCTGTGATTTGATGCCTTGAAGTCAGCAAAACAAAATGGTACTTTAACAGCAGCGTTTACTTTGATCAGTTTTCAGCATTTGTGTCCTTGCCTTTCACATAGTACAAATTGCTTTACCAGAGTAGCGGGGCAGGAGCCCGTAGACTGTTTTTGTAGTTGGTTTCTGTGGTGATACTCAGCCTTCCGTGGAACTGATCTCTGGGGACAGAAGCCTCTGCAGCCGCCTTAACCTCGCTGCTGCTGGAGACCTTAAAGGAACTGTGTGCAGAATGTGCAGACAGCAGGGACCAGCATGGGCCCGACAGAGGCGGTGCCAGCACAGCTTTGATGGGCGTTGCGCCTTTGCATGGAAAAATGCATTCCAGCAAACAGGACAGAACCACTGAGGTTCACATCCCAGTGTACTTAGATGCTCTTAAAGAGGAATGTGTAGGTTTTGTTTTAAGATTTTTCAGAATAGCTTTAGTCCATCATTTTCAGCTATGACCGAATTGTTGTATTCCTTACAAGTTGGTCATGTGTTATTTGGAGGAGTGTGTGCCAAAGGGGGCCAGACGTGACTCTGAAGAGGAGCTTCCTCTGACAAACAGCTGCTGAAGTTGAGCCTTACTGAGAGGACCATTGCTGACATACATGCCCAGAAGGTCTGGCCTAGCTATTGATGGCACAATGAAAACGCTGGCTGTGCAACAGCTTTGTGACCAAATGAGCCCTTCACTGGGAGTGAGGAATGTGTTGGACCACATTGACTTACTTTCCTGTACTGTTGTGCTGCTGTCTGCTTGGATAATATGCTGTCTCTTAATATGTTTTTAAAATAATATGGGCAAAGCAATAGCAGCTGCTTTTTAAATGGACTAGGTGACCTAAAAATGCCCAAGTCCGTTTAATGATTCTGGTTTCATTTTCGTTTGGTATTGTTGACCAAACTGGTCACAGAGCTGCCTGAGATGCAGAAGACTTTGAATGAGGTAGAATGTTGTTGAGAAGTACAAAATATGTGTATTTTGTAAGCTTCTTTGAAAATCTAGGAATGGATGGAGAATGTCCTTTTTTTTTTCTTATATGGGAGCTTCTGAAAAAAGTTGGGAACTTTACCACAGAGTTCAGTGAGTTCAGAGTTTCACACCGCATCTTCAAAACACTCTCAACAGCACTGAAGACACATAGGATTGGTTTCTGATGGAGTTTCTGGGCAAGAGCTTCACATAAATATTTAGTAATATGGATTTTGCTGGTGAAAATACAAAAAGAAAGGGAAAATTTATCGTTATCTCTTGTGCTATTAATTAAAACTTTTTTTTTTGGTGGTTTAAAGCAATCTAGTATCTTTCTATCAACTTGTGTTTTGAAGGTGCTGTGAACTGTAGACATGTGAGAAAGGATGTGCCTCAATTAGCTCTTGAGCCAAGATGAGACAGCAAGGTGTCCAGGGCAGGGGGATCACTTGGGACTCAGCTAATACATGGCATAACTAGAGCCACAGCAGGGCCACTGCAGGAGAAAGGGCATTTTGTTGAGATTGCTGTAGAGAAAGTAGGGATGAAGATCTCTTCCTCTGCGGTGCTGTGGATGGAGGCAGCCATGCCAGAAGTTAGCAAAGGGACAAGGCAGTGAGAGCAGAGCTGTGGCAGCAGGAAGCGTAGCAAGGCAGAGCTAAAGAGAGAGCTTGTGTCAGTGCAGCTGAAGTGTTGAACTTGTGCTTGTATCAATGTCATAGCTTTTAACACCTTAGAGTCCTGTTAAGCCTTTCAATCTCTAAAGCAGGAGTGGGAAGAGGCATTTAAATGCCTCTGATGCATAGTCAAAGTCCAGGCTTTCACTTGGACTCTGCAGTTCAAACCACCCTCACTCACATAAACACCTCTCTAGTGAGCTGTTCTGACCATGCCTACTGTAGTTGGGCTGAAATCTGTGTGATACCCACTGACTGTAGTTATGCAATGTAAAAAACCCAATGTTTGGCAGCAGGGTTTTGGCATAAAGATCTTAAGTGCTGGTAACTCCCCAGCAGTTTGCTTGAAAAACTTTCCAAGAACCAGAAGAAAGTCTCTCATAACAGATACCACTGTTGTGTATCATCAAGCACTGACAGTGATGTTGGAGCAACTGTAAATATAAGGGAGGAAATAGTTATGCTGTGAGGAGTGTGTTAATTTTGTACAACTTCTCAGTGGGAACAGTCACATTGAGACTTGGCATCAGGTCAACTCAGCAGGTAGGTTCCTCAGCAGTGCTAGCTCTGAAGCAGAAACTGGTTGTGAAAAAGGTGATGACCAAGATGGTCCTGAGCAGTTTTTGTGGAGCTCTGGGGTTTGTTTTTTTCCAGTTTGTAAAACCAAGTTGGTTTTTTGTTCAAGACTCAGTTTTTTTCCTGAGTACTCTGTGTAGTGACAGGGAATTTATATGTTAAGGAATATGGGGATGGAGGGCTGCTGCAGATGCATGGTCACATTAACTATCTTCTTTCTCAAGTTTAGGACTAGGCACATGAATTTTGCATTATGTGTTTTGTTGCTTAGTCATGAGCATCACTGAGGAGTGCAGTAATGCAAAATTACCTTTTTTTGGAAGATTTTCACAGAAGCATTTAATTTAGTTATGAAAAAAGTTGATGTGGTGTTGAAGTCCTTTAGCTTTTCCCAAGGATGTGCACTTTTCAGGCAGAAACATAGGAATATTCCATTATGTGGTGTAACTTATCCTGCAGTTTCAGCCAAAGGCATGGATAGATGCATCACCATTTCTGCATACAGCTCAAACTTTTTTTATTATTTCCGTGCATGTATGGAAATAATAATGTTTATATGTATTGTATACATATTTAATTTTCAAAGCTGAGGGAATAGCAACTACCAAGTCTGATAGTAGATCCAGTTGCAAAGAATCTCTGATTTTCTCCCTAAGGCAGTATGATTGCTCTGTGCACTCTCATGTGACTAAAACAACAGGAAGGAATCTTCATGAACTCTAAAACATCTGTCTTGTCTGATAGATGTTGGTCTTGAATAAATTTGTCTGAGATCAGTTGAAGCAGAGGTACTTCTCCATTTCCTTATTACCCAAAGGACTTGGCCTACCTGTTTCTGAGATGAAGTTTTCAGAGTGTATTATTTGTATTGTATCATTCCTGTTTTTAATAAATAACAAAGGTTTTAAGTAGCAAACATTTTTTGAAGTTCCTAATAAGAGCCATATCTTTTACACTGACTTGGTATTCTGACAAAAACACAGCCAGGATGCAAGCCTAAGCTGAGTGCTCCTGCTGGCCAGTGCAAGAGGATTGTTACTGGGTTTTTATTCTTGGTTATTTAAACACACAAACTGTATTATAAGTAATTTCAGCAATATCTAGGATCAAAGGAAATCAGTTATTATTGGGCATGGAAGTATGTTGGATGCACTTTATGCCATTTGAAGCTGAAAAAAAATCAGAATAAAATTTGAACTCCTATTTCTGAGATCAGAACTTCAAAAGATATAACTGGACTACTTTACTAAACTGAGATGACAGTATTTTTATTGTTTTGTAAGAAAACATAAGCCCGGAACAAGGTAATTACATTTAATAGGTTAAATACCTTATTAATTAGCAGTGATTACAGCTGAAAAGCCGCAAGAATTAATGAAAGCTGTTTAATTGTCGTGAATTTAATAGTGGTTCTAAACAGCTTTTCCCTTTTACTTTCACCTCGCCATTTCTAGCCAGAACAACAAAGTAGGAGTCTTGTAAAATGAATCATTTCTCCCTTCTTTTCAGGTGAAAGAACTACTTTGGCTCTATAGCTGACAGAGCAAAGCAGTTTCTGTAGCTAAGAATATGACTGTTTGGCATTTCAGGTCTCTGTCCTCCCATTAGAATTGAGGGCACTACCACCCTGCAGTTAGCTAAAATGAGATATTTTATTCTTTAGAGGCAGAAAATGGAGAGAAATGTGGTTCTTGGCAATCTGTGGTACATAGTGTTTTCTTTATGAAATGTGTAAATACCACTGTGTCTTCTGCTGGAGAGGCCAGGTGGTGCCAGAGGTGGCTGCAGAGAGCAGAAGATGAGGTTTTATACTCTAAGCCAGCTTTGTAGGCTACCATCTAGAAACCAGAAATCAGAGTTTGCTTTGCAGTTCTTGTTATCTCCTTGTTCTCCAACTCTCAGCTTAGTGGTTTGACCTTTTGCATAAGCTATTTTTCATCAGCATTTGCCAAGGTTTTCTTTTTAGCAGTGCTTTGCAAGCATAGAGCACAAATTTAACTATTTCGTATTTTATTTTCTCTGTGCTCCGTTGACTGACTTTTGTGGAAGTAGATTAGTCTATAACCTTGAGTCAAGAGGTCTGAATGCTAAAAGTCATAATATATATATAAAAATTACCTTTGATTCATTGTTTCAAATTCCAGGAAGTATTCACATATTTCTGTGTTTTTCTGTAGGTCACATTACATTTGAATCCAATTTCATCGGTGCATATTCACCAGAAGCCTCTGGTGTTTCTTCTCAACTCTCCTTTGCCTTTGGTCTGGAAGCTAAAAACAGAAAGACTGGCACCTGGAATCAGAAGAGTTTTCTTTGTAAGTGTACACAGTCCTCTGGCCTGCTCTCTGTCATAGCTGCTTGTCACATCAGGCATGGAGTTAATGGCATTCATTTGGAAAATTTTCAAACTTAGATTAAAAAAAAAAAAGTTAAGAGGGGGTCAAGTTTCATTGTAGGGCTCTGGGGAACAGTTAGGTGGTAGGGTAAAGCGGTTTGGAAAAAGTAGCCAATTACATGTTATGGGAATATAAGGAAACGAAAGCAAAACTGCTATTCAGAATCTGCACATCATATAATTATTAATACTAACAGCCATTAGAGTTCAAAAAGCTGTGAGCTTAAACCAGATTGCCAGTCCTGATTGGAAGTCTCACAATACCATAAAGCAAAAAGCCTGAGAGCGATTGGAAATACTGAGTGGATGCTAATTGTGTGGTCTGTGACCAAAACAAAAATTTGTATGTATTGAGCTCAATATGTCCGGTTATGGTTTGTGTCTCTGATGAAGCTTTGGTCTATTGAAATGACCAAGCCAAGCCCAGAATGAAGTCATTTTTGTTTCTCAGAAAGACTGGAGCACTGCTTATAATGCAAGATCCAAATATTACCTAGTATTTGTAAATCATGTCCTTACAGTTTGCCAGGACATTCAAGTTTGCTATTTGTAGTGAAACAGATGAGTTGTTTGGATTACATTTTTAATGTGTGACATCATGTCTAATCATGAGTCGTCTTTATGAAAGTTGCAGCTTTCACTGTATTCAACTCTAATTGCAGAGCTAAACTTGATTATTTTTAGTGGTATCCTTATAGGGCTTTGGGTGCATGGTTATCATGTGGGGGAAGCAAAAATTGCCTTCTTGGTAAACATTTTTTCAGTATGGACATGTAGATTTGGTGTATACATGTGGTTTTGCACTTATTTTTATCATGTAATGCACAGAGTTTCACTCAGTAACTTGTCATGTGCTTTATCTTCATGGAAACAGCTCATGGTTTCATTTTCACAAAATGTCTACTGGTGGCTAAACCTCACAGTGAAATACATTATCATTAAAATTAAGTAGCACGCCCCAAACAAACCGAAGTTAGTGTTGGATTAGCATCAGGATTTTTTTAATGTCATGTTTTGAAGAGTTTTTTCCTAAGTGGCACTGAATGGAAGCACAGTGATTCTCACAGTGACAGTACTTTGGAGGAAGCCATCATGACAGGGCATGGCTGCTAAGGGCAGTTGTGCTTCATTATTCTGTTGCCCATATTGTCATTTTGTTTCTCAGGGTGCTCTCCCCATCTATAAATCAGAAGGAGCACTAGTGAGTAGTCTCAAGAGAAAATTTGGGCATCTTGATGTAACCTGACAAAAATTTTCTCTGTGTGCAGGAGAAAGAGAAAATATATGGTGTCTGCCTAGTGTGGTGTTAACAATACATTTAGCATGGTTATTTTCAGACTCTGCATGAGTCTGCTGTATATTGATGGGTGAAGTAGGTGATGCTGTGAAATTATTGTAATTTTAGTAAAATAAGTCTTGAGTTTATTTTCATTGTGTTAAAAATAAATGTACCTTAGTATCATGGCATTTCAATCCAAAAATACCTGAAATGGGTTAGTACATGCACTGCCTGACCTAAGTGATGGTAAATCATCACTTCAGTTACTGGTGCATGTAGTCATATTAGTCTGATTGCATATTTGTACATGTCACAAAATTACAACAATTTGGGAATTGGGCACTTTCTGTTCAAGTGTTCATGGGCTCATCACTCTGAAGAGTATTGCATGGGTGGGAAACTCTGTTCAGTTCAGAAGGGGAATGCTTGGCATCTGTGCTATATTTTAGTATTTTTCCTCTGCAGGGAATAAATGCCAAAATTGCATTATAAAGGGGAGTGGGAGAGGAAGTTGAAGGACATCTTCACTGGTGATTAAACTGGTTAGATTATGACAGATCACAGTTTTATGTAAGCTAGACAACTATTGCAGAAACTGTTTTTACCTGTTTTTACCTTGCACTTGTGGTGCAAGTCAATATTGCAGAAAAACATTACCAGACCTCTTCCACTACCCCACTTTTAAGTTTTCTTACAGCAAAATAGTTTCCTTCCTTCCCATCAAGTCGTCATTTCTCTCCTTCCCTACAGCTAGTTTATTGCGAACACATCTTGGCAGAAAACCAGAAGTTTTATGAAACTGCACAGAAAAAGGGTTTTATAGGTGCTACTCAGCAAGTAATTTTTTTCTTTACATTTGCTAGCTTTTTCAATTGCTTTTATAGCCTAGGAATGTCTTTACTCAGCAAGTGAAAGTAGTGAGAATTAACTCAATGAAAAAAGATCCCAATCCTTTGTGATTTCCTGTTAGAAATCACTGTTAAAATAGATCCAAAACCCCCTTAAATATCTACATATGTGACTTTATATAATATATGATTTAAGAAGTGATGCTTCAGCTTTTTCTCTGAGTTAGTTATTCAGGCAATTGAATGAGTAAGAATGATGGATAAGAAAACACTTATGCAAACAAATAACCTTACTTGCAAGAGCTAGCTCTGTGTGTTAAGGTAGTGAAATGGGGGAAGCAAGAGCAGTAATGATAAATACAAAACCAGCTCACTTGCTCTTGGTTTGATATTTGAAAAGATAAAATAAAAGCTTTAAAGAAGACAAAGTGATACAATGAAGAGTTTAATTATTAGTAATTTCTGTATTTCTAAGAAGAAAAAAAGCCATATTCTTATTACTTTAGCCAATTTCTGGTTTATTCCTCTCACTTCATGAAAATATGGTTCACATATTTTGGGTCACTGCCACCAAACCACAGGCTGTTCTATGGTTTGCACTAGATTTGGATGACTGACAAAACTCACTGAAAAACAAGTGCTATTTGTTTTCCTGTGCCTAGTATTTAACGGGAAATCAGGAGGCTAAATTTCCAATCACTGGTTAAACAGACCCAGATGTGAACAGAGTGCTCTGCTAGGAGAAGAGTGAGGAAGGATAGGAAATGCATGACTAGTGATAAATTTGGTATAAATAGTGACCTTTCACTATTCAAAGTAAAAGCAGTGGATTTCCAGTGTTGTGTAACAGTGTGAAGAGGAATTGAAAAGGACGTTTGCTGTAGGATCCTGAGTTTCTTTTTTTTATAAATCTTCTTCATTCTTCTACTCAGGAGCTGGAAATAATCCTGTAGTTGCCCTTTTCCACTTGGAAAAGTTCATATTCTCCCTTCCCCTCCCCACACCATTTCCTTGCCTTTTGAAAAAATGTGAAAATTAACATTTTGTATCAAATTAAAAGCAGTGCTTAGTAAATGGTAACTCTTACTATGCTTTTCACAATGATAAATTTCCCTTTAGACTTTGTCTCCTATTTTCTAAAGTCTATATAAATGGGTTACTTCCAGAAATATTAGGTGGACCTCAGGCTACATATGGTGGTGATTCTTACGTTCTTGGCAAAAGAGCGGCAGGATTTTGTCAGCAGTAGGAATGGCAAAAAATGACAGAGTAGTAAATACATGCTTGAAAATGATGCATGTAAAAGGAGTTTAAGAGTACAATAACCCTAGTAAGGCATCTTTAAATATCTGGAGGGTTGAGGGTTTTTTTCCCCATTCAAATCTTGCTTCAGGAAGACATTGCGGAAGCGAAGTGCTATTTCTGGCTTAGGAAGCAAGATATAGTGCACTAAATGAATATGCAGAGTATGGTAAAAAAATTCTGTGTGTGATGTCCCAAAATAGTGAAATTTTATAATATATAGCTGTCCTCTGCTTTCACTGTAATCACTTTGGTTTGGGCAGAAATATTTCAAGAATACCAACTTGCCCGTAAATTTCACAGGAAACTAGGCAGGTCCTTGTGCCTTAGTTTCTTCTTTTACAAGACTTCAAAGGCCTGCATTTTTTTTTTGGGAGCCTGGTTTGCTTAGAGTGTCATGGAGTTCATACAGATCCCATGTGGTTCAAGACATCTATCAGAACTCAAGCTCTGTTGCGTGGTGTTTGTTTCAGCTTTGAGAGTGGCTGTCTCTGTGGGTCATTGCTCCAACCAGAACTTGTGTTAGGAGTGTGGATAGGCCAGATCTGGATGATCTGCCTCTTGTATCTCCTGCTGATGTTTCTCATTGCTGCTTCTGACTGATCCTAAACATTCCTCCTTCTCCTGGTCCTTCTAGGAGCCCAGACCCATCACTTTCAGAACCAAGGCAGCTGGTAGTCAGGAAGGTGTGGACTTCAAGTTAATCCAGCCTGCAAGAATGAGGAAACAAAGACTATTGGGGCATTTAGTGGTTGAGGTGTATTCCCAAACCAATCTTGCAAGAGGCTGAAGGACCTGGAACAGGCACCTGTGGTAGTCTTTTCTCTTCTGTATGGTCATGGCTCCTTCCTTTCTTTGCTTGCTTCAGTAAACACGGGGTTTAGCCAGTGGAAGTTTACAGAAGCAGGCAGTGGATTTTGGCAAACTACTGGTGTTAGTGACGTGGAGATAATAATAAATCACAACAGGTTGTGTTACTGAGTCACTGATTCCAGTGGAAACTATAGCTGTGGTTGCCTAGATAGGCTTTAATTCTCCCTTCACTTCTTCCACTAAATTGCCTCTAACTTGAAACAGAATCCCTGGAAAAGCTTCTGCTACGTTATTTTGTTCATATCAAACAAGTGTTACATTGAGTCTATTAAGATATTGTTAAATTAAGTGCATAGTTACCTGTGTGCAGTTAACAAACTCCTGCTGAGCCTTAAACTTTGGTAACACATTTCCCCTTTACATGAATTTTCTTGTTTTTCTTTATCATTCTAGTAACTGTTCCTTAGGGGTTTTGAAAATTCCACTTGATTTGACACAGATTTAGCTCTGATAGGAAATCCCAGGATCTTTTTTCTAGATATATAAAGATCTGCAGGAGTCTTCTCTCTGATCTCATAAGGGTCTGCTTTCATCCTGAGAAAACATTGAACAGCCTTAATTATGAAAGTATCTTTGGTAGCTGCAAAACTGAGTATCTCCTAGGAAGTTGAATTAATATCTAAAATGCCACTAAGATAATGCTTCTTACGTGTTTGCTTTTAAAAATGTGAGGGCTGAAAGTGGAATTTTGTAATGACTGCATGTGGTCTTGAGAACACTAAAATGAAAAATTTTGTCATTGCCTGAAAACATCACACCTCTGTGGCTGTAAGGACTATGCAGATTTGATAGATGATTCACAAATGTGGCATGTAATTTCAAAAGCAGCATGTTTCTTATTCACTTGTCAAAGAGAATTGTTCTCTTAATGATTAAAGTCTGTTGTATATGGGTGTAGGAACAACAAAAGATACATTTTTGAGTTTTGGAATACCTGGTATTTGTCCATGCATGGCTTTATTTTTCCTCTGTAAGAGGATAAAATTGCATCAAAGTACAATACCTAAAAACACCAGCTGACTCTGATCCCCATGTAGGCTTCTCCAATAGTTGGTTCAAGTCTTTTAATTTTATTCTGAGCAGACAGACTCCTCTCCTACAGTTTTAACCACAGGTCTGGTACTGTACAGCTCAGATCAAAATATACAGAATGCTGCTTCTTTCCTCCTAGTATATTTGCATCAATCATGGCTATAGGGCTGGATTAGGTGGTCACTTGTGCTGGCAGGCCCTCCAGGGGCAGTGGTGTAGGTGTTGTTGTGAGGGGAGGCTTCGTTCTGGGTGGCTGTGGACACTTAACTTTGTATCCTTAGTCGTGTCCCAGAGGTGCCTGCCTCTCTCTCTCAAGGCTGAATTATGAACTTGCTTCCTACTTGGAAGTTCCAAATTATAACTATATTAAATAATTTAAATGTTATAAAGCAAAGTAAATATCCCCCTGGATCAGATTCAAAGGGGAAAAAAGGCAATAAACGTTTAAAAGGAGAGAAGGAAATAGGTAAAATAAGAAACAGAATATGCTATTTTGTGTGTGCAGTATTCACGCTCACCACTGTATATATTTGAGATGACTCAGGTTTGGTTCTGGGAGTTGTTCCTTCTGGGGAACAGTAACTTATGACATTTGGCACTTCTGCCAGGTAACTGATGTCCTGAACTACCATGGCAGCCTTGCAAGGGCAGTTTTATTCAGACTGGAAACTTTAAATAAGGGATGTATGAAGGCTGTTTTTGTTTTGTCCCCCTAGCATGAGGGCTGTATGTTTCCTTGCCTTGGTATGGTGCAGAGAAGATTTCAGGCCCTGTTTCCCCCAGTGGTCAGCAGGATAGTAGTATATGCAACCAAATTATGTTCCTAAATATGTTTTGTTCTTTAATGGAATACTCAGGTTTTGGTAGCGTATTTTCAATATACTGTGCTTGGTCCTCATTTCCTCTGAAGAACAGCCCTTTGAGATGTGGCACTTGCTGTGGTTAGTGGCCATGGCCAGTATCTTTTGGTCTTGCAAACAGATTTTCCATGTCCAGCTTCTTCATTTAGCCTCAGAAAAGTGACAGGACATGTAGGTTTACTCAACAGCAGAGGATGTTTCCAGTGCAGTTCCTTTTCATGTCCTCACAACTGGAAGAAATAGAGCTGGGGCAATTTTTCCATTCTGCAACCTCAGAAAGTAACCACTAAAGGAGTTGAAGGGAGGAGATAGGAGTGTCTGTGGCAGCCATCTCTTAATCACTCAGTCAGTGGGTAATTAGTGCTCAGATAAAAATTGGTTAATTCCCAAATACTTAAAACATTATTTGCCTTTAATGCTTTGCGTTATTCTAAGCATGTTAGATTTGCTTTTGATTTGTTCTGAAGAGTAAGTAGTTAATGTTCAAGGCAGGTGTTGAAACAGTGATGGTTGCCTTTTTTGGAAGGGTCTGTTGAATTCTTTCCAGAACAAATAACGTCCTTGGCTCACTTAACCTTGCCTTAGGTCTGTGTAGTAAAAATCCCAACACTGGCAAGCACAGCAGAACTCTGCAGTCCTTTCTAAAATCCAGGTAGTGGAACCAGCATTTCAAATAGACTTTAGTATGTGATTGAAAAAAAAAATATTATAAGCTTCATGTTTGTTTAAAGATGTTTACTGTATGATCACTTAGTGAGGATGCTTGGGCCAGACTTTTTAGCTGCTCTGCTTTCTGTCTGTCGGTTCCTCCCTTGAAGCACGTGGTCACTTTGATAGAATCTGTCCCTCAGGAAGACATTTGTCATGCTGCAGGATGATGAAAGAGGTTTTCAAGTTTTAATTAGTAATAAATGAAAAACAAAGTGTGTTGTGAGGAAGGTAGCTGTTGTGTTAGCATACATTTAACTATCTCAAATGAAAAATACAGCAAAAATGTATTATTGTAAGGTAATCCATTTCTTTGTTTATTTAGAAGGAATAATATTTTTTCTTATGCTATCCTCAAATGTTTAAAAAGACACACTGATGCTGTTTTACCCTGATGCTGACCTCTAGGGACCTCTTGAGAGCTGACAGATGTCCTGGAAGTGTTGGCTACCTCCATCTGTAGGGACAGGAGAGTCAGAAGTTTGCTGTTGGAAGGATGTTGCGTTCTAGTAAATCTGGAATGACTTGTTTATCTTGCAAGACCAACACAGATTGAAGCAGGTCACAATCTAGAGAGAGAGTCTGACCCTTTGCCACCTTCTGTTTTTGAATGATGCTACTGCCACTCCAGTGAATTTGTATTTGAACATCTTTGGCTTTCTTGCAGAACCTGTTACACTTCTATGTACTGATTTTCCATTTTGACTATTTTGAATAACATTTTAGTCTTTCCGTTCAAGACTTCAGTTAATGTAACCTATTTTTAAGAATTTTTCAAAAGATGTATATAACTCATCTGCGTTATCTATTAAACTAAAGTATTTCCTCACTTCCTGTAAATAAAGCAACAGTAAACACTATCCTTTTCTCTTTGCCTTTCTCTTTCCTTACATTCTATTTCTAGGCTGGCCTTTATATGTCACTGAGCTTGGACTCACATTCTTTCTGATTTGGGATTTACTTCAGTAGTTCCCAGTTTTATTTAGCTTCACATTCTTATCTGCCTTCATTTCTTCAGACCATCCTCTTCTGATTCTCTCCCTCCTTTTGCCCCCAGAGTTTATCTCCCCTTGCAGCACTGTGGTTCCACTTCTGCAGCAGTACAATTTCGGAGAGTGGCTCAGAGCCCTCTGTTATTCATCTGCCCTGTGCACCCCACTGGGGCTGATGGGCACTTCATTTTTTTGGAAAAACATCTCTGAAAAGGGAATCATTATGCAGATGTTAAAACATGTGACATTTGGGTATTTTTGGAAATAAGCCATAATCACCTTCAGTCACTGCATTTGGGTGTGGCAGATTACATTGCCTAAACATGCTACATGTCTGCATGGATAAATGTACCACATTAAAATATGTTTTTATTCCCATCAGGTGTCTCTAGGTTCCGTTGTTCAGTTTGAGAAGGGAAACTTCTCCTTGTCAGCAGAAACAGAAGAAAAGTTTTTTCCTGAGAAAAATGAACATCTGCTACAGTGGGCCCAGAAGGAATATGGAGCAGTAACATCTTTCACTGAACTTAAAATATCAAGAAACATCTATATTAAAGTAGGAGAAGGTAAACCAAAACAAAACCAACTGAATTCATAGACACTTTTAGATATTGAGAATGTGTTGCTTATATTTCATTTATTTTAATTTTTAAACATACCTCTCATTTTCCAAGTGATAGGATATGAAAGGGGAAGGCAGAGAAATAAGAGCAAGCCTAAAGACCAGACCTTGGATTTAGGCAACTTTTAATAGATTCTGGTGCCATAACTTTATGCTCATAAATGTGGATGCAATTGCTCAGAATCCTAGACGAGTCAAACTTTGCCTTTTAAACAGAATCAGCTACTCATGGTGATCGTTTGGGTGCATTCATCTGAAGAAATGGAGACCTTGAAGTAGAGGGAAATTTCTAGAAAGACCTGAGTTACATTTCTTTTTCTCAGTATTCGCTTGTATAAGGACCCAGGCTTCTTTGGGCAAAGAATTATTGCTTTCCTCACCAAACTAAGTTAACTCAGTCTGTCCTTACGTATTTTCTTCCCAAAGAGTAAGATTTCCTGTCCCTGTGAGCCGCATGCCAGATTCTTCAGGTGGCCTAGTGCAGGTGGGAGAGGACTCTGGCTCCTCGGGGACTTCACAGGCCCATATTGGGGTGGGGCTCAGGCTGTAGCTCCGTAGCTGAGCACTGTTGGCACAACATAACTATATGATCCCATGCAGGAATATCTCTACAGAAACTCCCAAACAACTGAACTAGTTGGTTACAGAAAAGAAAAAAACAACAAAAAGCCTTCTGTGGAGAAAACATTCTTTCCTAACCACATGTATCTGATAATTTGATTTCCTGACACATGAGGCTTGCCCCCCAAAATCAGAACATGCCTGAGTTAGTTTTATCCAAATCCTGCCAAATTTGTAGAGGATTCCCCTGTGTGGGATTTTTTTTTTTTTGGCTCTACTTGGCACCAGTCTTGGATTCTAATGCCAGAAAATCATTCAGAAATATATTTATTAGCTTATTAAAGTGCTCTTGAAACATATACATGGGAGTAGTGGTCTCTGCATTGTGGAGACAAGTATTTAATTAGGCACATTGAAAAAAAACAGATAAAATTTTGGTTGTTGATTTGCATGTCTCCAGTCAAACCAGGAGGCTAAAGAGGAGAGTTTTGCATCATCTTAGAATGCACTAAAACACAATTTAATTAGGAGTAAGTACACAAAATGGAACTTGGCAGGCAACCAAAACAGACAGTTTCTGAGAAGGCTCCTACAAACTAGCTCAGCTGTAACCGTATTTGATTGTGATTTAAATTCTTGGCAGAAGAATGAATGTGTGTATGTGTGGGGGTTATGCATGTGTTCAGGGGTGGGGACAGGGTCAGTTCTTGAACTGCAGCAGTCCTGTGAGGAGTTCTGTGAAAATCACATGGGATGTGGTCCCGGTCTGCTTCTCTGCAGAGTGAACAATAGAATCGCTGGATTTCACAAACCACAGCATGCAGTGATGTACAATTTGGACTTTTCATACAAAACTTACACTCCTCATGCGATTTAGTAAGGTACTCTCAGCTGACAGTCTGTGAATCATTGCTAGTATTGCTCATAATCTATAGCAGGGCATAGAAAGCAGTTCCTTGCTGTGTGACTGACATAGAATTTGATGGCTGTATCCATGTAATTGTATACATTTCAGCTTCGCTCAAGTTAGACACATCTGAAACTGGAAGATGTAACATTTTAGAAGTGTAGGCTGTAGCTGAATTCAGCAAACAGAAAATGCAAGCCAGAGGACAGAAAGATCTGAAGAAGGCTGATCTTTCATAGAATAAAGCTGCCACTGATGCCATGGATCTCTTAAGTCACTTTTGAAACTGCAAATGAAAGGCAGCTGAGAGCATTAGCAAACTGGATCAGGGCCAAGTGCATCTGAATCCTGTTGATTCTAAAGAGTGGCTGATCAAATACTGCAGGGATGGTGAAGCAAGAATTTTAAGGGGCCAGAATGGGGGCTGTGGAAGAAGGAAGCACAAGAAGTGAGGTTCTTGTTCTGGCCTTGATTTGTGTAGTGAAGGAGATGGCAGAGTGAATGCTGTGATGATCACTGTCAGATTCTAGAAAGCAGGACTGCTCATGGTGAAAGTGGTCTTGGTATGTGTTTTTCAGCAGAAGTCAGTTTAATTCCTAATGGTTCAGTAAGACATGATTGAACAAGTCAGGAAGTCCTGTCAGTTAGCTAAATATTAACTAATGCATCCAGTATCACCACTAAATCCAGGGCAAATGTGCTAGCCTGAAGGGACCCTAATTTCAACACATTTCATAGCTCAAGAAGAAAAGAAATAAGCTTTAACAGTAGCTGAATTGGAAAATGTACAGTCTATTTACAGGCATAACACTGTGCTTCTGTCCTGGCAGAAGCTGAAACATCAGTCCTGACTCTGAATTTACAACCAGTACACAGCGGTGCACATATCCTGCATGCCATGCTTGCTTGGATTAATGCTTGCACAGGGTCACATTGTGTCTGGCTTAGCTGTATGTCCTGCTGCAGGATGGGCACTGCCTAGAGCTTGCATCCTCCCTCCTGAGACCCCTGTAGGCCCTTCCCTGATCCCATTTCTATCCTGTCATTAGGTGCCTGCCAAGGTCCTGATCTCTGTTGTGCTAAGGGCTAGCAAACTGTGAAATACACATGAATAAGCCCTACCATCAGAGTGCCCAGGGAAAATTCCAAACACCTTGCTTATGCCTAGCTGAGATTTTGAAAGGCAAGCTCTGCTTGGATGGGATTTTTATTGCTGAATCCAACTGCTGCTGCCCAGGATACCTGTCTTGGAGAGTGACACTTGATTAACAGTGCTCATTTGCACAAAGACCTCAGGATGATGTTAAGCTTTGATATTCAACTTTAGCCAAGAACCTGTGGATGACACCTAATTTGTGCAGAATAGAGCAGACAGTGTCTATCCTCATCAGTAAAATGAAAGTGCTGCACACAGAAACTACAGATCCTGGTGTGCAGCCCTGTCTCCATCCAGGCAGGCGGCACTCTCCGAAGGAGGAGGTGCCTGCCGGCCACTGCACAGCTCCGCTGCCTTCTGCCAGCGGGGCCCCTCGGCACCCCGGCCTGCTGGCCAGAGACCCTCTGCTCAGGGTGTTGCCTGCAAACCTCACATCTGATTCCATTTTGGGAGCCTAGGGAGATTAGAGAGGCACAGAATCCATAAACTGCCTGACTGTTGGCTGGTTTGGTAATGTTTTTAATTGATTGCAGACACCTGCAGTTCCTTTCCAAAGTAAGTAGACAGCCTTGAAACTAGCAAAGAAGTGATGCATTGTGAGCAAAGACAGATGAAATGGGTCCCCTTTTCTTTTCTGCTCCAGCCTGATTTGGTAACTAGTGTGGATGAGAGTAAATACATTTTGGTGTCAATGTCAAGTAGCCCATGATAGGGTTGAAATTTGCTGCAGAGGAAAAGCGTGCTATCGAGTGGGGGCCCAGGCTGGGGAGTCTCTGTGCTTCTGGCAGCAAGAGCAGCACTTCTGGAGAGCTCCAGAGACGCCTAATGGAAGTGCCAGGAGCAAGAACTGAGTTCTTTGCAATGGCAAATGATAGCACGTGTGGTAATTACCCACAAACTGCTCCAGAACTGTTATTTTATGGCCTGAATCATGTACAGCGGTTAAGAAGCAAATACCTAGTGTGTGTGTGTGTGTGTATATATATATATAGAGAGAGAGAGAGAGAGAGTTTTAAAACTCAAGCTCAGCATAGATCATTTGGGATAATTTTCCATTCTGTGCTGTTGTGGGAGGAGCTGGCAGATCTGCAGCTGCATTCAGAGCTAATCTGGCAGGGCACATACCAGATGTTAGGGAAGTGCTTTGCTTGAGCAGTTTGAATAGTTACAGCCTTATACAGCTTCAGTATCTTCTGTAGGGGACACAACAGGGTTAATATTCAAAGGCTGCTTTGTATAAGATCAGGAGAAGAAACTCCCCTGATTGTTTCTGCAGAGACCAGGGTCACAGGAGTCTCTGGTCTTCCTGCAAAGCTGGGTAGCACACACAAATGCACTTCAGAGGTGACATTTCAGTTCTCATTTAGAGAGTGCATGGCCTCAGCACAGCTCCTAAGAGTTTGTTCACAGCTTTGTGTTCACAAGGCATGCTAGTTGATTTTATTTTCTTGTGTTTTAGGGGTTTTTTTTTGTATCTTGCTATTGACCTTAATAGGAAAAGTCTTTCTTGTAAAGCAATGTTCCAAGACCCAGCCATGTAGAATTGTATTCTTACAGGGCTTCGAGTGTTTGAACATGATACTTACTCCTTCTATATATTATGACAATTCATATGTCAAGTTAGCTCAGAAAGGCAAAGTGCTCCTGATTTTCAGTAGAAATACTGTTTCTTGGGGTACAGTAATGTAGGCTGTGCATGACAATGTCATATGAAATTATTATTTTTTATGGTTTGCATTTTACACTAGTGGCTCTTCACCCAGAGGGTGTTTGGGCACTGGAACAGGCACCGCAGGGCAGTGGTCACAGCACCAGCCTGACAGAGTTCAAGAAGCCTTTGGACAATGCTCTCAGCCACAGGGTGTGACTCTTGAGGATGGTCCTGTGCAGGGCCAGGAGTTGGGACTCGATGACTCTTGTGGGTCTCTTCCAACTCAGCACGTTCTGTGTCTGTAATGGCCATGTTCAGCTTTTTGGTTAAAACCAAGAGAGAGATTGAATAGCTATGCTAGGATTTCCTCATTTCAGCTATGCATATTGTGATTAGGGTTTCTTAATATCAACAGCTGATTCCGTAATTTTCATGATGTTTGAGTTTTCTGTGTGCAAGAGAAATGCAGTATGTGTTGCTTTCTAGACAATACTGAGACTGACTACACAATATATAGGAAATATATTGAGTAAGGAAATGGAAAGTACTTTCTGTAGTACTTTAAAAATGGTGAGTTTATAATAACAAGAATAAAACATTTTCCACAGGGAGAAGGAGTTAATTTCAAAAGATGTCTCTGAGTAAACTGCAATAGAAAGAAATCTCTTATAAAGATGCAAGGAACAAATTAAATGTATTATATTAATTTTGAAAAGTTTTTTGCATATTTTCCTTCAGAATTGTTTTCAAATTTCTCTTTGCAGGGATTTTCTTTCATTAAGTATTTAATCTATAAATAGTCACTATTCCATTTAGAAGTATATATTTTATATTAGAAAGTTGATGTATTGGTGCAACAGTAATCTCCCTTTCAATATGATGATTTATCATGTACTTATAGTCGATGGTAGATACACCTTTCAGCAATATAGTGAACACTGAAGTTGATGTGGTACATGCATACATCTAAGCTGACATTTGTGTTTAAAGGTCCATATGCTTTCTTTTCTTTCCCCCCTCCAGATCAAGTTTTTCCTCCCTCGTGCAACATAAAAAAGAATTTTCTCTCTTTAAATTACCTTGCGGGATACCTCCAACCAAAACCAGCAGAGGGGTGCCTTATGTCTAACTTGGTCCAAGAAAGAGAAGTTCATATCATTGAACTAAGTACTCCAAATTCCAATCCTAACAGGTAAAGTATCATCTAAATAGACTAAAACAGTTTGAAGTAATAGAGAAAAACTTCACTTGTCCTATAAAATCAACTGAAAGTAGCTATTTCATCCTTAATGAAAAGCTTGGTCTTTAGTACTTCATCTTGAATAGAAATTCGTTCTTCAGTATGTAAAGATTTTGAATTCTGCTTCATAATAATAGGATTTTTCTGAACAAGTCTGCAAAGCACAGCTGTTATGGACTATATAGTGCTCCCCTTCTTGCCCAGTCAATCACATTTTTCCAAGGATAAGGTGAACAAGGGAATATCAGTAAGGGCAGTATCTGACAGAGAAGTTTTAAGGTTAGACCACTGTATGAGAGACAGCAGTTGAAAGTAATCTTGACCTGTCACAGGTAGGGATAACTGGCAGCAAAGTCTAGGACAGTGCCTCCCAAACAATGTCTAGAGGCTGCAAGTGGTCTGTGTTCTATGGTAAGTGTGCCACAGTTGCTCCAAAGATTCACAACAACATTTTCTGTCAAGTTTCCAGTTGAGTTTAAGAGCTAGTTTGGTAATTACAAGGAATGTTAGGGGTTGACAGTGGTGCACCGACCAAAAAACTTTTTAACTACTGGTTAGGAAAAGTAACTCTCTGTACACTTTGTGAGAATTTTCTAAATAGTCAAAGGTGCCTTTGGGAGGTAAGACATTTGAAATACTCATCCTGTGCTGGTCTTCCGTAGATCTTAGTGGGAGATCATGTGTGGGGTTTGCTTCAGATAGTCATACTTGGAAGACCTCTTCCTAAGTGCCAAGTATGATTGCTAGAACAGAAATTTGCTATGAAACTTAGATGGTTGAAATTTAATCAGAGATAAGGTAGAATTCAAATCCTGTCTGCTTACTGTGTTCACTGGATATCTGGCATTGTCTGGTTCTGCTCCTCATGCAGCTGCACGTGAGTGCATCCTATCCCTAATGAGAAAATCACACAGAGAGATGGAAGTGGGAGGGGGTGTTTTTTTGAAAAGGATAATTCTTATTGTAAGATGTTGAACTCAGAGCCTGATAATTTTCTTGCATAGTAACCTAGGGAGAGCAAGAAAGTGTTGAGGTGTAGTGGAAGTGGAGTAGGTAACCCCAAATGATGATGCAGCCCCATCCTTAACAGAGCTGAGGCTAATCATCATTCCAAGTCCCTGGTACTGCTATACAATGACAGCTCTGGTTCCAAGCTTTTGGCTTTGGATGATAGTACAGTAGGAATTTGCTTTTGAGGTGATAACACTGCAAAAAGTTTAAATGTTTTGCTATTAAAAGTAAAAAAAGGTACTAAGTTACTTTGTTCTTAGTTTTATGTGCTATCCACAGCTATCCTTACGAAGTTTAAATCCCCAAAGAAACATACAGAAGCTGAGCTGGGCATGTGTAAAATTGCAGAAGATGGATCAAAAGTCCCAAGATACACTAGTCTCAGCGTAGAATATTAGTTGGAACCTAATACTTGGGGATGAACACGTTCTTGTAATGTATGGCCCCATAAAATGGTCTGTGGAAGTATAGCTTTTTCTGTTGAATTGTTATTTTGCATGTTGAGATGTTATTGATGGGTAAGAACCCATTGCTCTACTTATTTTACTGTGATTTTGAAAATCTGGATAGTTTTCATCTATTTTCCAGCAAGCAGTAGGCTGGACATCTGGGTTTTTTTCCTTTTAAAGTAAGTATATACCCAGAAGTAGTGGAAACTGAATACACTGCTTAATTCCTCAAAGCACGCAAGATCTTTTGCAAAGTCGTTTCACAATTTAACTCTTTAGGCAGAGACACCCCCAATATAGTACTTGTGGTTTGGGTTGGGTTTTTATGTGTGTGTGTGTTAACCTGCTTGTCTTCTTTCTTTTTTTTAAGGTATTATTTTAAGTTTTAATACAGTTATAGCCAGAGGAAACTGAAACAGTTATATTTAGGCACTGTCACAGTGAAATAAAAAAAATTATGTTTACTTTAGAAAGCAACCTGCTAGTCGCATAACTTACCTGCACCAAATAATAGGTGAATTGAGCAGCACACTTCCTGTAAATAAGAGACAGAAATATTTTTTTTTTCTAAAATGTGCTTGTATCTATTGTTATGCAAAATCACTTAGGAATAACAATCTGTTTTGCACATGTTGTGTTGCCTGGGATAATATCCAGCATTTTAATCAGCTGGCCAGACAGTGGAAACATGATGGATTGGAAGAAGGTTGATAGCTGAAAATTTCTGGCATTCTGCTCTAACTTTCTATTTTCCACATACAGTGCTCTCCAGGTGGATATAATCGTTGACATTAAACCCTCTCAACCAGGCGCCAGACTTGTCAGAGATGTCGTCCTTATCCTCAAGTGTAGAAAGTCTGTCAATTGGGTTATCAAGTCTCATGATGTCCAGGGAAAGCTGGAAGTGATTGTAAGTTAAGGCACCTTTATTTTTTGAGAGCTATCATAATGCAACAGTATAGATCCCATTTAAATGTGATGTACAGCTAGACCATGTTGATTTCTGAATATTTTCTCTTAGCTGTTTCTTTTTAACAGTGAATTTTAAGGAGTAAATGTATAAACTGTTTATTCTCATTAACTTTCAATATATGGGCTATAAAACTGACCAACACATTGCAGAAGCCAGGTGGTTAGAGCAAGGATTTAGTCTGTGTCTTTTTGGCTTCTGTTGAAGCACCTTAAACACAAAGTAGGATGTTCATCTCTCTTTTTGCTGTTACTTTGGTGAATGGATGAACAGGTTCATGTCAGAAGTTGGAACCATGCCTTCAAGTGCAGAATAGATAATACTAGATATACAGCATACACCCACATCCCTTTAGAAGTGGAAACTCCTTTACTTGTTTGTGGTTGTAGTAGTATCTATCCCTTTTCCCTGCCAGTACTTCTGTCTCCAGTAAGTGTTTGGTCAAATTGACCTTATCTCTCCTCAGACAGCAAAAAATAATTTTTTTTTTAAGTTAAAACCAACTCTCTAAAGTTAAACTTCTAAAATTACTGGAGATGCTGATTCATGTTGATTTTTGGTACAGGCTTTGTGATTTAACACCATTTCTACTAAGAAAACATGTGTTCCCCTGCTCTGAAATAAATAAATATAATTGAACGGCTCTTGCAGCCTATAAATTTGTGGCCTATTTCTGTCTTAAGTGATCAGTTAAGAGCACATTTTACAGTTGAGCTGAATGTTTGTTCAGGACCACCCAGTAGCCTCACAATTAGCAGTTTTGCAGCAATTCAGTTACATTTTCAAACTCCAGTACTTGGTATTTATAGGAATTTTCCTTTGCTTAGTTGCTTTCTGCTTGTAATCTCTGCAGAGGAAATTCTGGCAGAATGCAAAGGCTAATTGATCTAAATCTCATAAGAAAATAGATTGGTAAGCAGGATTTCTTAGTAGCTTTTGAGGGTGAAGGGAAATAAAAGAAAGCTAATTTTGATGTTGCTCAGAAAATTGAATGAGAAAATTATCTAGGGTGGATGATGAAGTTCCCTTTTGATCCCTGACACACATTTATCTTACAGACAGGAAGGGATATTCTGGTCATTCTGTAGGTCCAAAATAGTCCCTAATGAGAAAGGTCAAGTTTGGTTGCTGAGGATTACCACTCTTGTAAGCAGAATGATGAAAAACAATGCTTGACTTCAAAGTTTCGTTCTGGGTTATTACATAAAATTCACCACTATATATTTGGGCATACATGGATCTACTTTCACAGGATAGAGAATTGTGCTTTAGTTCACACCATGCTAGGAAATAGCTCAAGTAGGGTATTTCATGTCCGTGAAGCTGCCACTTTATGGATGATCAATTTTCACAAGACAATTTCTACAAGTTTTAAAAATTTCTAAAATGCTGTACTTGAATATAGAAAAGCAAGACTGCTTTAAAAACTTTATTTCTAGAGTTCTTCTTTATTAATTACTGAGAATATAAGTGAAAAGTATAATTAAAAGTAGTTTCTGAAATGAGTGGCAGAAGGTATAATTTTTTTTAGATTAACAAAAAGAGGAAGTTATGCATTAAATATATACAGAAATGTCAGTATTTAAAAGACTTTGTGTTCATGTTAGGATTTGTGAGTATTTATTTTACTACTTTATTTATGTAGATGCTTCATTTTCTGAGTATATGTTCATTTTCCTTTATTTAGGGGGGGTAAGGGAGGGAACTAAACTCCTCCATGTCATTAAAAAGCCTGCATATCCAGCATTTAGGGTCTCTTCATATCTCTATTAAGCTGAATGCCTTTCCAAGCCCAAATTTAGACAATGCATAAAAACATTACTAAGCAATTAGGTAATGTTTCACAATGTTCTTTTTATTAGTTGAAGCAGTTCCATGCACTTCAATTTTCCTAACTTCTTGCCCTCGCTACGAATTAGAATTGTCTTGAGGGGATTGGCAAGCTGAGAGGGAAAGGTTAGTGCCAAGCTGCCTCAAACCCAGTACTGTAAGTTACTGAGGTCTAAGTTCACAGACAAAAAAATGAAAAAGATGTTCTAGGTCATATAGCTCATCTCCCAACTTGCTGTGTTTTTTGAAACTCTGGAAGAGGATGGACACAAATCCAAGTAAAATTGGGAGTACTTTAGGTATATTAATTGCATGTAATGTATGTGCTGTGCTTTGCTCCCAGGCTGTGTTTAACTCCTGTGCTGAGTCCTCACATGCAGTGCTTGTGTGGTTCTGTGCTTGTACTCTGCTGTTCACATCGCTTCCTTTGCAGCTGGTGTCCCTCTGCAAAGCTGGCAACTGGGCAGTGAAGTTCCAGAAAGAGAATAAGGTTGTTGAGGGGCAAGGAGTGAGAGAGGTGCAATGCACAGAACAAACCTCTGAAGGTTTCAGAAGCTTGGAGGGATGGTTGTTTACCTGAGAACAGCTGCCCACCACTTTCTGAAATGGGGTCTATTCTGAGTAGGTTGGTGGGGGCCCAGATTGCCTGGTTTCCATGACTGAGTGTGAAAGTGTTGGCAGGGCAGGCAAATGAAGGAAGGTCTGTTCCTGCAAGCCCTCGTTCTTGCTTTTGTTTCAGTGAGGCAATGCAAGACTGAACATTTACATGCTCAGTGTGGAGTGGAGGGGTGAAAACAAGCCCTGGAAATACTTGGGTGCCAGCTAGGACAGTAAAGTTCTGAGATAATATTTGTTCAGCTGTCTCCTCATGACAGAAAAGTAAAGAGATGCAGCGAAGTTGGGTTAGCATAATAACTCCCACCAGCCAAAGCTATGTGGTAATATGAAAATACATGATCAGTTATGTCCAGATTTGCACATGTTGAAGATCAAAGATAGTTGATCCCAAAGAGCTGTAAGGCACTAAAACTAGGATATCTATTGCTCCATTTTTGTTTCTTATCTTCAGTGGCCTTCGCTGAGCATTGATTACTGTTCTGGTAACAGTATCCTAAAACCAGGCAGTCTGTACTTAAAGTTATCTTTAACTTCACTTGTGGCACTCCAAGTGTTTAAAGGCTGCAGAACTGAGTCTTGAGGAAAAAATGAGGGAGGGAGCTAAAGGTACACTATGCCATTCCATCAGGACTCTCTACATCCTTTATTCCCTTCTTTGTTCAAAAACTCATTCTGATGTCAGGTAGAGAAGTGTAACTGAGCTCTCTGACCTGTGCAGCATGTCCATATGAGCACTGCCTAAGAGAGGTCTCTCTAGTCAATCTTCTGATGTTCTAGAGTGAAAGAGATTTAAGATTTGTTCATATTGAGGAAAAACCAATGGGGATGAAAAGAACATGCAGCCTATATGATGCAGAAGGTAATCAAGCATGGGAATGAAAGTGTTTGTGGAACATTCCATGGTATCAGCTACATTAGAAAGTGCATTTCAATCACATTGCAGAAATTGTTGAAAAGTGGGTCATCATGCCTTTCCTGGAGCATCTATGTTCAGCTTGTTCTATAGCCATTGATGTGATGGTTACAGTGATAATAGTAATGTTGTGACTGTAAGAATAAATATATATGTATTTAGCTTTGATGTGAATGAATACATGTTAAAGATGCCAAGCTGCTGAATATATGTTTGTGTAATACCAGTGAATATTTTCGAGCTGCCTCTCTAACAGTGAGAGATACTTGTTGTGTTCCTTTGACTTGCCCGTTTAGGAAAAAAAAAACCCTGAAATTTTACAAAACATTTACAGGAAAATGAAACCTAAGTGGTTGTATGACTCATTTATTTAATAATAATTTACCATGTTCATTCATAAGGTTAGCATGTGCGTTTGAGTTTGCTGCATTGACATACTTGTGTAAAATTTGTATTGTTAATTAATTCTGGAGGAGGCCCACAGCATTTCTAGGGTGAAGCTCATTCAGACACAGCCTGTCCTTGGTGCCAGCTGACTTACACCATTAGCTGGTATCAGCTCTACTTCACGAGCATGCTTTTTGCCTTTTTCAGTAATGCTCATTTGAACAAAGGTTTTCCTTTATCCAGCTTAAGTAATGCTCTAATCCGGGAAATTAGGGGACATTTGAAAATTCATTTGTCATCTTGAGCTCACTTCAGGAGTAATTTCAGCTCAGTTTTGAAGAAAGTATGGCATTATGCAAAAGGCTATAAATATGTCTTTGTCTCGTTCAGGGATTAAGAGTTTCTGATTGCCTTGATTTATGGTACTCCAGGCAGAGGCTGTGAGGAAGCAGGGGGTTCTTTTCCATCTGTGCAGCAGTTATGTGCCTAAAGTGGCAGGGTTTGGTTTATTTCCCAGGTGTCTTCAGTTTGCTGTTATTTAGTAGATTAAAACAGAATAAAAAACTGGGGTTCAATCAGTGTCACTATTCCATTCTAAGTATACTTAAGTGGTAAATCACAAACAAAGTTTTTTTTTTAATTTACAGACATCAAATAGTATTGGTTTTGGAAAAGAAACAGAGCGATCCATGACTATGAGTAAATCAGTAATACCTGACCTTCCCTCATTGCATGAGAGTTTGATCAAGTGGGCTTATGAGCATAATTATAGTCCAGTTATTTCCTACACAAAAGCACCTGTTGCTAACAGATTTCACCTGCAACTTGAAGATACAGGTAAGTTTAAAGATGGACTTTTAGCATATAGAAAAAACATACCTTGTGTTTCTAGGAATACAATTACTTGAAAGTCGTTTTCTCAGTTTTGAAGCTGTGGTTTTGGCTGTTACACTTCTTTTACTGCTTGTCATCAAGAATGCTGGTAATATCTATGAATGATGGTTACAAATAATAATCTGTGGCTTTTTGCTAAGCAAAGTCCAGGCAAAGTTGTATTATTTCCTTAAATTTGGTGGAATTAAATGTTTATAGTTTATCCAACGCACAAGACTTCATAGCCAGTGGTACTCAGTGTTCACTGAAATAGATGTGAGCAACTGGATATCTTGTTAGTTAATAAATCCAGCTTTGAATTTTCTTTTAGTGTGCTTTTTCCAAAAGTATGAGCATAGTGTTTCCTTAAGATGATGAAATAAACATTGAAACTGGTTACAGACATGAGTGGCTTACTGAAAAAGTCTGAGCAAACAGAGTAAATACAACCATTGAAAAAAAATTGGGTATTTGGCCAAAGTAATTGCTGATGTAAAGCTATCTGGGTCCATTGAAGCTAGCAGTTGCATCTGTTTTTTCACTAATTCAACCACTAAAATTGTTGTTTTACAGTTTTGATAAAGCTTATGTTCACATTAATTTTATCAGTTGCACTCTCATGGTTTCTGTCCTCATCAGTCATATGTATAAGCCAAGAGATAGTTCTCTCATTTACTCACGATAAAGTTAACTCTTATTGAGCTTCATTCTGGTTATAGAAGTAGTTTCACAACAGTAGTGACTGAATTTCTGATGGATCAGGTAGTGGAAGAATTTCACCTAATGATTTGCACTTAGGCTCTTTCAACAGTACCAAAATAATGTATTTGATGAATGTGATGTTTCTTTTACCTCTGTGGATCTTTTGCATATAATAGGTCCCCTCATCAAAAGTTTATTTTCAGCTCTTGGTGAGAGAGATTTCTGACAGGGACTAAGTATACCAACATTAGATGCCTCAGTAACAGCCAAACACTTAGTTGTAGGAGTTGTGGCTACTCACCTGAAAAGTACAAAGATGCTGCTTTTAATGTCCTTCAGGAGCTCCCTTTATGGATAATTTCTTTTTTTTTGGTATGAAAATTATTAGTTCAGGATACTTTTTAGGAAAAATATGTAATAAACTGATGTGCATTTGTTGTTTGTTTTCTGGGTTTTTTTTAGAAGAGATGAATGATGAAGAAGACCATTCCCTTCCTCCAGAGCTGACAGAATTGCTGGGTGCTAACCCACTGCCAGCTCCAAAGAATACTGATGGCCTGACTTTTCCATTTCACATTAACAGAGGAAGACATGAAGTGGGAGAAGAAATCTTCCCATCCAGGCATTCAGTAGATACACTAATAAATCATGACTTCGGGCATTCCCTCTCAAAACATAAAGAACCTGAAGAAGTTCAGGGCAGTGCTGATATGGCTCTGTCAATAAAGTGTGATGACAAAGTTATGACAGTAGCTGTAGAAAAAGATTCTCTACAGGTTGGTGTGATATCTTATTCTCAGAACTGGGGAGACTTTCTTGGGCAGACCATTTTATTTGCATTTTGATTGAAAAAATAAACATTCCAAGTCCTACAGCCATCACCACACAACCCCCCAGAATAATTTGGTGAGGAAACTGTACTGTAGATCATCTTTGCCATAACTCAGAATCGTGCTTTCTCTTCTCAACAATCTGGTGGTTTTTAGAGGAATTTCTGATTCAGTGTGTGCACAGTTGGTTCTGTCAAAAAATTACTGTACTCAGCCATCAGTCTGAGTTTTTAATTTCCAAAGTACGAAGAGTGTGAGCAGTGTGAGACCTAAATAGATCTAAAGATCTGTCTTTACCATCTACCAGCTGATGGGTTGCTTGTGTCCATTTGTATTGTGGAAAAGAGCCTGAAACAGCATTTTAGCTCATTTCAGACCAAAAAGAGTCAGCATTATTAATCAGTAGATTAATAATGAACCTGTTGTTTCCTTTTTTTCCATGTTACATTTATTCCTTGTCTGCCATGTATAACAGCATTTTGAGAGTGACCTTGCCTGGGTGTCAGCACAATGAACTTCACTTCCTCCTGTGAGCAGTCACGAACAGTGGCTGAGCTGACTTGAGCAGGAGCCGAGCACAGTTGTGCCTCAGCCCCTGACAAAGCGCCTTTGTTCCAGGCTGGCGGCTACACGCGCACAGAGCTCTCGCTGCTGGACCACTCTTGCAAGGCCAGGATGAACGGGACGCACTTCATCTTGGAATCTTCACTCAACAAATGCGGCACTCGGACAGCCTACATCTTGAACAAGATCATTTATTTTAACTCTGTGAGTATTTTACAAAGAGGATCCACCTTCTGTACTGCATATCGTAGTAGTACAAGGAAGCCATTGTAGTTAGATTTAGTCTTAGCAAAAAGAAGGCATCCTGATCCTTTTCTGCCTAGCTCAAACCTAGTTGCAGCCACGGTCCCTGTATTCAAGGAGGTGTGAAGGCTGCACATTCAGTGTGCTCCTGTGGTCAGATAGTATCCCAAAGGAAAACAGGGGAGTTGGAGTTAAATGCATATTACAACAGAGCTGCCCTTTGGGGAATCATCTGTACCAGTCTGGGTAAAGTCGCACTGGTGTTCCCTATTCAGCTTTGATCACCCATGCATAAGCAGTAATACATTGCTGTAAAGAGAAATAGGAATGAAGTTTTGTAATTGCACAAAGCAATACCTTTTAATTCATATACTGAATTAAGTGAATTTTTTTTCTTCTAAAATTGCATGTGAAAAAAGGCTTCTAAAATGTGAGGAAATGACATTTTTGCATGCTTTTCTCTTAGAACTTGAATTTATATTTTTTAGCAGTTGCTGTACATAATGAAGGGACTCTTGAGTACTAGTATATGAGTGAAAACGCAAAGGAGCTCAATTGGGTTGTAATCAACTGCTTCCAGATTGGCTCAGCTTATGAGCCAGAGTACAATGCAGATATTCTGGGTTCAAAAGTAATGACACGTTTCTCTTGCTAAGCTTTCCAGTACATAGAAGTAACTTTGGCAAATGATGGAAAGCCTGTGGTCCAACCCAAACACAACTCAGGCAATCTGATCTGACCTTGCCTGGTTAAAACTGTTCTATACTGGGGAGTCAGTAGCACCTAACTATAGAAACTGTCCCAAACCAAGATAGAATCTTCAGCAAACGACAGAACAGCACGGGTCTGGAGCTAAATACTCTCATGGTCCCTGTATTCTATTATGGCCCAAAGTAAAGTGGTTATTTACCTCCTCTCCTTTCCCCATCATGTCTTTTAGTAGTGTTGGCTATACACTTGAACTCCACATCATGTATGGGATTGTTCAGAATTTGGGAGCGTTTCTCCTAAAAAACAGACACCCTGCAGTGGAGTGTCAAAGGGTGTGTATATGTCATTTTTAAGCAGTTACTCTAAGTCTAAGAAAATAAAGTTGAAGTTCTGGGAGGGAAGGAACTAGCTGAGAAGCTGCAAGCATAAAGAGGCAGAACGCAGAACCCTGGAAACCAAAACCATAAATTTCCAGGTGAAGAAATGAAGACATTTGAAAAGGATGATTAAAAAAAGAGGAGATGGAATTCAGTGAAAAAAAATGGGGGGAAAATGAAGAAGGAATATTACATTTTTGGGTGTACATGTCTGAAAAAAATGGCTAATGGCAGAAGAGAAAATCCTTTAGTGACCCTTTTCAGTGATTTTTTGTGAGTGCACTAAGGAGAACTGCTAGTAGCAAAATTATCACTTTAGAAAGCCATTTCTTTTTTAGTGTTGGCTATGGAAATACTAGAAATAGAACGGAAATGCTGGGCTGCTCATTCAGACACCAACACCCAGACTGGTGTCTTTCTTCACTGGCTCTGAATTCTGGAAAAAAACTCAGGCATTCTTTAAATATAAGCTACGTATCCTACATGCTCAGCACAAGGCTGTTCAAGACATGCTTTCAGCATTTGCTTAGCTGGTGCTCTTCTTGTGGCCTTGGCATTGTTCTGAAGAGAGCAGAAAATAATAACCATGAGAGTGCTTGATTATCACCTAATCTAATTTGTTTGCAATCCCTCTCTGTGCAGATTGTCATTCAGCTGTCAGCACCAGCTGAAGGCAGTGGCTTTGAAGATGATGACATGGAATCGGGTGATAATGGATTTCCAGGGGATGCTGATGAGGGAGAGGTGGCTTTCTCAAGCTGGCCTGAAATAGCGGTATGTTACCCTTGGGTTTGCACCTGACAATGAAAAAATACCTATTGTAATAGGCCTTCCACATAAATTACATTAATTGTCTAGAAATTCATTTAACACATATCTTCCCACTGCAGTTTCTTATGACCCTGTTGAAGATTTGCACTAAGTAGATGTGGGTGGGCCGATGTTGTACATAACAAATTTGTCCTACCACTCCTGACTCGTGATGTTACTGTACTTTTTTTCTCATTTTAGTTTAATTGCACACTGCACCAGCCAGAGGATGACAGAGGCATTTTCTGGCCTCCTGAACCACACATCAGCAATGTGACCTTCAACATGGAGCTGTACAAAACAGATTTGTTCCTTGCTCCCTCCCAAGGACTCTTCTCTGTTGCCAAGAATGGGCCAGTATATGTAGAGGTAACAAACTGAAAAAGACTTCAAACTAACAGAAGGGTTTTGCTAGGCTGTGCTTTTGCTAGGCTGAGCCAAATCTGTACTTGTCAGTTGAAATGTTTTGTTGGGCAGCTGGTTCAGGCCACTCTGGTGCCTGTAGAGAACAGAAACTGTGGGATAAGATGTGGAACAATATTTTGGGTAAAAAACCCAAAGGATTCTTGCAAAATGCATTAATCTCACAAGGTAGATTGGTGATTCTTGCTAAATCTGCTTTTCCATACTGAACTTAAAGGTGGTTTCGAGCTCATGCTCTGAGCTGGCGTGTCCTGATGTGTTCATTTTATTGTATGTCTGAACCTCATCTGAAAGACATGCAAAAAAATTATTACAAATGTGTGTCTTTCATATGCTAGTGTTCTCAGGTTACACAGTTAATACAGATTCTGGTCTTTCTCCAATCTGCTTAAAAAACATCAGTTACAATCCTTTTGAATGCTACCACATAAGAGATCTAGCAGATTTAGATAAATAATACTAAAACAAAATCAACAGCCGGGTACCCTTGACTTCAGGTGCATTTTGCACATGATAATATTTCCATGTGTTGCTGAGTTACTTAGGAAATCCGTGGAGTTCCACACCAACACAGTCAGTATTTTTAAAGATAGCTATGTGAACAGAATTTTGGATTTCCAAATAGTGGTAGATGTTAATAAATGCAGCTTTGGCAATGGAGATGTATCACCAGTTTCTAGGCAAGTAGCTGACAAGGTGTGAGCTATGGGGCTGTAGGGCCAGGAAAAGCAGCAGCGCTGTGCCGTGTTTCTCTTGCCCAAGTCACTTCCTCTTTGGGAGCCCATGTTGCACATGATAAGCACAGTGACCATTTGGTGCAGTTTTCTTCATGATTTGAGTGTGCTTTGTCGTTTCTTTGTTCTCCACCCACTGAAAAGTCCTTAAGACAACTAAAGCAAAAATAAGATCTGTCACACTCAGTTAAGAATATTTTTATAACAAACACTTAAAACCATCCATTTCCTTCAGTGATCTGGGATGAATACCCCTGAGTCTGAGCCTGCTGGAGCTGTTTATTCAGACAGATGTTCTGATTTCTTCATCACCTGTCCTGGCAAAAGCTTTTTTTTTCTGGTTTTCTTTCTTGCACAGTGGGAAACGTACCAGTTTTGAACTTCGGTGACTCTGTTTTTTAAGATGACACTGATTGTTTTCCCCTTTTTCTATTTTGCATTTGTTACTAAGAAAAATATTTTTGGGTTTTGATAAATACATATTTGGTAAAAATTCTTAATCTCCTTTTTCCTTGTTTGGCAAGGTTTGGTTTTTTTTTGTGTTTGAATCTTTTGGATTCTGGGGGTTTTTTCCTTTCTTCTCTGCTGTCATTTTCTTACCATATTTTTATCTTCCACCTTCCTCCTGTGGAATGAGGTATCATTCATCCTTTTATTTAATTAACTGTAGTATGCCTGTCCTACTTTCCATAATCTCTTTTTTAATTAGTTTACACCATCAGCTTGTTTCCTGTCAGTATCTGTGGCTGACTTTTGTTCATCCATCTTTATTTCTGTTCTTTTTAGAAGATAGCCTTTCTTGCTTAAATGCTTCAGCACATCCCTTCATCTCTAATTTGATTACTGCTTACAGAAGGGAGAGAAAAAAGGATAAATGCTTTTATTCACAGCAAAACTCCTAGCATCCAGAAATTACTGCATAGACCACACAATTTGGCAGGCTCTTCCTTAAAGATACATGCAGCACATATGGATTAAATATGCATATAAGGCACATTTCTTCTAAGAAGATTTCTTGTGGAACTGTTTCATTGGGCAGTGTTAATGGTTAGACAAATGCTTCTGTTGTTTATTAAGAGCAACATGCCTCATTTTTTACTAATTCCTTTTTTTTTTTTTCTTCTAATTATTCTGTAGCATTTATTGTCTACATTCCAATCTAGCTAAGCAACATCAGGGCATTGGAAGCTTTCAGTCTTAATTATTTTTCATAAATGAATATGAATTTCAAACTTACAGTTAGTTAAAAGGATCCTTTCACAAGAAATTATGGCTTTTTAGGAGGCTCTCTCAGCCCCTCCAGTCCAGGAATGCCACCCACATGTCAGACCATGACCTCCCCTCTGCCTGTGCATTCCTGTCTTGGCTGGGGGTGGATTCTCTGTGTCTTGCTTTTTTTTTTTTTTTTCTTTCCTATTTTCATTAAAATTTTGAACAGATGCAAAACCATGGAATTAGTGATTGATTTCCATACAGCTCTGTTATAGCCTGTGTGTCTAAGGGAGGCAGTGCCATCTCAGGTGGCAGACACAGACATTAACTGTGTGTCGTATCTGGAAGGGGGAGGGGGGTTCATCTGCTTTCAGAAAGATGAAGGATTGCTGTATTTATGCATGGTTATGCTATTAAACAGCTGCTGGTTTTGAAATCACAGATTTTCTGTCTGTCAGTTTGACAGTTTACTCTTAACATTTAGCCTTCAAAATATTTCAGATTGGAAATGGCCCTGGAAAACTGCTTAAAAAATTGTTGCAAATATTAATGAAATGTGAACTAAAAGTGTCATTTCTGACATCTTACTGTCTCTTTCTTTAATGCAGGTGTCTGTGACTAAAGCTGACAGATCGTTGGGCTTTGCTATTCAAACATGCTTTGTTTCCCCGTTTTCAAATCCAGATAGAATGTCTGACTATACCATTATAGAAAACATTTGTCCTAAAGATGAATCTGTTAAATTCTACAGTATTGAGGAAAAGAATTTTCCAATACCACAGGCACAGAAGGACAGAAAAAGATTTAGCTTTATGTTCAAACCAATGTTCAACATCTCGCTGCTCTTTCTTCACTGTGAGTTGACTTTGTGTACAAACAAAGGCAAAGATACTCAAGGACTGCCAAAGGTCAGTAATTAATTAAATTTATCAAAACTTATGATTTAGATGAAAACAATGTGATTTTTTATCTGAACTCTGCAAGTAATAAATAGTTTTCTGTGGCATTGTCTAATGAACATGCTATCTCTAGGCTCAGAATTTTAATAGAAAAGAGTTATTATACTGTGCATTTTGACTACATAATTTGCAGTTGCTCTTTATATTTCATTAGGTGGCTACAAATAGAAATTGCTTTTTATTGCACAAGTGGTTCAAGTTTATCCTTTCTATGCACAAAAATATCTAAAGCACAAACAATGCAAACTTTAACTTCCAAAGACATGCACCATATTGGATAATATTGTAATCTGATTGCTACAAAAGATAAGGTTGTTTAGAGGTTCTCATTTTTTGGTAAATTGTGTAGGGTAAACCTGGTTATGAGGCAGCTGTGCCACTGGCACAGCTGTCCTGGCAGAGGGTGACTCTGACCTCAATACTCTGTTCTTTGCACTCCAGTGCATTCCTCCTGATGAAGCTTGCACCTCTCTCAATGTGGATATGATCTTGGCCATGATGCACAACAAGAAAACCTTCACCAAGCCCCTTGTTGTAATAACACATGAAGGAAAACAAGAAGGTATAAAAATGAGCTTGTTTAATAATGCTATATATTTAGAATATTTTGTAATATACAGCCACTTGAACTGAGGGAGTGTGACATCGTATAATCTTGTGGTGGTACTGTGTCTGTAAAATGTTACTTGTTAGGACATTTCCTTGGCAGCAGTCATCAGGCCAAGTCTTCGCCATTTTTTTACCATGTTATTGTTCTCTGGGTGTGTGGGCTTGCCAAGCATTGAGAGAAGAATACTCAAAGTAGTAGAAAATAACATGGGTTTTGGAAGTTTGAATGTAGCAGTAGCACTTGGAGCAATTTCTTGTTGCCCAGAGATCAAAGACAGTGTTCTGCTCCCTGCTGTGTCCTTTATTTATTGTGCTTGTAAATATAAATTTATGAATAATAACAATGAAATTGCAAAGTACTGAGGCTGTTAAAGCCTGATAAGTTTAAGGCAAAGGTGGCCCCTGGAGACTCCCTAGATTCTTAAGCTATGAAGAGCAAAGGATAGTATGCATAAAGGGGCTCCACTTTGGTGGGACTTGTTTGATTATGTAATCTTTCTTGGAAAAAAGAAAGAGTAACTGGTTGAAGGAGTTGGAGAGGCTGAAGTGCATTATAAGATAATGCCAAACAGCATGATTAGACCTTATTCTGGTTTAAGAATGTGCCCTGTGAGTGATGGGAAGTAAGAACTGTTCTCAGTTTCATCTAATTAAAAAGTTTTTCTTAGTAGATGACTCTGACAACAGCATCAGTCATGTTTTGATGCAGTCCTAGAGGAAAATATGTTCATTTATCTTTTCTTTTTGTATTTGCATTGAAGTTTTATAAGAAGCTTCAGTGGCTTCCCATACACATCAAAAATTTCCAATGGTGTCCAAAGGATGTTTGACCTGTGGAATGATTTTCAGGGAGCATCAAAAGGATGGTGATCAGGAATCCTTTATCCTCTGTTTTACAGTGCATGCTGTTAGTCTTTAACAATTTAAAGTTCAAATACAGCATTGCTAGGGGACATAGGCAACAACTGTTTCTAACTCTGCAAGTCAGTTCATATTTAGTTTGGAGGGTTTTTAACAAAATTGTTACTACAGATCAAATGCACTTTTAATTAAAGTCAAGTATTTGATCTGTGGCTGTTACAGTTAAAATTGTGCTTTGGGCCTGATTCTGGACTTCCATTTGCAAAGCTCTCATATTATTTCAGTAGGTTTTCTATTGGGAATGAGTAAACCCTGCAACTGAAATTTGGCTTTCAATAAACAGATTCATACTTCAGCTCTCTTGTCCTTATGATGTGTGGAGCATTGTGTGCAGCTCCCATCTCAGGCTCCACTCAGAATGTTGTCTTTGTCAGAGGCACAAGGTCTCAGTGTGCAAAGACAAGCTAAATTTATAAAGATTAGTTACAAGACAACAGTATGATAGAGTATTTTGTTGCATTGTGGGTGATTTAGTATAATTGTAGGACGCTTGGTGGAAATCTCCCCAGCATATCCCAGCTTTCAGACATCATACAAAGTGGCACATTAACAATGTAGCTTTGTTGGTATGCAGTTGTTCTGCAGTGAATCAAAACCCCTTTCTTAAAGCCAAATACCATTGTTGGCCAATACATGAGCCTAAGAATTGGAGAAGAAATTATATCATGTTATTGAAAAGGAGAATTTACCTCTCAGGGTAGTGTTCTTCATTTTCTTTGATGTGAACAGAACCAGCTTTCACTATTGCAAACCACTCTATGTGAGGTACTGCCCCTGGTTCTCCTTATCAAGCCACATGTGAAAGTCATGTGCTTGACATTTCAAAAGTCAGAACAAACTGGTCATTGCAAAGGTGGTTTTTTTCTTCAGACAAGCTTATAACTGTCATTGCCTGTATTAGAAATCACAATACTATATCTGAATGAGAATTTGCATTGAATCCCAATGGAAGTGTTTAAAACCTAACTCCATGCCACATACATTCCCTTTGCATTCCTGCATTACCCTGTGCTCTCTCCCATTCCCATGAAAGGCATAAGGATAGCCATTTATATGCTAGGAAATTCATGTTCTGTTGAAATAATCTACCAGTTGTTCAGATTTTTGCTAAGTGCAGAAACTTTATTTCTACAACAAAAAGAGACAGGTCATAGAAAGAGGGTCAAAAGGGTAACAAGTGCCTCTATCCTACAAAGGTATAGAAAATGATTATTCTAAAGGCTAACAGCACTTGTTTTTAAATTAGATGGTTTTTGTAGACCTCAATGATTCTCACTGCTTCTGAGTTGCTCTGAGCAAATTGCAATAAAATACATGTAAGAACTGGATGACTGAAGAGAATTGATAATGAGCTACACAGCTTATCATTAGCTGATTTCATATTCTCTGTGGGGAGGCCAGTGATAGAAATAGCATGGAAAATTCATTTTCCCCTCAGCTCAGAAGGCATTTTCTTGGCACTTGGGATATGCCAGTTGAGTGGACAATCTGACAGTGCCCTTACCCATGTTTGTACTTTTTGGTGCTCCTTGGTTGCAGTCCAGCCCTCCTTACAGATCTTATATTCAGTTATACTGTTGCTGTTACGTGCATTTGATAATTTTCCAGATTATTTGTGCATACACCATCCCATACACCCCTCTATGTCCTCACATGTTTCCTACTACTGTTCCACCTGTTTCCTGTCATCTGCCAAAAGTGATCTGCAAGAGATACTCACCTGCTAGAACAAGACACAATAACACAGTTTAAGAATAAAATGCTTTCTTGGGTTTTGTAGGCACATGTGTCTCAGGGCCTAATGGTCTAAAGGATATTGCTGGAAGTTTGGTGCTGCCATCTGGGTTTTAGAAGTTAGAAGCATAGTCTTATTTAAGAACACTTTAAATGTATGAATATATTTACGTTCAGTATTTTTGAGCTGTTATGTTTGCATTGAAATCAGTTAAACTATTTTTTTCCAGTTGCTAAAGATACAAAAACAAGTACTGAAACACAGTCTTATCAAATCCTTTTACATCTGTTGCACTGATCACACTCAGATGTGCCAGAATATAAAGTAAATCCCTGAGTTGCTGGCCAATCCAGAATCAAACTGCAGCTAACCAAACAAGTCCCTGGGTCTGAAGCCAGAATCTCTAGCTCTTCTGCTTGAGGTGGCGTTCTTGGAGAAAGATAAGAGAGGCCAATTAAGAAAGAGGAGGGGAAAGTCTTCATTTTTTAAACATTTGTTTACTTGTCTCTTTCTGTTACAAGGTGATATCTTCATCACTAGGATGATGATATTTGACATTCTTGCCTAGAATAATAGCTTTGATCTTTGAACAATACCTATGATCTTTTATTTCTTATGTATAATAATAATTTTTTAACACCCCCCCAAGAAAAAAAAAACCCACACAACTTCCAAGACAGAATACCATGTAGGACTGAGGAAAATGGGTGAATCAACACATATTTATGCAATTTGGACAAAGCAGTATGTATTGTGCTATAAAACTCACTGTTCTTTAGTGAGTGTTTGCTTTTGTGTGTGTGTGTGTGATTTAGTGTGCTGGTATCTCATATTTATGATTAGTCAGTGGTATCAGATGAATGTAATCACCTTAACACAATCTGTGAACTTTCTAAGTTCCACATAGGGATAACCAGAGTTACTGTGGGTCACACCCAATGACATCTGATTTGGGAAAGGTTGCAGTGTATTTGCCAGCAAAATATATGGTGCATGAAATATACCCTAGATAGAGTCCCTTGAGGATTAATTAATATATGAATAGAATTTTTCTGAGATGAGTGAGATTACTGAATTTGGTCTGCTTTTCCTGAAATTCATGGTTTGTAAAAATTACAGTTAGTGTCTTTCTGTCAGATCAGAACCTGCATAGTTTGTAGGCTGTGTGTGGAACTCTATTTGATTAATGTTTTGCGCATTTTCTTTGTTTTAAATTAGATCCTTCCCTTCCGAAGCCAAATGTGAGACAGCCACGTAAGTAACTCTTAAAACAATCTCTTTTAATCTTTGTTTGTCTACAAAGCATTAGATAAATTAAGAAAATTCTCTTGAAGCTTTCTGAGTGTGTGCATGTTTAATTCAGAGACAGAACAGAATTTTGACTGTACTGTTGATTGAGAGGTTCCCATCATTGTTCAGAGGAGGACTGTGACCTTTTGTGTATGTCAAAATCAGGTTTGGGGAAACACCACTGAGAGTCTCAGCAAGTTCATGTGCTGGTGTTATCTTCCCCTCTCTGCTGAGGCCACACCAGTGTTGGAGCAGCAGTGCTATCTCTCAGAGCTTCTGTGCCCTACCTGTGTCCTATTTCAGCCTCACTCCTGTCCTGCACCACAGCCCCAGGTGCTCCAGCACTTACAGTCCATGCTTAGATGAGTTCACTGCTTTGATATGGATTAATTTCTTTGGTTTTAATGTTATCTTGGTGTAGTGAATTAATCAGGGTTGATTAATGACCTGGAAAAGGAGAGAAGCAGCACCAGAAGAAAATAAACAGGAAGGTGCAGATGATGTACAGCCAAAAGCAAGAATGAATGGAGAAAAGGGAGATTTAAAGAGGAAGTGCAAAGAAGGTTTTTCTTCTGCTCCTGTCCCTGTGTCTTCAAGACTGAATTTGTTCAAAATAGCCAAGGCAGTGAGCAATTATGCTTCTGCCACTTCTCCATGCACCTTTCTTCTCTCCAGTGTTTCCTCCTAAGAAGAGAGGACACTGAGTGGTGCCTGGTGGAAAAAAACAGTTGAGTTTAGTCTTTTGTTCTGTTCTGTTTGCATTTGAATGACTAAAAGTAGCCAAAGGAACCAGAAACAGTCTCATAGAAAAAAAAAAAGAAAGAAAAACCTTCTAAGACACTATCTGTCAGGTGTTGTATATGCAAGCTAGGTCACAAGCACCCAGAAATGGGTCCTGAAGGCCCTTGCCAACAGGAGCTGCTGGAGAAGACTTTTGTCAAAAGAGGATGAGAGGTGTCCTTAGGGGCATCTGCTGGATGCAGGATGTGTGAAGTGAGGGTGTTGGTTGTGTTCTGAGAACTGAAAATTACACTGAAGGATACTGTTAACATCCAGTCAGCTCATTTCCTGGCCAGCATAGTCAGTAAAATGTTATTCATTGGCCTAAGCTATTTTCTGCACTGGGAGATATTAAAAATACTAAAACTAGAAATCAGTTTAAGAAGAAATTTCCCCAAAAGATTGCCGAATGATTATTAATTTTTTTAAGTATTTCTGATTATCAAAAAGAAAAACACAGAGGCCAAAAATTTTTTCTATTTGGAAGATTAGCACTGGGGGACAATACATCCAGGAACCAAATGCTGTTACCCTTGAAATGGTCCTACAAAAGGGCCTCTCCCCTAGAAAGTGATTTATGTGTGTGTGTGCTTCTATTTTTGTGATCTGGAATTAATTTCAGTTATTGAAAGCATTGCCAAATGTGAAAAACAATTGTTTCTATTTATGTTTTCGCTGACTTTTTGCTGGCATCTCTTCCCTCTTAACAGCAGTTCCGTTCTCCACCTAGATTTCAGACTGAATTTGAGGAGATGTAGGGGAAAGTTTGCTTGAATGTTAGGCCGTTTAAATGAAAAGCACTTTTGCCAAACATCTCAGCCTTTTTCAAGCACACTCAAAGAGAAATGAGTACTTAATTGAAAGCAAGTTATTAACAGCCAAATGAAATGCTTAATTTTTGCAACATTTTCCAGATTTGGGTGTGCTGAGCTGGGGTTTTACTTTGTGATGTGGAACATTTGATTGGACTGAAGCCAGTCTGAAAGCAAAGCTTCATTTTCCTTGGTGCAAATCTGCCAGTCTGTTTCTCCAAGCGGTGCTTAGTTAACTATGAAATTTTAAAAAGCTCTTCCATGAAAGAGTAAGGGTGAGTTTCTGTAAAGCAGTATCTACCTGTGAAGATAAGAAGTGCCTGTGTTGTGTGTGTTTCCCTGAGCAGCCGTGCTGTACGGGCTGGACACGCTGACCGTGGTGGGCATCGCCTTTGCGGCGTTCGTCATCGGAGCCCTGCTGACCGGAGCGCTCTGGTTCATCTACTCGCGCACAGGTACGGGCAGGGCCGGGCCCGCAGGGTGCTCTGACCCACTGCACGGGGCAGGGAGGGCAACACAGCCACCACTGCTTGTCCTGGCCTTTTTTATTGCCTTGCTCTCTCTTCTTACTCAGGAGTTCTGCAGCAGCTCCTCCCATGAGCCTCCATTGCGTATCAGCCGAGTGATACCCGCCCTTCTCTAAAGGGAGATGTTACGTGTTACGGTTTAAAATCTGCTTTAAAATTCCTGGCTTGTGTATTATCACTAGTAACGTCTCTGTATTTCAAATTTAGTTAATATTTCAGTTAATGGATCCCTTTTGGTTCCTATACTACTTCTAAAAAAATTTTTTTTTGTACTTAATACATTAGGCTGATGTGTACAAGAAGTGGGCCAAATGGTTAAGAGAATGCTTTATCTAAACAGATATATTCTGAGTAGAACTAGACTTGAAAATTTTTCTTGGGCCTTGATTACATAAATTTTTGCTGCAATTGTTTATTCCATCATTCTTCAACTACTATTTTCAATTGCTAGAAGTTACATGTAATCTTATTTGTGTGCAACCAAATACTTAGGAATGTGTCTGAATTGGTGCAGCCTCTATGCACGGATAATTTTCCAGTGTCTTCTTAGAATTTTTTCCTATGCTAAACTAAATTAGCAAAAATGGAATACTGTATTGAAAAAAGAGGGCATTTGGAGAGCTTTCTGTGGCGTGGCCCAGACAAGGAGTGGACACTGGTGGAGCCTTGATTTCCAGCATGTGACCTTGGCTGCTTTTGCATTATGGGGCGTCTCAGGATTCTTAGGGTGTTCTGGGCTCCCAACTACTTCCACTTTTGACCTTACAAGACCCTAGCAAAATCTGGGAGGTGGGAAAAATGTGAGGTCAATTACTCCAAGCCTGAGCAGCTCTGGAGCACTGAAATTCCCCTGTAGCCCACTGCAGGGGTTTTTTTTCTGGCATCTGGAACCTCATGGAAGATATTTAGGAGTGAGAATATGGCCCTGTTGGGTCAGAATTCTGTAAATATTATGACCTAGAAGCTTATGTTAATTTGGAAATAAAAACTATGGTGATTTTTGCAGTTGGCAGTGCAACAATTTTGTATAAGCAGTTTAATACTTCTCAGTGCACCAGCTGTGTATGAAACTTGTTTGGAATTGAAGCAAACATGGAAAATTTAAGGGTTGTGATAATATGTTTAAATTGTACAGTTTTTTCTCATGTAAGTTCCGAAACATTGTGGAAGAAAAGTAAGTGCTATTTCAGTGAGTAAATGGGAAGTTAAGTAATTCCCATATTGGTAACCTTTATTAACAAAAAAAAATTAACTAATTGTTAAATTAATACTTTTGGTCCTGCATATGTGGAAGTTCAATCTGTATTCACCTACACAACCTTCTATGGACATGTTGTGTGTCAATACTCAAGGAACACAGGGAAGCCAACATGGTAAATCCTTCAGCAAGAGTAGAACTTGGATCAATCCCATTAAAAGAATTATATTGGTGAAGTACATCAGGCATGGTGACCACACACAAGTAGTGGAGAAGGCAGCTGATCTGGCTGTGTTTGAGAGATGAAAATAAGTGGACAAAAAGGTCAGACAAAAAGTAATAAATGAATATAAGAAAGAAAGGGGACACTGTAACTCATCAGATTACAGAATCACAGAAATGATAAAAACTATCTAGGAAGTTTTCTGGTTCGTATTTTCAAAGGATTGTGAAAGTGCACCTATGTTCCTGTGCACGCAATTTTTCTGTGCACAGTGTCTTGTATCTACAAAGCATAACTTGGAGCAGAGTGCAGTGAAGGCTCTGGCAGGCACAGTCTCTTAGGGGACAACTGCTGTGGCAGACAAGATAATCCAGCTACAGTGGAAACATTTTAGAGCTCACTGCAGGCTTTTACTAACTTGAGGAGGGAAAGAAAAAGGGATCATCTGAATTTCAGCTACAGAGTAGCTGTCTTTTGCCATTAGAGAATTTATGCATTGCTGAATTGTGTTCTGAAATTGAATATTTTCTTGTAAGTAGTACTGGGTTTCCAACACATGATTTAGACGAAAGGTTGGAAAATATTAGTTCATTCTAAAACTCTGTTTTGCTGATACTCAGAGCACAGATAAAAGCTACTGCTGAATGGCAGCTTGGGATGTGTGAACTAAGTTATTTTTGTTGCTGTGTTGCTATGTGCAATGCAGCAGAAGGCCACCTTTTTGCCAGTAGTAAGATTTACTGATACACTTTTATTAGTGTGTCTCTGCTGCTAACAAAGAAAGTGTTAAGTGAATGAGCTCTTTTGTTCCTCTTGTTAGGCCACTAGCATTAAAACCTCAAGCAAGTGATAGCAGAAAGGAACTACAAAACAGGTAGAACTTCATCTCCGGATAATTAGCAAGGATTGTTGTGTTGTCACGTAGGGCTTTTCTAATTTTAGTCATGAAATATTTCTGCCAAAGCATCATAGCTGTGCTTTAGAAAATTCTAGATTTTCTGAAACAATTCAACATAGAGATATTCTGTGATACACAGGTAGGAAGAGAAGAGAGAGGGGAAGCTAATACCAGAAAAACAGAGGAGGAATTTTAGCTGACTTGTCTGCAAAAAGACTAAGTACTTTTGATCCTTTCTCTAGTCAGTTAAAGGGCGTGAAAGGCGTTGGTGCTGCCTGAAGAGCACCCATGAACTAAGGGAAATACCAGACATTTGCCACAACTAACCTCATTTATCTAGGGGTCTTGTAAGGAAGCAAAAATTTTGCAGTGCGCATGAACGCAGAAACTCTTCATAATTTAACCATATAAATATGTATCAATGTAATACGTGTCTTAGTAGAGATCATTGAGTATTAGGAGAGACAGGCAAAAACCTGATTAATTAATGAGACTGTTAAACCTTGTGAAGTGTTAAAGAAAACATCCGTCCCTGCGTTCTCTTAGGAAGTGCGCTTCCCTTCTTCAGGCGGTGTTGCAAGTTAAGAGGATAAAGTGTTCCAAAATCTGAGAAGTTAAAAGTGTCCCTCCTCCCCCACTTCTCCCTTTTTTATGAGATCTGATTTAAAGTTAACTGACATAGCAACCAATTATATTTGGCAAATGGAGATAGAAAAGCAAACATTCAGACTTCCTGGACAGGGAGTACAACTGGCAGCTTTCCTAAGTGTGAATAATAAAGTGCATGTTGTCGCGTTCAGATGGGTAAAAGCTTGTTTACTGTCAATAGATGAGATGTGTCCACTCTGAGCAGTTTTGGTTCAGTAACATGAGATACATGAAGCTGTTTACATGAAAGAGACAGATGGAGAATCCCTCTTCAGTAATGGTTTACATTTCTTTACATCCTTTTCTTGAATACTCTTTTTAAAAAAAGCTTTGCTACGTTTAGCTAGGCGTTGAGGAAATAAAATACAGGAAAAATCAGCCAGTCCAGATGTAGTTGCTAGGCTGTGTGTTCATAACATCACTGTGATTTGAATTTTCTTTATTCTTGAGAACATTGAGAATTTATTATTGTTTAAGAACGGATTGTAGTGCATCAGAGTTGCTGACATGCTCTAGATATGAGGTGCTGCAGAGGCCATTACAGTGGAAGGAAGGGGTCTTCCAACCCAAATAGAAGGGAGGGTGCCTCCTAGGGCACTTTCCAGAGGAGCCAGGAGAAGGGTGTGAGCCATTGGGCTTGCTGGGGACTGCGGCACTGCGCTTTCATTTGACCATAAAATAAAAGCAACATGTGTTTGGCTTATAAATGAATTTATGTTTAAATGCACACAGATTGTATTGATGTGCTGAGGCTGACCAAAGCTGTGTGTAAACATGTGGTTTGTAAAATGGGTGACAGCGGAGCTGCAGGGAGAGCCAGGGGCTGGGGGCCCCGCTGGGGGAGCCCAGGGCCGCCCTTCCTCTGCTGCCCGAGCGGCTTCTGCAGCGGGGCTGGGGTCTGCAGCCCCCCTCACTGCTTCCTGATGTTTGTGTTCACTTGTTTAGTTTTGATGAAAGGGAGTTTGCTTATCACTGCCTTTATAAATATATCCTGTAGTACAAAAGGAAGGAAAACATGTACACAAACAACGGGAGAAGAAGGGAGCAAGTCGGGAGGGGAAGAAACATCCAAACAAGGCTTATGAAAGCCTGTACAGCATGATGACATACTTTGATTTGATACTGTTTATTCTGGGGGGGTTGCAAAGCCATTTTCAAAGCAAGTTGAAGCTGAAACTTAATTTATTTGCAGATGACTGGGGGTAGATTCTGCCCTGCTGCCTGTGAGCAGAAATCCGTGGCTCATGGATGAGTTACAGTAGTTATTTCTTACACTGGGAAAAAGAGACTCAAAATCTGCTCACAAGAGTAAAATGCTGGACTGAATGCTGAATTTAAAAACAAGATCTTCGCCCTCTTTTTAAAAGTTTATTTGGCCTCATGGGCAGTGTGGTTTAGTAGTTTAGTTTGTTGTTTTTTCTGTTCTGTCCCTTTCCTCCCCCTTCCTAAATCAGTGGGGTGTACGGCAGGAGTTGTGTGTTGTGGGGCCTTAGGTGGACTTCAGCTGTGGCTGTAGCTTGAGCTAGCAGCAAATCTGCTGGTCTCCATTACACAGAGCAGTTGCAGCCTCTGCTGTGAGAAATCCTCAGACCTCCCTTGTTTGTTTGCAGCAGACCTCTGAGTATTGAGCAGCCTGCAGAAGGGTATTTTGTGGCCTGAGACACAAAGCGTTAAAGGCGCATTTCCTCTGCAGGCGCATTCCGAGAAGCTCGGCCTCTGGCAGCTGGGCAGCAGCACACAGGGCATGGGGATGTGCCAGAGCAGCTCCTGTGGGAGGAAGCTGGCTCGTCCTTGTACTGTAACCCTCTGGATGCAGGCTGTGCCTCCAGCCTTCAGCCTGTCACTGAAGCAGTCACTGGCGAGTGGGATCTTTACCAAATCCTTAACATGGAAGAAAAATTGGAGTGTGCAGACCTGACCCATGGCATCAGTTTTGGATAATGTAGGATAATGTGGAGCAGGAGAGCTGCGTCACCATAAGCTCATGAGGCAGGAGATATACTAGCCTCTGATTTTTCCTAATTGCTCTGCCTGCGATCCTGCAAATCATTTCCGTCTTGCTCCTTCTCTGGAAAAGCAGCCGTGCTGGTCTGGCTGCCACAGCAGGTCTGCAGCTCAGCAGCAGCAGTGTGACTGTTACTGCACTGACATCACAGGTTCACATCCTGGAGATGAGCTCAAGGGAGAGGGCAGCTACAGGGCACATTATATAAACTTAAGTTTTGCCATCTGTTTTGAAGAGACTATTTTGTAATATTGCTAAGGTTACAGACTTGAGCACCGAAACTTTAAAAATGCCACAGTTATGGTTTCCTATGTGGCCTTTTTATGGTCTTTCAGGCATTAAATGGCATAACTATTACTTCCCTATTTAGTTAACAGCTGGATTTTTCCTTTCAATCCCAGCCACAGGTGCAGAACGGTCTGAGGAGACCCCAAGTGCTTGATTTGGCAATCGAAATAATGAAGGGGTTTTAATTTATTGTCAGTAAACAGTTAACAAGAAATGGTGAGACGTTCTCACTACAGGTTGTAAGTGCTGTGCATACTGTGGTAGCTATAGGAAAACTTTCTGCATGTTGTATTAGGAGTAAATCAAGTCAAGCTTTCAGGATAGCCTGTTGTTTTTCTACATGAAGAAAACTGGCTATGTCTCAGGATATGTGGTGTCCAGCTGATTGAAGAACACTGTCTTGAGCTACACTTTTAGTAAATATGCTGCTCTATAAACTGGCGTTAAAACTAAAGTCTACATTTCCTGGCCTTTTTCCTGGAAACAGCAAAGCTATAAAGTGTCTGAGTTGTGTAATGGGACCCATTTTGAGTGGCAGCTGACAACAGAAGATAGACAATGTTGATCTTGGCAGTTTCCATCAGCTGTTTGTAAAATGCTCAAGGAAACAACACTGTTATGTGCACAGCAATGCTTAGATGCCAAAATCTCGTAACATTTTCAGAGATATTTCAATTAAGGTCTGTTACCCAATATATTAATTGCATGGGAAAACAGACCACCAGAAGAGGAAGACTGGAAGAAATAGATTGTTGTTTTCTATGACAACAATTTCAATTTCCCTTCTCCTGACCTCACTTTTTCTGTTGCCTGTCCCTCAGGGGAAGCAGCAGGAAGGCAGCAGGTGCCCACGTCGCCGCCAGCCTCGGAGAACAGCAGTGCAGCGCACAGCATTGGCAGCACACAGAGCACCCCCTGCTCCAGCAGCAGTGCCACCTAACCCGGGGACAGCACAGGACCGCGTGGGGACATCGGACAGCAGCTTCTTAACGTTAGAAGGATTGGTTTGGTTGCTTCTGAGAAAAATGAGGAGGTTTTTCTATGGAAAAAAAAAAATACTGAAAGACTGATTTTCTTTGGGGGAAGCCACTGTTTGTGTGAGTGTGTACATGAGCACACAATGCATGAGTGAACACAGCCTGTTGGATCTTGTTAGCATGTTATGCTACATGTGACAAAGCTACTAATTTTACAGTACTGCAACCTGTTCTAGGGGTCTGTGGGCCCTCAATGTGAAATCTATGCCAGTTTGGAAAATGCTGCTTTGTCTATATGATATTTTCCTTTCCCTGAACCTTCTCATTGACACAAGGTATTCATTAAGGGAATTCAGTCATGGAATCACAGAATGGTTTGGGTTGGAAAGGACCTTAAAGATGATCTGGTTCCAACCCTCTGCCATGGGCAGGGACACCTTCCACTAGACCAGGTTGCTCAAGCCCCATCCAATGTGCCTTTGAATACTTCTAGAGATGGGATATCCACAACTTCTCTGGACAACCTGTTCAGTGCCTCACCACCCTCACAGTAAAGTGTTTTTTTCCTAATGTCTAATCTAAACCTGCCCTATTTCAGTTTATTCCTTGTCCTATCACTACAAAAGATAAGCACAACAAAGATGATCTTAGGTCAAAGGATTTCTCTTTTTCTGATCAAGAAAGCATCAATGTCAGATCTCTTTGGTAAATAACATTTTATTATTCAGCTACATTTAGCCTCTTCTGAATAATCTTTGTTTTGTTCAGCTTACAGCTACAGCATCTCATTTGCTTTTCTGTTGTGTTTGCAGCTTCAGGTTTGTTCTAGGTATTTTTGTTATAATGCTCATTGATTTGGTAATTGGAAAAGAGCACACTCTAACATTCCCTCTCTTGTTTTATGGGCCAAAGCTCTTCTGTAAGAGATTTTTGATCTGCTATACCAAATACAGGCACACACAAACATTAAGACAAAGAATAGTCTTGTGCACTAACATAGATGGGTGTGTCCCTTTAATGGCAGTGTCTTTTTGCAAATAGATATATATCAAGGTATACACAGCCTAACCACTTTACCAATTGGAAATTAGCACAGCATTCCTTCCATACATAAATATATAATCCATAAATATATAGATATAAAATTTAAAACTGTCTTTTCAGTTTATAATAGGTAGATAGATGAGATAAAGAAGTTGATTTGGTTCTAATCTTTTAGCTAGCCTAAGTTATCTTTGAAATAAGAGATGAGTTTGAGGGCACAAGGAATGTACAGTAGTGCCTGTTTGCTTTTCTCTGAAAACAGTTGTGCAGTTGTTGGTGTAAAACTGTTGTATGAATGTTATGATTGGATAGTCCCAAAGTAGTATCAGAATAGGGAAATGGCAGAAGGGTACTAATTGTTGCTATTTTTTAGTGTCATTGCCTTATCTTGACCTTCAAATTGATGCAAAATGAAAAGCAAAAAAAGACACTTTTAACGTGTAATTGTTTGACTGTTACTTGCCACTTTGTAATGTGTTCTACTGATCCTTCTTTGAGGAAGAAGGAGCATTGTTTTCCTCTAAAAATGAGATTAATAACTTTCATTAGTTGTAGTGAAGGTTACCTGTGTTCTGCAAGAGAGGAGGGGACTTCATTACACTCGAGTGATAGTCTGCTCTAAAGTCTGAGCTGCAGATTTCTTGCTGATTCTGTACTTGTGCCTTGCTGATGTCAGGATGGCCCAAGTGCAACATATGCAATAGATTTAAGTGCCCAGGGTCAGGCAGAGTGTTACTCACTTTAGATCAGATCCTTTACCAGTCCTGCAAACACTTAAGCAAGCGGGTAACTGCACGCCTTGTCCTCGCTCTTGGAAGCACACGCTTGACTCTGTGCACCAGGGCTGGTCTCGTGTCCGTGCAGGCAGGGGGGCCTTAGAGTTACATGTGCAAGGATATTTGAAGTTAGGAGGCCAGTGAGCAGTGCTGGTGGCGTGGACAGGGTGTGACGTGAGCGTTGTCACCCCGGTGCAGAAGGGTGTGCAGGAGTGGCTCTGCCCCGCGGCGTCGGGAGGATGAATGTGCTCCTGTGTGTTGGAAAGAAAGCGCTTTGCCTAACCTTCAGCAGAATGTATTGTTAAAGCATATTCTATGTGTAAAGTCTTTAAAGATGTCTTCAAAGAAGACTAGAGTCTTTAACTTCAATCATAGCTATATTTTACTACATTAAATTTCTGTATAAAGATATATTTAAATGTTTTAGACAAATGTAAGTTACTCTATATGAAATGTTTAATTTCAGTTACTGTGAAATTTACGTATTTTGTAAATTCCTTTCCCCGTTTTAACCCTTTCCTTCCTCAGATATTTTATTAAGTAGTTTCTCATAGGAAGTAGTAGATTTGGTTGTTGGGATGGACAGATTGAAAAATTCTGTGTAAAATAAATAATTGTATATTTTTGAGAGAAACATGCTGCATTATCAATCTTTTTATCAAAAATTTAATCTAATTTTAGAATAATTTACAGATTTATATTTACCATTGGATAAACCAAAAATATATAAAGGTCAAAGATTTGATTTGTTGACATGTGTGTGAAATACAGTTCAAATTAACTGAACTTGGTATACTCAGCTATTTAATTCAGCTATTTCAATACACCTGAGTTAATTGTCTATTGGAGTTTACCAAAATGGCACATGATTGCTTAGCAGATGGAAGAGTCATTTCTACTTCAATAAAGAGAGAGAACCAAACCCAAGCATTCCCAGTGAATAAGTTTATTACAGAAATGTGTAGTACCTTGCAGCAGCTGTTAAGCTGCCCTCAGCTCAGGGCCTGATACCACCTCCAGGCTCTGGTTTTATAGCAGCCATTTGTCACCACTGCCAGTCTCTGTGTGTGGTGTGGCAGCTCCTGAATGCATAACTGCTGAGGTACTGATTCCCACCTGTGTCCCATGTGGTTTCACCATGCTGGACTCACATGGCAGAGCCCTGTGGGGGCTGGAAGGCCAGTGGGACTCTCCTGTCCCAGCAGAGGGGGTTAGAGCAGGGCTCTGGGTGGGTGGAATCAGTGGTTAATTTCAGCATGATCAGCTATCAACTGCGAAGGAGCTTCTTATGTAAGAATGGGAGGATTGGGCTTAAAATGGACACCTTCTGCCTGTAAAAGCTATTAGGATACTTAAACTCCAAAGTAGACTGCTTGTTCTGTCATGTGTTGTCTAATCACTAACTCTAACATTTTACAGTATTTGGTTTTGGACATTACTACATTTGTGTTTCAAGAGATGAGATCTTTCTGTGTTAGGCTGTTTTTGTAGCATTTTCCACATGGAAATGGATTTTGCAAAATGTCTGTAGATGCTGATGATTGTAACCTTTCCCCTGCTCTTTCCTAACCATTCCTCTCTTGTATGTTCTTTCTGTTATGTATATCTACCTCATGCTTCACAAGAAGACTGTACTGTTGGTTGTGCTGGCAGCCCTTCATGTGAGGTGCCTGTTGTGCCTGTTGTTGTTTGTCACTCATAGGGATGTTCACAGCGTTATCAGATCTTCGCTGCCGTGTCCTGCCAGTTCCAAACACAATATTCTCACCTTTGAATAAATGGGTATATTTCTTTTAGATGTAAAAGCCAAATTTTTTTTAAAATCAAAGAATGGAAGAAATTTACTTGCTAATACCTGTGGCCAGTCTGAACACCCCATTTGTATTTCATATTGCATTCAGTATTTCAGAGCCTTGTGGAAATGCATAGTTGTACAGTTTTGATAACCACAGTGTCATGTCATCTTAGTCTCTTGTGCATAATAAAATATATATCAGTTTATTAATAATTGATGTCATGTTTTATTTCAGTTGTATGGAGCCAGCAACAGATCGAATTTTGTCTCACTGCTCTGTCCTCATGTCCCATAAATTTAGTGGGAATTGTGTGCAGGATTTGATTTTGTGCATCCACTTCTGAGTTCTTTTATCCATTGGCTTCGTTTGACTACTCAGTATCATGGCTTTTGCAGAAACCCGTAGATATGTTTAGTTGAATGCTGCTGGTTTTGCACAAAGCTTAAGTCCATAGTTCTGATCCTGTGGGCATTTATTTAGTTGTTGCATGCCAAGACACAGCCTCAGTCTAATTCTGCAGAAAGCCTGGCTTGAGCACAGTGAAGCCCACGGCCCTGCAGCAGCAGAGTGCTGCTGGGTTGTGCCTGGGTCTGCAGCTACACTGGAGACATGTGAGCAAGGCTCTGTTTTCAGCACTGAGTGGTTTTTCCCGTGCAGGAGCAGATAGTTTGGTTGTGTATCAGCAGGACAAGAAGTTGGGTGTTTACTCTCCTGCTTTCTAATTTGTTTCCTGTATTTCTTGCACAGAATATTCTTTATGGACACTTGAGGGGAGCAGCCTTAGTGGTTTTTCCCTGGGTTATTCAGATGTTGTAATTATTGACTCACAAAGAGAGTTCCTTAGTAAGGGAATCTAAAATGTTAAATAATCACTTTCAAAACCAAGATTCCCTCAGTAAAGAAAAGGCTATTAATTAGAAGCAGTTCTAAGCTTATGTGTTGCCTATGACACAATTCACAGAGGTGCAATAGATTTATGGCTTCATAACAACCATGTTTCAGTTACTGCATCAAGATAATTCTGTTTTCCTGTGGAAATTACTTCCATAGGGTGAACTCTCAGCTGAAAGTTGCTGTAGCTGCTGTTCCCTTTTGCCTGTAAAATTTCTATTTTGACTGAAACATGGTGTGAAAGCATGATCAGTGTCTCATGTGTGGAATTAATTTTAAAATGCAATTATTAGCCAATGAGTTCTGATATATTTGCATGAGTATTTTTAGACATTAAGTGGTAAGAGTATTGCCATATTGCAGAGTAGGTATCAATGCTGTGCATATTTGTTCTCTCAAGCATTGTGGGTGAAGCAAATGCTTTGGACAGTCAAAAAATACCAGGTGCCAGTTTCAGGAAAAACACAATCCAGAGCTCTTCAATTTTAAACAGAATTAAATTTATCACAGCATTCTTTCCAAGACAATATAAAAAGAAAAGGAGACAATATTTTGATAAATTTTCACAGCTGTCACTTTGTAATTGTAAAGCAGATATTTATGAGGCTGGAAGCCTGATTGCAGCATGTGTTTTTGTACAGTGTTCCCAAATCTCAGGCCCTGAGCCTAGCCTTGCCAACCTGCAAAAGAAAGATCAAATTACTTCCTTCACCTATCCAAAGAGAAGTTTACAGCTCAAATGGCAAATTTTTCTGTGGTTTGCTGGAAGCCCTCGAGGTGCCACTGCAGCCTGCCCAGAAGGTGATGTGCCCTGCTGTGGCTCCTGCTGTGCTGAGCTGCACTTTTACTGTGTGTAGGAAAAGTCTAAAAAGGAGTTGGTTTGTGGATAGATGAGGAGAATAAGAAGCACAAAAGTGTTACTCTTGCACTCTTGTTTAAATAACAGATTTTTTCCATCGAATTTTGGCACATACATTTGAGGAATTGGTTAAAAAATATTTGGGTGGAGGCTCTTTTCCTCTGCTCCTGCTGCTTGTAAACTGCCGTCTCTAGTAAAGAACATACTGTAGAGACAAAAAATTAAATCAGTATTTTAAAAAACAAAACCTTGAGTATTAAGCAGAGAAAGCTGACGGTATTTAATAATGTGTTAAGTGGCTCAGCAAGCGCTGTGTTTTGTCAGTAAATTTTTAATGGTGTGCCTGCAAAATCACTGTGCAATCCATGCAAGTGACTATGGTTTTCTCAGTTCTCTAAGCATTTAAGGTCCAGATTTGCTTTGTAAATAGGGTGGAAGGATTAAAAAATTCTTAGTCTGTCCTTTATACAAGTAGGCATATCCCATGGGGTTGTAAGAGCCTTGGATGTAGCCTTTGCACTATGCAATATTTTTATTAGTCCATGATCCTAAAGGTGATTAGTAATGTTGGCTGTTAGGATTGAAAAATAAAATAAACAGGAAGGTTTAAGAGGTGCATACACACAGACCATTCGCAGCACGAAGATTTAGGTTTTCACAAAATTCTTTGAGTGCCAAAACATGTCACAGAAAATTTAAATCACTGAAATAAAATAACATGAAGGAAGCAGTTAAGAAGTGTCTGGAAATGGGAGGCTGGAGACTCATGCCACACTTCAGCCGGAAAGGAGCTGGGTCTGGCAGACTTCCATTGCTGCCATGCCCGCAGGTGCCAAGGGCATGCGGGCTGGGATAGTGCCTGTCCCTGGGAATCCCGGCTTACAGCGCTGGGCATGGCCAGCGGGCAGGGTTATCACAGCAGGACTCTGCTGTTCACTCCGGGTGTGTCTGTCCCCGTGATGCTCCCGTTGGTAACAGGCTGGTTTAGACAAACCAGGTGTGTGTGCGAGCTAAGCGGATCTGTGGCTTTTGCACTGGGAAGAAGGGCGGTGAAGTACGCAAGGCTCCGGCTGGAAGTCACAATCTGCGCTCGGGAGGGTCAGAGAGCGAGTGCTCGTCTTGCAAGCAGGAGAAGAGGCACAGCACCAGTCCTGTCTCGGGGAGCTCCTCTGCTGCTAAAAACTGAGTCCAGGAGCTGAAAATAAAAATCCCCATCCTGAACAAGAACCAGCTCCTGTCTTTCCCGGTGCAGCTGATGCAGGAGCAGCGGGATGGAGCAGCGGCCCCTCTGCGGGTCTGGGTGAGACCTGTGGCCCCTCAGGCAGGCTCAGACTGGCGGTGCGGGGCTCGGCACCGTCCCACGAGGGTTGTGCAGGATCTCAGGCAGCGGGGGCAGCTGAGGGCAGCGATGGGCACGGGCGCCTCAGGGACGGGAGCCGGGCGCTGTTGGGTGTGGATTTAAAGGAGGGCGGCCGTGACTGCCCGTGTGTGCCCCGGGGAGCTGTGAGGGAGCGGCAGAGCTGTTGGGACCCTTTTTGGACAAAGTCAGATATCACTGTAGGCGAAAGATGCGTGTGGGTTTTGGGGAGTGGCCCCCGTTTTTATCCCGATTGTTAACTTGCCGTCTCTGGTGCATCATGTGCGGAGCCGTGAGGGCTCTGCGGCCCCGGGAGCACCGGCAGCTCTGAGGGGTCTCTGCCGCAGGAGGCACCGGCAGTCTGGGGCTCTGGGCACAAACAGGCCGGCCCTCACTCTTAGTTTAGATAAAAAGAAACCTAAGGTGGGGTTTAGATCCCAGTCCTCTGACGAAATGTCTCAAACCCCCTCTCAGAACCACAGAATGCTTGACCGGCAGCTCTGATGAGCAGGGCAGCACGGAACAGGCAGACACACGAGTGTGAGGTGATGAAGGTGGGGAAGATGCTCAGGTGAGAGAGGCAAGAGCAGGGACAGGATGACAAACACCTACATGAAGAAAGTGAGGCTTACATTTACATATAGTAACCTGGTTGTGCCCTCAGTCTGAGGATGTGGGGAGGCAATGTTGGTAATTAAGGCTGGGAAAAGGAAGAAATCCATGATGAGGTTATTGTCGAGTTGGTTGACAGAGAAAGTTGGATGAAGGCTGTGATTCTGAGTGTTGTAGCATGACTGTGCTGCCTTTCTCCGGAGAGGGCTGAGGGATGATTACACCGGAAAGCACGTACCCCCTGACATGCTTTGTACCATTACAAAGACAGAGTCAGTACACCCATGTTTTTACTGGCAGCTCTTAGTGAATTTTTCTGTGACTTCCCTCAAATGTGTGTCCCTGAAGTGAGTCATATTTTACTACATGCTAGACAACAAGGGTCTGTCATAAACCAAGAGGTCTTGCCTGGGCCAGCTGCTGTCCCTGTGGGCTATGGAAAGCACAGGATGATCTGCTCTGAGGACAGAATGATTTCTTCTGCTTGGGCTGTGCCCATCACCTGAATCATGGAATCATCTACCAAGGAGGCCACAGCTATAATGGGAACTTCACAAATCTAGCTCTGGCAAGGCATTGTGACTGATTAATTTTGTTTTCTGCTTTAATGGTAGGAGTAGGGTTGTGCCAAGCTGATTCCAGATGATTTTTCTATTGCTTGTTCTTGTGAACTTTCATTTAGGATATTGCTCTTCTATTACAAGATAAAAAGTTATAAGATGTTGAAACTTAGACCTCATACTTTTAGAGTGCATGCCTTTTAATAAATATCTGGTTAAACAACTGTGAGCCAAGATCAAATTTGCTATTCTCTCATCTAGATGTTGAAAGAAATCTTAAGTGTTTATTTGATTAATGACAAATAGTATGGTTACATAGACCAGAGCTACATTTTATAAATTTCTTGTGCTTTTATTGAGCAAAAGCAAAACTGTTATATCAAAACCCAAGGTATTGACACGGTTATGTTTTCAATATAAATGCACATGTATATACAAACACACATCATTCCATCTAGTATGGGGTGAGCCCAAGAAGGGAAGGTTCCAACGTGAATTGGAGGCACGTGGCCATGAGTAGTGCAAGAAGCATGCAGAGTATGCACACCAGTGCTCTTGTGAACAAGCAGCTTACATCTGGAAGATTTGACTCAGTTGTGCTGTCTTTCAAAATCTTACAGGCCTGGATTTTGTTGGCTTACTTCAGGCAGTTAGGGGAGCCATCAGCCCCTGGCTCAGCACACCTTTCCTGTCAGCTGAGCAGCACCAGAAGATCCCAGAAACATCCTGCTCCTGACTGAGCACCTGCAGTGGGCTGGGATGGGCATCTGCAAGGGCATTTTCTCTAAGGGCATTGCTCATGCTGGGAACAAGTTCTGAAAAAATAATGTGCTTCAATCTGAATGAGCTCATCATTCTCAGACCTTGTATGTGCTGGTGGTGCCAGTGTAGAAACGTGGTGAGGCAGGTTTATTTTGACACAATCAATAAAGGGAACAGTTAATGGAAGGAGACTGGAGGAGATCAGGGTCACTGCCATACAAGCATGCAGCTTCTCTCTCTGGGATGGATAACTCCAGTGTTGACCCCTGCTTACAAACCTTTAAGATTTTTCACAGCATGGAAAGAAAGCAATGTGTGTGAAACTGGTGGCATTTGCCAGGATCCAGGTTCAATGCCACATTTGAAGAAAAAAAAAATACTCTGCATTATTCAGAGTCCATATTTCATTTTTAAAGCAAACTAAGGGCCCAATTATCATCTGGTATAAACCTGCTCCATCGCTTCCATCAAATTCTATCTGTTTACACCAACAAAGCTTCTCTCAAGTGTAAAAACTGTTCTTTAGTACCTAAAAACAGAAATATAACCTGGCAAGCAGACAGTTTTGACAGCTGCCAGTGTACTTCAGATCCAAAGATGATTCCTTGAACTTCAGCCCTTCCCTCCTTCTTTAAGCTTTTATTAAAAACAGGACCTATTCCCTGGTCTCTCATGTCATACTTATTGCAATGTTAGTTCAGCACACTACCCATTTTCTCCAAACATCTGAATTCTGCTCCATAGCTGTAAAGTCCTTTTCCTCAACTCTAATCAGCTTTGAATTCTCTTATTCCCAACTGAAGTTCTGACAATTGCAGTGCTGGTCCTCCTGTTTGCATTTAAGTCAAGAAGGCTCAAATTTCAGACCAGGCAGTGCAAAATGCCATGCTCATTTTTTAAAAAAAGATGCCTTTTTAGCAGGGTATGCAAGGCAGCAAGGCATTAGAGCTATTCTAGCTTCTACTAGAGAAACTAGTAAAAAACTATTTACTAGTTAGGAAATACTATAAACTTTACTATAAAAACCCCAAGAAAAGGCTGAAGCAGGTGTTCTGGACACCTGATCACAGCACACAGAGGGTGGCATTGAGGTCTCCTCACTCACGGTGTGGCTGTGGGCTTGCCCAGACCAGTGCCCCGTGATATTTTTGACATTGAGTTTTTGGGGCAATGTCACTCCCATAAAGGGAGAGAAATGTGTGGAGCACTGGGCTGTGTTTCCCAGGAGCTGTCCCTTTGGCACTTGTGAAGGTAAATGGCTTCCAGGCTGGGGTGGGCTTGCTCCTGACAAGGGAGGCAGTCAGCAAGGGGCCACTGCTGCTCTGGTGTCCCTCTCTCAGCAGCACTTGCTCAGGTCCCCGAGGCAAACACCAGCATGAGTCATTCATGCATCAGCTGTAACCATCCCACCCCTCACACACCCATTCACATTGCCTGCTCCCAGATGTTTTTAGCTGGCAGCTGCTTTAAAATATGTCCATGCTGTGGCCAGGACTGGGCTAGCTGGCACTGCATGGGATGAAGCCCACTCAGCAGGGAGGCTTGAAAACTGTTTTGTTGATTCAAGTTTTCAGGAAGGTTTCTTTCTGTTTTTCCTTTGAGCTAATTGCCATTGCTGCATTGAGTGCTGTCTATTCACACTTCCAGGTATGCTTTTTGGACAAAGCAAGCACATCTCTATCTTGACACTTTTGCCTTTGTTTTCTGGAAGTGAGTTTGTAGGTTAGGTGATGTCACTGGAGACAAAGAAGTAGCATGTGGCATTTGAATTCTTGAGTATTTAAGAAATATTTCCAGATAACAGTCTGCAAAAAACCCACATAGACTGCAACTTGCATTTAAGACTCATCAAATGCCTTGGAATAGCAACCAAAATAGTAAAATCACACAGTGCTCTTAGATAACTAATAGGTAAGTGAGGGGTGGGGGAAATAACTGGATGGGATAAGTATGTTCATTGTATGGAACCCTTTGGAAAAGAGTTAGAGTTTGTGAAAATAAATGACCATTCAGTTCTGCAAATACAGGCACATGAAGCTGTTGCACAGCGCTAAAATATTTTTAAGGAATTCGAGTTGTTCTTTTATCAGTCATCAAATTGAAGGAAACTACTCTTCATGTGTCATGGGCTGTGCTTTCAACATGCTCTGTGATTCACTGCCAAGGACTAGGAAACCTCAGGGATGTTCTCTGAACTTCTCACCTTCCCTAGGACTGACTGCCATTGAAATGCTCATTACATGACCCCTGACTAAAGGCTTCTAATGTGTGATTCAAACTGAAACTTGACCAAGTATTTGATGAGAAAACTTGCATTTTCTCTGAAACCTTGCTTGATTTTCCTGAAGATTTTTAGTGCTAAAATTAAGCCTATTTTAAACTGATTTACTGAATTACATCACACCACCCTATGTCCCTGGCTATGAATTCAAATAGGCAGCCAGCTGAGGAAATTTCAAACCTTTGTTGTATTCTTCTAAAATACTTGATAACTTCACATAGATGTCATTGGGATAGTGCAAAACACTCTCATGGAAGGATTACCCATTTCTTTTTTCTTGAGGAAGATTGGTTGATCAAAGCGATCATAAATCTTGCAAAACTGCCAGGTGTTGCTCCCCATAACACAGTAATAAGAGCTATTCACTGGTGATACTAATTAAGAAAAACATTTCTCCCTGGTTTTTCTTTGATGTTGCTATCAGGCCAGTGCAAACAAGCAAATGGCAATGAGCTGAAAGGTGACTGCTGCTGGTGTGTCACTGGTGTCTAACACTGCAGGTCTGTTTGCCAATAAAGGCACACGGAGTTTTCTGTATAAACTGCTGAAGCCCTAATGGGAGTTTCCCACTAAAACTCTCTCCTGCAGATCCAATGAAAAATGGGCTCTTTACTGTTGTTCTCCTTGTATGTATTTTCCTCTTCTCACAGTTTGAGAAGTTTCATTTTGCACTAGAAGCAGCTTGTGTTTATTTCCTTTCTTTCTGAACCCTGATAGTGACAAATAGGTCTTAGCAAGCTATTTCTTGTTTTTCTGCCTACTCCAGGTATTGCAATACAGTGGAATTACCTTTGTAGTAAAACACTAACACATTGTAAATTAGACATAGAAAAATATCTATTTAAGCCACCTTGTCTGAGACATCTGGAGGTTTGATGCATATTTTATAGCAGAGCATTAGTGCTGGTTTCTGTGACACATCTCCTGATTATCACCTGAATGAGTCAGGTACTGATACCCAGACAGGAATCTCAGAGCAGATCTTGATAGGTCTAAATCCAGGGGATTTGGGGTGTAGTGATATACTTCTTGAGATTTATACAATCTACTTTAAGCCCTTTGGGGGCAGTTCTTATCTGCTCTGTTTCATTTAGACATTGGTCTGAAGAATGACATTCCCTGGCCAAAATGCCATTCAAGAAAGGTAACTTGTACTTCCTATGGAGTGGTGTAAACCACTCTGAGGGCACAGCACCCAGAGTGGAGAACCCAGCTCTGCCAGCAACCATGTCAGAGTATATTTTTTTTTTTTTTTTTTTAATGAGAAGCTTCCCGAATCATTTTAGCAATTTAAAGATGATGCATGTCTGAGAGCTGATGTTCTGGGAGGAGTCTCTGTTCTACTTTCACTACTTCAGCAATCTGAAGTAAATGTGAAAGGTTAAAACGCTTTGCTCTAAGTGTTTTCTAAATTCTCTAGCTGAAAGGCACATTTTGTCAGGTGAAAAAAAAAAAAAAGTAGTCCATCACTATATTTTTAAGGCATTACATCAAGGAAATTTTCCTAAACTTTTGAAATATGTATTGCTTGTTGCTCTTGGTAGTTCCCCCTCCCCCTCTGCCAATGCAACCTTTTTCAAGCACTGTTCATCTGTAAATACATCAGCTGCATTAAAGGATAGTACAGAGCATATAGGCTGCTCCTTCTCTTTGCTGCTCCCACCTCTCATCTGGTGTGTTTACAGCACAGTGCCTCTGTCACAGCAGAGATTGTGTGGAGTGAATCTGCACAAGTGATAAATGCCAGGCTGTAAACTGGACACTCCCAGGAATGGGAAGCATCATGAAGGGGTTCATGTGGTGAAGAAACATCATTTTCCTGGGTAAACGTGAAACAACCCTGTTTTTTTGACTCCCAGTTTCAAAACTAATTGCCTGTTCTGAGGTCACTTTGGCTCCAAGTGATGAATGCCATGCCCTGTAAGATTTAATAAGCTTTTTACTCTTACGTAGAAGAATGCTCTGTAGAATGATGGATATAGAAAATATCCCAGCTTAATAAAGTTGGTTTGTAGGTCAAGGAAATTAGTCAAATAATCATCATTGATGATTAAAAGATGTTGAAATGCACTGGATCCCACACTTGTGGCTAGTTAATTTTAAAGCTCCTCGTGCTGAAAGGAGGAAAGTTCTGCCACAGCTGGGTGATTCACACCATGCAATGAGATCTTTGGTACAAAGTATTTTCCTCTTTAGAGACCTGTGTGACCTCTGGTGTGGCTGAGGCTCAGAGCTGCTCTTCTCAGCTCCCATTCTGAGGCTGACCCCCATGCTGGGAGCTGGGATACCTCAGTGTGAGGCTAAACCTATGTCCAACCTGTAATTTGGATACATTATTGAATTTCCTTATTTGTACCACTGTTGTCTTTGCCTAGTCTTTTTCTACAGGAAGTCTGAATTCTGGCTGCAAGATCTGCCTTTTGTTTTGTGGAGCTCTGCACTCCAGTGCTCTTATCTTGCTGGGAATGAGGGGCATCCTGACTCTTTGGGATCTGTTGGACTCTTGCTCCTGGACCACCTGAAGCAATTGTGCAGCTCCTGCTCTGGGACTTCTTCCTCCACCTCCAGCCAGACACATCCAACCCACAAGAGGGGCTCCTTCTGTAAATTGTCTTCTCCATTTTTAATTCTTCCAACTGGGCACTCCATTCAGACTGGTGTCAGCACATTCAAATAAACAAAAATACTTACTAGTGAAAAAGCCACAGGCAGTCGTTTTACTGGGGGGAGGTGTGTACTTTATCCATGATGACTGCTCTTAAATTAGGATGAGAAATTGGAAGAAGTGGCAAGGGGAAGCTCAGCTGTTTTGGAGATTTCTTGGAAAAACACATGGGGTTTTGGGACATTTATTTTGTGTGATGTGATCAGTGTGTGCTGGGTGCATTATGGAGGTGACTCATTCATTGCTTGGGTGCAGGGGGTGAAAGAGAAACAAGAGATTTTGGCTGTATCCTTGTAGAAAGCTTTGAGTTTTCTTTACTAAACTCTGTGGGATTCTTGTTTTAACTTTTCATAGAAAACCTTTATCCTATTCTCAGTTGAATTATGAAGTTACTCACAGAGGAAGACATTTTCTCATCTGAACAGCCAGCATGGAATAAGGACTACAGGGGACATGAGTAAATAACAAAGGAAAGAGAGGTAGAAGGCAAAAGGAACAATAATTAAAATCAGAACTTCTAATATACTGCAATTTACGGTTGCTTGGGGTTATATAAATACTTTCCTACAATGCAGTCATTTAGATATTTTTCTTACAGAAATCCATTTGGTCAGATAAATCAACAGGCACGAGAGTATGGTTCAAGGTTTTTTAATTCCTGTTAAGTGTCCCATACTAAGAATGCACTAACATTCTTGGTTCTACTTGGGTATTTGTTTACACAGAGTATTAAGTTCATAAATCTCAATTTAATCTTTGACCATGACAGTGATCAACCTCTTGCTCACTAAAATCCACCAGGCACAGCAAACTGTCCATGGAGATAAGATTCTGTCCAGTGGGGAGACAATTTCATTTGAAAGGTGACTTTGGTGGAATAAAATTACATGAAACCATTCTAATGGTTCTCCTTCCTCATCAGAGCAGCTCATGGATTGACTTGAAGTTTTGGTGCCAGAAGTAGTGTTTTGTTTTCAAAATATTTAAATGGCACTCCTTGTATGAGCCTTCTGTTGCTCTTTCCCCAGCCCAGTGGAGGTTTATAAGTGACCATCAGTGGCTCAGCTGCCCCCATTGCCCCATGGCCCCCATTGCTCCAGGTGTGTGGGTCATGTGTCCCACCCAGCTGGGGCTGTGCCCAAGGACCCTTTCCTGGTGCAGGATGCAGAGGGAAGGAATCCACAACCTTCAGTGCTGGAGCCCACTCTAAGCTTGGCAGGCAAAGGTAAGACAGCCTAAAAAAAAAATAAATATGCTTGGTTTTTACTTTGAACCTAAAATTTCAGAGTTACAATGAGTATGAACCCTATGGTGAATTTGCCTCTGAGAGTGAAGCTGTAGCAAATAGTTGGAGAGTGGGGGGAAGGGTGTGTGAGGAGTCCTTGAACTCTTTATTTGACTTTCATCAGAAATAATTTATTAAGCCCAATTTGAAAGGCTGTGTGGACAGATCTTGCAGATGCTGAAATGGAGGGATTGCTTTAGCCAACATATGGAAAATATTTACAGACCTTACACAATGGTGATATATAAGAGTAAACAGAATGTCAGATAACCCCTGCATTCCTTTATTTTCACTTAAGACTCAGGAAAAAATATGTGCTTTTTTGTTAGCAGGGAGAGAGGAGGGCATGTTGGAGGGCAAACTGATCTGGAGAAAAATGTGCATGTTAAGCAAAGTGAAATATCAGCTTTAAAATCCTTAAATAATTCACATATCACGGTATCTCCTCTGAAGTCTGTGCAAAGGCTGGTTTTTGTGGACTAGGAGCTTAGGTTATGGCTCAATTTTCTGTTCACCTCCATTTAACTTCCAGTTAGAAGTTAAAATATCACAATTCCTTTGACCCTGCTCATGGTGAGGGTGGCAGTCGGGGACGTGTCTGAGCCAGCTGGGGAGGGGGACGAGCCAGCCCCTGGGGCAAGTTAAGGCTGTTCTTCCTTTCCTTGGCCCCCAAGGCAGGAGCCAAGGGTTTCTCATGGAAGCACAGGCCGGGAGACTGGAGGCAGAGGCTCTGCGGGGCAGCTCCGCCGGAGGGAGCGGGGCTGGGAGCCAAGGCAGGGCTGGGGCACTGAGCTGGTGTTCCCAGAGCTGAGCTTGGCTCCCTGGGCTTAGGCGTGGTTACATCTTCCTGTGGTTTTATACTATTTCAGTGTTTGTATTGCATAAATGTGTATTTGCCTGCCCCCCAAGCTCCTCGGGATTCCCTGGGGGCATCCCACAGGAACAGTGCTGTGCCCTGGGCCATTGCTCAGGCGGGAAGGGCAGGAGCCGGCTACAGCTCCGGTGGGATGCGGCACAGCTGCTGCAAGTGGCTTCTCATCCTCCTCAGGGGTGAATGGGCTGGTGAGGCCCCTTCCCTTCCCTCCCCTCCCCTCCAGAGGCAATATTGTTAATATATAGGAAATTCAATACATTGCTAGCTGGGTGAGGGAAAAATGCATCTTTGACTAAGTATGTTACTAAAGTGGAGGCCTTAAGAAATGTTAGCTTGTGCAAAATACTGGTGGTTTGAAACAATGACATTTTAAAATATTGCCGGCCTAAGGACTTGCTTTGACTTTTGCTGTTGTTTCTTTTGGATATGCTTAGTTGTTTATCTAAGCAACTCTGGTCATTGAATGAGGTTTTAAGAGAAAAGGTAAGCAGAGGAAAGAAAATAATACAGGCAAATACAAATAGTTTCTGCTATAGCAACTAAATTTCTTTCATTTTGAAACTCTGAGACTATTTTAAAATGTATTGATTCAGTAAAGTTTTTCACATTTCTAAAAAGAGTAGGATTGAGAATACTTAGCCATACTGAAATGCTTAGGAACTACCTAAGATTTGTTAGTTTTGGCACAGGCCTGCAAAGGCAGTCTAATGTCATCATGTTTGAAAAAGGAGGACAGTGGCAAAGGGTGATTCAAGTGCAGCATAAACTGCACTTAATTACAGCTGTTAGTTTACAGCACAATCTTGGTTTTAATAAAAACAGGAGAATTGGTACTCAGTGCTGGCAGAAAGCCTGAGGTAAAATCAGATTTAGCTGTGGATATCAATTAGGAAGAACAGCCAATGTTTGCCATTGCTACATTTATTTTTTTGTTGCTTAACCTTTTCAAGATTACTAAATCTGTATGCTGGGTTGGATTTTTTTTTTCAATTTTGCTTGTTTTGGTTTTTTTTTAAAGGCCAGTCTGTAATTGTGTCTGAGGTACTTTTTACATGACTGAGGTGTCCTGGTCTGCTCTGAGTTCCACTGACAAACACACACCAGGTCACTTGCTGCTGGGTGCTCACTCACGTCACTGCTGGGTCCAATAAGAACCAGCTGTGAATGCATCTGAGCTGTCTCTGATACAGTTCCAAGTCTGGAAAAACTAATTCCTCCCTTTCTTTGCAGACAGTGTTGTGCAATGGCCTGAGCTCACCAAATTCTTCTGTTGTTCAACACAAGTAACCTAGGTACCACATCTGCTCTGATGGCAACTGGCTTGTTGAGGCAATGGATGTTGGGGAGCTTTTTGCACCCTAAGCTCTGTTTATACCAACTCACCTTTTTATGCTGATGGAATTACAAGAAATCAGTACAACCATTGCATCTTGGCCACTATTTCCATACTATTTTGCCAGCTAAGCAGAACTGAAAGGCACTGTTTTTTGGCAGAACTCCAGGAATCAGGTTAATTCTGTTGCTGCTGTACACATAAAACCACTGTTAGGGAGTTTCTGTTAGCTGCTTATAAAATGCTTTGAGGAAACATTTTATAGGACAGATTTCCTAAAGATGTGAAATGGTACCATGATCTAAGGTGGCTAATTATGAAACCATATGGAAAATCAAAGGATAAAGCAAGAAAAACAACCCAGGCACTTTGGTATTGTAATGTTTCCTGAAAGGGGTGAGCTTGGCTAGCAAGATTTCCATCATTATCCCTTTCCTCTTCTACCCACTACGTCCCTTGGCTCTGTAGTGCTCTTGCAGGTGTTGTTTGTTGCAAAATAGATCTAATCCCCAAGGAATCTTGATGAGTACTCAACATACAATAAGCTATTTGGGCCAACTGATCTCTATTTCTGCTTTTGGAGTGAGAAGTTTGCTGTGGTTTTTCTTCAAGAGGTTTTTACCATCTGCCCTAATGATTTTAGTGTTTACAGGTCTGCAGTTGTTGACAGCATTAACTGCCTTGTTTGTTCCCTTTCCTTCTGCAAGTCTGATGTTACACAGAAACTCCATCTCAGCCACTTTCCTATTTTAGTATTCCAGCAACCAATGTAGTGTTCCTGGGCTGTTTATTCTCTGCAGCTGTACTCCAAAGGTCCAAATTGAGGGCTGAAAGATAGAATCAGTTAAAGCTTTCAAGTAGTACAGCATTAATATTTGTGCTTTATCTTCATAAAACACTAATGCTAAGATAAGAAAGTGGCCGCAAAATATAGTTTACAACAACACTGTACTTACAACTTGCAATGTTAGCAGCCTGCAAGCTGGTCTATCTTTGTAAGCAAATGGATATTCTAATTTCTCATCTCCTTTCCAGTAAATACAGCCTACATTCAGGGCCAGGAACTGTCTAAGATTTCCAAGGACTACATGCTCACAGCTCAGGACTAGCTTGGGTTTGGCAAGACTAATTATCAAAGTGAAAAAGCAGTAAGAATCAGTTCTTGGAAGAGCTCCAGTGATCTTAAAGGAAGTGGCCCATTTACAGTTAGGATAAAAATTAGAAAAAGCCAAGGACTACAGCTGGGGTAGAGGCAAAAAGTACTTACAAAATGGAGGGGTAGCCTGCACAAAGACTTGACAGTTTAGGAAATTACTGCTGAATGCTGAAAAAAGTTCTGCCCATGCCTGGTGTTATATTTGGGTTTAGGGTTAACAGGGAGACAAAACCCAAGTTACTGCTGACCCAAATCAGAACCTGAATTGTTGTACCTGGCCTGAGCCCATGACCCCCCAGTTACAGCCCAGAGGAATGAGCTGCCAGGGATCTAATGTTTGCACAGCCTACCCTTCCCTCCCCTAGGTGCCTTGTTCTACCTGGTGCTTCTAGCCCTAGGAGTTCTTCTTTACCCTAACACTAACCCCAGAAGTGGCTGATCAGTTTATAATAATGTCCCCCCAGTTATGGCCCAGACAAGTACTTCAGTATTTATTAATTTCGTGTGGCCAAGCTATTATTTTGGTCACCCTTTTGCATTCTGTCTCTGCTTGGAGCTGTGTCCCTCTCCTAACCCTAGGAACCTCAACTTGTGGCCATGAGGCATGACCCAGGGGCCATGGGTGAAATCCTTGTACAGCCAGCCTCCTGTTGTGGCAGCCCTTTTTCACCCCACAGCAGGCAGAGCTATTCTTTCAAGGTAATGAGCAGACTGGGTGGTGACCATCCAGCTCTCATTACATCATGTTCTGAAGGACAAGTACATTACAAAGAGAAGAGAAGAAATGCCTTTTCTCCAGGCCTATTCTGCCTGGCAGACAGATTCTGTACTGGTCTGTACAGAGGCTTGCTGTAGGTACCTCCTGACAGAGCCTTCCCCAAAACCTCCCTGTCATGGTCATGGTTTGTGTTCTTCTCAAAAAATGGCCTCTCTGGTGGGACAGTTTGGAACATCCTTTCTCCAAGCTCACAACTTCAGGAGGTTGAAAAAGTGTGATATTTCAGGACTGTTGTTCTGTGTTCAACACTTCATTTTAAATGTAGTCTTGGATAAATGATTACTAACTCAAGACACTCAGCTGGAGACCAAAGCACTGTCAAGCCCGTGGAAACATGCTAACAAATGTAATGCTGACCAAATGTCTGGTACATCGTGTCACATTTTTGAGAAGTGTCACAAGGTAAAATATTCATTCTTTGGCAAAGGGAGGTCTCAGCTAGGAGGTGCCAAAGGAATTCAAAAAGCTTTGGAAATCTCTACGTATCCCTTTCTCTAGGGAAAGAGAGAACTCAAACATGATTTCCTTGACTGTTTACATCTGAAAATGAAAGCTGGAAACCCAACAAGCACACACAAATTTCAACACAGTTTGTTGCCACAATTAGCACTCTGTGGAATATTGATTCTGAAGCTGTTGAACTTGTTCTCAGGGGTCTGCTTTGTAATTTATATTGTAGGGTTTGCATTGTATAACTTAATTGAAATTTGCAAGGTTTTTATGCATGTTTGTTTATAAAAATCAAGGCTGTGAACTGAGTTTTTTGTTCTCTGCTGTGCTAACGTAGATATGAGCAGGGTGCAATCAACAGTCCAGTCACTGTTAACTCAAGGAGAAGCAGGTACCCCTACCTGGCCTTGGATGAAACAACTAAGATCAGTTAAGGTATAGAAGGTCATTGGAGCAACTTTCCTTGTAGTATTTCTGAGATAACAACTGATAGAAATTCTGATGTGGAAGAGTGCACTTTGTTCAGCAGTTGTCCCCCACACTGGACTTACTGTACTATCAGAATTATTATTTGGTAGTTTAAGACTCTTCCCCTGTGGCGTGTTTGGTGTAAGCACAGGTGTGTTGCAGCACAGGCTGTCTAAAGCAGAAGTACCTGAATCTTCACACCCTCCCCACTGGTGGTCAGATTTACTCTGCCCTGGAAAATAAAGTGGGTTACAGGTCTGAGGATCCTTAAGTATATTGTACACTACCCATCTCTTTTATTGTGGGCACTTGAACATCTAAGAGGTTGCCATAGTCTGTGCCTTTCCCAGCCTCCATGTCCTCCTCTGTCTGTGTTTGGGTAGAAAACGAAAAGAATTTTATTTTAACAACTAAAGAATGGTGGTTTAGGGGCATGCAAAATGCACTCTGCTGCAGCTCCTGGGAAGAGTTATTTTCCATGTTGGTGAATTAGCCAAAACTAGTGGGAAGAGCTAGTGGAAATTAATTACCCCAGGTAACTGGGGAAGGCAGACTCTTTTGTTTGAATATGCTGTAGCATTTGTCATGTCATTAATAACATGGCATCAATCGCCTCTCATTTGTTTCTCCCGAACTGCTTTCCTCAGGCATTTCTGCTCTTAGTCAGGATTGTTTCCCCATGAATTCATATGTATTTTTCTCCTGACCTTTCTGTTGTCTTTTTTGTCTTTTTTTAATGTTAGTTTCTTCTCTTTTTTTTTTTNTCCCACAACACCCCTTTGCTTTCTATCCCCATGCCCTGTTGGCTATGGTATTCAGGTAATGCTACAATTCAGGACTTCTGATCTGTTAAAAATCTCATGATTGAGCTGGATATCATGTACTCAGGGTTGCTGAAGGTTTATGGTGCAGGGTTTGCAGCAGAGGCTCACAGAGAGCAAGCTGCTCTAGGTACTTCCCCTGCTTCTCTGGTGGGTTCTGAAACCCATGTCAAAGTGTATGGGAGGAAAGAGAAGTTACTGTTATTCCTTTGGGCTGTCTTAAATTCAGCATGGATTTATGGTCTCTGATCTGCATAGCAGTTACTGTAGGATTAACCAAAGCTGCAAGGACAGCTACAAACAACTTATTCATTTTAATCAAATCTGAGGGATTTATTGAACAGGTCCCCAAGACAAAAATTGAAGAGTGCTGATAAAATTACAATAGTTGCCACCATGGACTTCAAACAAACTCTTAATCAGCCTGTCATTTCATACCCTCATTATAGAGCTAAAAGTAAAGCTCAGTGCCATTTCTGCTCTGAGGGGTTTCTGTCCACCAAAAATCTCCAGGGTAGCACATAATATGTAAACTCTGTTTATTACAACCAGTTTTTTGTGTCTTTGCTGATTTATATCCTACTTGAGTGAATAATGCCTTGTACAAAAATTGATTGGCAGATTGTTAGCTGTCCTTAACCTCTGGTGTTTGTGAGAGTGTTGAACCATTAGCAATGCTGGGAAGAAGCACAAGTTAGCCAGGAACTGGTATTTCATCATGTCACTGTGGTGGTATGAGCTTACTGATAGCCTGTGATGATGGATCAGGACAGTTGGCCTTGGAGAGAGCCTTGCCTGTTTAAGGACTAACAGGAGATGAAGAGAGGCAAGATAGCTGTCAAGCCTCCAGGCTGTTTTTGTATAAGAGAAACAGACCACTGGGCTGTTTGGCCAGTTAGGATGGAAAGTGTGTTTGGTTTATGTCTCATATAAATAAAAAAAAAGAAATAAAAAGACACAAATACCTCACTGCAAATGAAGCGGTCAGGAACAAGTTTAAGAGAAAAACAAATAGCTGACCACAGCTCATTAACTACTCGGACTTAAGTCTGACTTCAGTCTGCAATAAAGGGCTTTATTAGCCTCTACACTTGGTGTGCTCCATTGATTTAAGCACCTAGGGTTTTTCCCTGCTTATGGCAAAAACAAGAATTGATGAGGACAATCGTGTTGATGAATGTCCCTCACTGGGGAGAAGGAGGGTGCCAGGACTCCTCTGGTTCGCTCTGTCTCAGCCCAGAAGGCCAGTCAGGGCTTGCTCTGTTAGGAGAGCTGGCAGGAGCGTGTGTTTCCTTGGCAGAAATGCAGCCTGCTCACACACACACACACAGACACAGACACCAGCACACAGTGTCCTCTTTCCTCAAGCCCTGGAAATGGGAGCAGTGCTGTTTCCTTGCTCAGACATCCAAGGCTGCCTTCCAGAGAGTGCAGTGCCCCAGTCCAGCCCCCAGCTCCACGTACCTCTGGCCAGGCTGGGCGCTGCGCTCCCACAGCTGCAGGGCTCTGGCCCTTGGGAGAGCTCCGAGGGAGCTGCCCAAGCCAAGTCACAATCAGAGTCTAAGCCTTGCCACCTACCAGCCCAAATCCTGGCCAGTGGCTTCTGGTGTCTGTTTCATTGAAATGCAGTTTGTCTCAATTTATTTAGCTACTTTATTTACATCAAATGTAGTTTTTAAGGTGCCTTGTAGGTATGTGAAGGTTCTTGTCATCTTCTCAGTCTTTTGTGAAAGTTTTTTTTTGGCAATGGTAGACTTGTGTTTATGAGGACCAATTAATATTTAGGCGATGCCTTTTTTAAAAAATATACTTGATTTCTAAATACGTGTTTTTCTGCCTGTGTGTGGTTCACAAAGGTCAGCCTTATTCCATGCTGAAGAAAACACCATGGGCACCTTCTGCTGCCATTAGCAGAAACATATCAAATACATCAGCAGACAACAGGAGTTCTTAAGTGCTTAGGAAAGATTATATTAGTTAGTGTACATATTTTAGTTACTACTACACTTCTGACCTTTATTAGATGATTACTTCACACAAGAAAACTTGCAGGCCAGCCGTGCTGCACCAGTGTGGAGGGAAGGGAGAGGTGTCTCTTTGCTCTAGGAAAAAACATATTAAAGCTAAAATACATTGTTTATAAGCATTTGGTTGCAAAAGAATCTACCTGGGTAATTCCTTGAGAGGAATGAATTTTCAGTCTGCAAAAAGAAGCAAGCAATTTTCAAATGCCTTGGTCTGGTGTGTGATGCACCAGCTGGGTGACACTGCAGGGTGCCCCCCTGGCTGTGGGTGCCAAAGGAGACAAAGCTGAGACTGAGCAGACTACCAGGGTTTGTCTCAAGACATTTTTTCCAGATACCAGGAACTATAATCTTTCCTGGATTCCTTGAAATGCTGAGTGCTAAAATAAGTGGTTTAGATGGAAAAATTGAAAGGGAACACACAAACAGATCAAATGGAGTTGAGGCCCAAATTTCACATTTTAGGTTTCCTTCAGAAACAGATTAAGAAAGATGAAGATAGAGGTGATAATACTTTAGGAAAAACAAGAGAACTTTCTGTGGGATATATATTACCCCCAAAAAAAACATACAGCCCTTATGAGTCTCAAAAACAAAATAATTTTTTACTGAATATGATAAATCAGGTTTTCAGGATAGAACAAATAATTTTTGAAGTCTGAGGGAAGCAACAGTTCTGTGATTTGGAAGACAGGGCCAGCACAGGATGGTGCAGCCTGCTTGCCAGGACAGAGCCTCCTGGGACATGTGTCTAAAGCCACTGATCAATCAGCTGTTGCAGTCTTCTTGGGAATCTCTCTGGAATTTTTACAATATATCCTTGTCACAATTTATATGATGGTTGAAAGGTAATTATAATAACTTGTGATTACAGATTTTTCTATATAGTTAACTTGAGTTTTAATTTATAAGATGTTAGTGGCTTGGGACACCCCTTGTAAAGAAAGTGCTGCCTCTCTAGAGGTCAGCAGAGGTGTTGGAGCTGGATTTCCCCAGGTAAGTGGGAAGGAGTACCTGGTGCTGTCTTCTCATGCTCTCTTGGGGAATGTTCTACTCCAAGAACACGTTAGATGTGTTAGCCCCGAGCACCCTGCCCAGGCTATCTTCTCCCTTCTCTGCAAAATCTCTTGGCGGGTGTGTGTCAAGGTCGATATGTCCATGCTGTAATTCTTAATTCTGTGGGATCTGTGCCAGAATACTGCAGGGGCACCTCCAGTTGTATCCCAGAATTTTGAAAAACTTTGAAAAGAAAAAAAAAACGTGTAAAACATACCCCTACAGTATCTCAGAGGAGCGTGTTTAAGCAAAAATATTCTAACTGAAACAAGGCCTGGAAGTGCACAAGCTATTGAGTCACCTTCTATCCTGACATTCCTTCTCTTTCTCTCTTACCACAGCACATTTCCCTCGTATGTGAAGGCACTCTGTCAGCACTTCATTGCAATTAGCTTGGGTGCACTGGGATGGCTTCTAAGGAGGCAGCTTGATCCTGCCTGCTCTCAGGAGTGCAACTGGCAGCCAGGAGCTCTGTGCAAGAGATGCAAAGGCATGGAGTTTGCAGGAAAGTGTGAGCATTGTGCAAATAATCCTGTGGATCTGATGTCTATGTTCTGGATATTGATTGATGCTAGAAGTTTAATTTGAAGTGAACAGGAAAAGAGACTTCTCAATGGCTTGAATCTGATGGTTGCTGAATGCTCTCAGTTCCCTAAGGAGCTTGAAAAGTTGGTTCCTGTTGCTTGTTACTGTTCCCTTCTTTATTCAGTATTATCCTGTGAGGTTTTATTTTATCTTTATTTATGGGTATGTTTTTTGTCTGGGTGTTAATTGAAACCCTTTTATATTGAAACCTTTTTAGGCATGCATGCTAAGCATGGAGACTGTGTACCCACAAAGGCTACAGGGAATTTTAAACAGAGGAGTCAGGAGTGCCACAGCTGCCCTGGACTAAAGTGCCATTGGGTAGGGACAGACTGTTGTGCATGCAAGGCAGCTGTCTCAGGGAATCTGCTGTTTGCTTAAATTGAGTTTTGGGGAAAAAATATTGTTTCTTGGGAAAGAGGGTGTTTGTCAGTGTGACACTATCAGACCACACTGAGGAAAAATTGAGAAAAAACAATTATGCTTTTCCCCCTTTGTTTTAAGGGGAAGCAAGTTTATTTGCAAAAGCAGAATCAAGTTCTCAAAGCAGACATATGCTCCATGGCACTGTGTATTTTTTGCACCCCTTGGCTGCACAAAGATGTCCAAAATTAGGGTTAAAGGGCTCTTTAAAAGTCTGACATTGCTAATGCTAGTAAGAACAGTCAGAGTGAAACTCTTCTCTCATTGAAAGCCTCTTTTAACAGCCTTGTGCAAAGCTCTCTAAGGTCAGTGGAAATGTTCCAGCTAACCTCAGTGGGCACTGGGCCAGGCAATACATCACATCTGTGCTAGTCACCTGCAGATGTGCAGAAATAACGTGCAGTAGAACGTGCTTAAACTGTGCAGCACAGTTCAGGAGTTTTTATAATCTGTAACATCCTTCTTGTGAGTACTGGAACACAATACAGCCCTTTTAGAAAAGCATAAAAAGACCCCCAAAACTCACCAGCACACAACAACAAAAAAGCCACACCCACAACCAAACAAAAACCCCCAGCAAATAAACATACAACTCCACCAAAAAAACAAACAAACAAACCACAACCCCCCCCCCCAAAAAAAACCTCCAAAACAAAACACCAAAAATATTGAAGGCAAATTCTGAAGATCTACTTCTGAGAAACGTGTCTACTGTGTGAAAACTGGAGTGCAAAGTCAGTCCAGAGAAGTTCTATGACATTGAAAGAAAACAGAATTCTCTGCTGTAATACAGCAGAGGAGGAGGCTGTGAGCTGCTGCATTTGGAAGGAGCAGGTATATGAGCAAATGCACTACAAGTGCTTTGTAAACTTGCTCTCTTTAGTGTTCTCAAGCTGAAGCCACCTCTCCGGGCAACAAAGATATATAACTCCTGTGGCCAAGAGAGGTAAAAAGCAACTGGCCTGTCGTTTTACTTCTCCTTCAACCTTCACATTTTAAAACATGGTACCTTGGCCTTTGAAATTTTTTCAGTATCTTTAACATTATTTCAAACCTGTGGTGCAGAGATCCATTTCCTAAGATGCCTGTGACTAGCAGCTGATTAAATCCTTGTCAGAGTGATGTCATCAGTCATCATTAGAGATATCTATTTTCTGACTCTTTTGAGAGGATTCTGGCAGCTAAGGGGGCAGAGGAGGAGCAGCACCCCTCTTCTCTCAGCAGGATCTGAGCTCCTATCTTACTTGTTAGCTGTGCTGTCCCCTTCCTCTGGATCCTTGTTTTCCTTCCACATGCTGGTGGTCTTCTAAGACCTTTCTCCCAAGTGCTGGAGATGCCCACTGGCAACTTAGTCTTTTCAAAACCTCTTTGCATGCTCTTTCTGTGCTGGAGTGGAAAACTTCACTACATTTCTGAAAATGAGCTTGTCATTAACCAGCACATTTTCCTTAAAAGCCTGTGCTGGGAGAGAGTGAGTTTGTATTTTCTTCAGCTGTTGCAGTTGGCTTTTAAGTCTTTTTACTTAAATAGCTTGATTTATTTTGGTTGTCAGAAATTTACACGTTCAGAGCTCTGGTAATATGTACAAATATTTACAGCTGGCAACAACAGTTGGAATAGTGTCTGAAGAGCCTTCTTCACAGCAGTTAGCAGGATATCCAGAAAGAACTGAAACTACGAGAGGGTTGGCTAGACACAAGCAACGAGAGACAAACAGCTTATTCAGTGCAGATGGCTCATCTCTATTATGATTTTGAATTTGCTTTCTCCATCTTATTAGTCTACACTACTGGAGAGAAGGGTTATCAAAACTAACTTTCTTCACTTTTAATAGAGCCTTTTGCAGAGCAATTTCTTATGCACTCTGGATTCAACCTGCTGGGGGTTGGAGAAGAGATAATGTTTGATATCTCACCTCACATTCTGTGAGCTTTCAATGAGATAAAATGGACATTTTTATGTAGCTGGTGAGGCACCTTCTCTCCATGGCTAAGAAGGTATGGACTCCTACATGTGGTATCTTCTCTACAAGAAAGAAACAGAATTACTCTAAAGAGTATACCTCTTCTATTAAGTCACACCAAAAAATTGGCAAAATTTCCTAGTCTAAAGCAGGTCCTCTTCCTCGTCTCTTGTAAGTCATCAGTTGCAGACACCAGCACAATCTCTGGATCAGTTCCCATGGAGCTCAGGTCATGGCAACAGTGATGCTTTCATCAGATGAGAGACTCTGCTACTGTGACTGGGGGAATCCTGCCCTAGTTCCTGCCTTTGTGTCAGAACTCCTGTTCATGTACATGACTGTCAAGCAAACCACACTGGAGGTATGTGCACAGGTGAAAACTAAACATTTGGGACAGAAGGAAAGGGAGGAAAATTAATTTTCACCCAGATCATCTCCCTGATTTATCTCATGGTTGCATTGTTATTCCGCCTGATAAAGAAATAGAATGTAAAATTGGCTCTTGTGACAGCAGCCTGCACTCAGATCAGCATGAGGCCAGTGTAAAACCACTGCCCAAACCCCAGTTCTCATGTTTGGCAGGAGATTCACAAGCACAGTTCCCCACAGCCATTGGTTTGCCATTTTAAGCATGTGGTTTAGTCAAAAACAGTGAATGAAAAGTTGTAACTATGAAGAGTATGTGGTATGGAATTAATGCAAAATACTGATATTCAAAACAGTTTTAGATCTCATATGGGCCTGACATTCTCTAAGGCCATAACTGTATTTTGATCTGATTAGAATGTGTCCTCAAAAACCATGAGATGCCAGAAATGCTGCTTGATTATTGAGTTCAACTTGCAAGGCCTTGTCCCTTTACTTCATTGGAGGTGAAATAGTGAGTAGATACTAACAACAGCCTGATAGCTTTGACGTGGATGAGTCCTGAAAAAAATAATATCTCTTTCTAGAAGTTGTAATGAGCTTTCTAAACAGGCTTCCCAAACCCAGGCAGGTCAGTTCACCAGCAGGAGGAAAGTACTTGGAATGTGGAGATGGCCGGATTATGAAGTCTGTTATTTATTGCAGGTGTATTGCAGTGTATGACTGACCTCAATTCCATCTATTTAAAATTCCTGAAGGAAAGTGGAGCTCAGTATGTAAAAGGCCAGCATGGTGTGTTGTGGACAGAGCAGAGAGCAGCAGGGAGCTGTGTGGTGGGAGCTGGGGCTGCAGTGGGAGTGCTGCACACAGCTGCAGTGGGAGTGCTGCACACAGCTGCAGTGGGAATGCTGCACACAGCTGCAGGGGGAGTGCTGCACACAGCTGCAGTGGGAGTGCTGCACACAGTGCAGTGGGAATGCTGCACACGCTGCCGCTGTTTGGGGAGCAGGGCATGCCCGGGGGTGCTGCTGGTGAGCCCCAGAGGCAGAGGGCTCACAGCTGCAGGGTGTGGTGCTGCCCTGCTCTCTGCAGCACCAGCACCAAGCTCTCCTTCCATTCTGGCTGTACAAGGTGCTTTAGGACACCACATTGGGTGACATGCCATGGGGACGAGGTGTGCTTCAATGGCTGAGCAGAGAACAGAAATCATAGCTGCTAAAAAGCTTTCAGAGATAAAAGATTTGCCTCTAAAGCAAGGCCTGTTTAGGAATGAAAGGTGCATCTAGTGATCAAACAAGAGGTGATTGTGCTGCTTCCATGTAGCATTTGATGACAAGTTGCTCAAAGTGATTTCAGCCCTAAGATGTCTGTGCAAAGGATTTTTTCAAAGATACCTGGCCACCTATCTTGGCAAATCCAGTCTTAATCAAGTTATGAGAAGTACTACTTAACCTAAAGATTTAAAAAAATTATTTGTGTAGTTAAACCAAAATGATGGAAGAATAAGAATAAGTTATGGCAAATACCCATGTTAAATGAGGGTCAGGTTGCTCTCTTAATAAATAACTTTGCCAAATATTTACTAAAATAGGACAGACTCTTGTAAAAGTATAAATAGTTTGTTAGTTATTTAAATAAAAGATCCTTACAAGCCTTATTTGGTATGATTCTTTGATAGTGTTTATGAGGGGGATTTTAATAGCAGGATTTCCATTGTGATTTTTCACTAGTGAAAAGTTTTGTTTTCCTGCCAAAGTAGAGTCTCCCTATAAAAATCTGATAGAAAATATACTACTTCGTAAATTATGAGATTGTAAACACTCCATACATTAGCACTAAATAAATATTAAATTAGAAAGGGTGTTGTCATTTGCAGATTTTGACTAGATGTTTTGTTGCAATTTTGCAATAAGCAGGTTCTGAATCCCTGATAAGAAAATACTTAGATATGCATGGAGGAGAGGGGAGGTTCTGAAAGAAAAGCTTACAGTCTTTTACCCAAACATGTTCTTTGTGCATGCTTTGTATTTGCAGAACAGGTGAGACAGACATATTTAAAATGTAATATTAGAGAATATACAAAAAGTAATGCAACACAAATATTGAGAGTAAAGTTGCACATTTTCAGTCTCCCTGATCTTGTGGAGTTGGGAATGCCTGTGTTCATGTCTTGCTCTGTCCTGTTATGTACAGTTCACAATATTCCTTAAGAAGAACCCCACAGAAAAGAGTTAGAAGATGCAAATTACTCTCTAATAGTATGGAAGTCCTGCATAAGGAAATTTAAGAACTTTAAGAAGTGAAAAGTATAATTATGTTTTGAACACTTCTTAATATGTGGGAAAGAGCAGAATTCACTGATTCAGTTTTGGTGCCATAGGTGTTAACACCACACATCCAGTGTAATTACAAATGGGATGAGGATGGGAAAGTGTTAAAAAACCTGGTGTGAATGGATACATCAGAAAGCACCCCTGATTAGGCAGTGATTGGTCACCAGGTTAACCTGAATAATCTTCTTGGTTTTCCTGTGTCTAGTATGTATCGAATTGTCACAACCACAGTCCACCTTAGCCAAATGGGGGACCCTTGGGATAGCAAATGTCACATGAAAAAGGTGGGGTTGTGTTAGAGACAGATTAAAACAAAGATTCAGCAATATTTTCAGCTAGTCTGTGTACAAAAAGCAATTTGGCCTGAAGTATTGAAGGTTGGCCTCTCTGGCTGCAGATTTGAAAATAGTATTATGTCAATGTCTAAGTTTTGCTGTTATTTTTAGTGTTCTGATTGTGTAACCTGTAGTTGTGATGGTGAGTGTTTATATGGTCATATCTTTGGCTTTGGTGGAAGTGGCAGTAAGTTTTACCAACACTACCAACTTCTGCTTTCTAGTTTTCCTCTTTTTGTCCAACCTTGCTCAAGGCATCTATCAGAGTTAGGTGCAGATTGTACTGAGGCACAGTCACAAGTATAAAAGCATTCATTACTTTCTGGATGTGAAAATGGCCTGCTCTGAAGTGATTTCAACTGCACAGTAATAGCTGTAACCATTGGAAATGACTGATTCCAAGAAAGGATTGAGCCTGGTGTTCTCCAGGCAAGGTCAGAAAACCAACCAGAGTGCCAGCTGCCAGCCACCAGAAGCTAGAACCATGAAAAAAGAGTGGGGGCTGCTCACTTTATTTTACAGGGGCTCCATCCTGACTTCCTGTCTGTCTGCACATCGTAAGGAGCAATAAGATATAAAATTATTTTCAGTTAAAGATCAATTCCAACCATACAACCATAAAAATGTGGAGTATACTTCATTCCCTGAAGTCACCAAGAGGAAAATGAAGCTAGCTAAGACTGCCATCTAACTCTAAGTGTAACACCCTATAATATTGTTTCAAAAGTCTGGAAGTATTCCAGTATGTGATCAGATTATTTGAGTCCAAATGATACCTAAGCAAATGAGTCAATAAAGAGATTAATCATAGATGAAGCAACTAAAAACATCAAATAACTGAAAAAGGACCAGTAGAAAGTGGAAACAAAACATAAGGAGTGCAAAACCATAGCAACAGCCAGTGTTGCTGGCTACAATAGGCTTGTGTTAACTAGAAATAGAATGAAGCAATGCAAGGGATTGGAAAATAAAAGATAAAGGCAGTTTCAGTATTTTCTGTTGTAAACCATGCCATTTATGGAGTAATACAGCAGAAAGCAGGACAGTTTAAAAAAACAGTGTATAAAATGGGAGTAGATAATTCTGTGAATGAAATGCATTCTACATTTTAAATTATCCAATGAGAGAAAATTCAAAGTGTTAGCAGATTTTTGCTTAGAAAAGAAAATACTGCTGATGAAAGCAGATTGTGCTGGACCTTTCCTGTGCAAACATCTGCAAAATAATCAGTCATGGTTAAATGGCAATCTTTAACTGGTGACATTGTTTATATGAAAAGCAATTTCAGTGCTAAAGCCTTGTGAAATATAATGGCAAAGTAAGATGTCTTTTTCAGCAAAAGAGAGACGAGCAATAGCACCAAACTTGTAATGCTTGAAAAATTAGGGAGAAAACAGAAAACCTGAAAATAAACAGCAGAAAAGAAAGTGAACAGCAAGATTTTGCAGTTCTGTTAATGTGTTTCAAGTGGTTGGGAGTTTGCCAGTACAATGAACAAGGTGGCTCTACTTCAGGAGGTTTTAAAGCCTGGACATGCCTTTTACCTGGAAGTATTCTCAAAGAGTTAAGGGTGTGGAAATCCATCTGGGTGTTGATGCTGTGCCTTTCTGCTCCCAGGTTTCCTAATATGCCTGCAGGTGGATTTCTTGCCTTTTTATGTGTACTTTTATACATATTAGAGATAGTCCCCTTGTAGGCAAGAAATTTGGGTCTGTTTTATGGGCCATCCATTAACAAATCTTAGAGGTTTCTACTCTTTAGCAGTTTTGGTAGAAAAAGTGAAAAGCAGGTTTGTGGTTAAACAAGAGATAGATACACAAACAGAAAAATCACTAAAACCTCCTTATTGCAGGAGAGCAGACCAAAACCCAAGGCCTGCTAGGTAATATGCAAGGAGGAATCTACCAGTTGTTGAACTGAAGGGTGTGTTGAGAACATGCAGGATGGGGGAATAAACAGCTGGGACTCATTGGATTGTAACACTCAAAGCACCAGACAGTAGTGTCAGAATTTCTGCAAAGCCAAGAAATCCTCAAGAGACAGTGTTCATCTGCTGACTTGAATGGAATAGTGGGAAGAATAGCATCAGCCAAATTACTTTAACCTAGCTTTGCTCCAGTGAATAGTATTTGATGAGGCAAATTCTAGAATATTCACTATAAACAAATAGTTTGCACAGCATCAGTTCCTGTCCTCTCTTAGTGTTTTGCACCCAGTGTTCCTCTGGACACAAATGAAAACATTTGGTGGGGGCACAATATGTTTTGAGCAAAGATTCCAGAAACACACAAAGGCAGCATGCTAAAACGGGTGTTATTGTCCAAACTGTCTTTGGATTTGAGACAGAGCTCCCATTTTTTATCTTTTGTCTTTTTTTAATAGATAGATATCATTGATACTGGGAAAGTACAGAGATGGGAAAGCCTGAAACAAACAGGAAAAGTTGAGCAACTCCAGTCATGCTAGTGCCCTACAATGGAGGAGATAGTTCTTGCATGTTTACTTTTATGTGGAATTCCTTGCTTAATAATGTAGGCAAAACTGTTTTGCTATCTTTTCAAAGGTGAGGATGGATGGGAAAGTGAGCTGGTTTTAAACCACCTTGGCAGTGTTTTATTTTATCCAAAAAACCAAACTCTTAATCAGCTGTTTCTGATCTGAACTTCAGACTTCAGCACCAACACAGCTGCAGTTGTACAACCAGTAAAAGAAAAATTTACAGAAATATATCATTTCAAATGCACTGAGCAGAGCAGAAGAGATAATTTGTATTTTTGAAAATTGCAAACAAGGAAACCATAGAACTGTGGCAGTATATGATCTCTATATATGCATATGGGGATTTTGATGTGTCCTTTTCAATGGCTGTGTGTTGTCCATGAATTTAGATTAAATGATCTTGAAAGTATAGTTTGATACATTTGTTCTTCTAGCAAGGCCTATTAGAAAAAAATCATGTCTCTCCCACCGCCTAGCCCCTTCATCCCCCTGTGCTCTCCTTACTTCACTGTCCCCTAGGCTGAGCTCATGCAGTGGTGTGGTGGTCTGCCTCTCTGAGGGGACACAGAGGGGTCCCCTCTGAGTGTTTCAGTGGTTCACTCTGCTGCAAGGTCAAAAAAGCAGTGTGCTTTCCTGCCAGTGTGACAGAGAGGGGGGTGGGAGGGCAGAGGATGTTCTTCTGCAGGAGGGATCCTCTTAAACCAAAAATGTTTCTGGAGGAAAGGTATTTCTGCTGCATCTTTCAGGCATTGCATCTCAGGAGTTTGAAATCTGTAGATTACTGTCACAATCTAGAAAGTAACATAGTGAAACCTGCAGTTGATTATACCATACATTTCATTTTTTCAGCTGATCCTTTCAGTGATTTGAGGAAACTCACTGAAAACTGTGTGCTGTATTCTGGCCATAAGGGTCTATGGCATTTCTCTGTAGGACATAGGGATTACCCTTCAACTCCTACCTTGTTTAAGTTTTAACTTGAAACTGGACTGTTGTTGAGGTCTACAGACAGCTCAGTCAAATATATTCTGGAAGAGTCTCAGAGCAAAGAAATCAAGAGATTAGTCACATAGTCACACCAGCTTGCCAGGAGACTTTGCCTTATATGTCATACAGGAATTGCAAAGGGGAACTTTGGGATTATGGAACTGTGCACAGCTATAGAAATACATGAATAGCAGCAACAGCAGAAGGCACAAGTGAGTCAGTGTTGGAGTCAGTGTTGCCCCCCAAAGCCAGGATCTGGTGCCTGAAAGACTCTGTTGTTGCTTTGTACTTGTGATAGAAAATGTGCTCACAGGCAATACTGTTCTGTGATGGCCGGATCACTGTGTGCTCCGACATGTCTCTACCCTGAATGTCTTGTTCAAAGAAAGGTTTATATTCAGGAAATCTTGGTTTATGAGTCATCTTTATCATCTAAGGCCTGCACAGGGAGGCTGTACCCTGGCACAGTGACCTGAGCTTGGTGATGAGAGATGCAGTTTGGACAGTGGTCCTGGCTTTTTGCATCTGTGAAATCTTCTGGTTGTGCACAACACTTACGGAGAGATGAAGGCTCTGGGATGAATGTGCATGTGTTACATTTGTGCCCCAGATGGGTTAAGGTAGCTTATTCACCATGAGAGGGATGGGCAGACAGACACAGTTCCTCCCATGGTAGCTGCTGACATAGAGAGGTGAGCAAAATGGGATCCCTGATGTATGCTGGTATCTCATTTAACGTATTGGTTTTATTATCATCTTGCTTAGATTTGTAAACACCAAGTACTGAACAAATACTAGATTTTTGTGGGTTTTCCCTACACAGAAACACCCACAATTCTCTCTGTAGTATAGCATCACTTTCCTTCAGGGCAGCTGTTGTCAGGAACAATCAGTGTGGCCAAGTATTTCCCACTGCCTCCACCCAGTCAGGAGGTTGTTGAATAAATCTGATTTAGCCTGCACTCAGATGGAAGCAAGATACTGAGGGAGTCTGGTTTTTTTTTTTTCCTCCTATAGCTCAAAGAAATAAACAAGCTTGTTAAACTTAGAAAATCGAATTGATTCTAGCTTCAGAAGTGCAAAAAGATCTAGAGAACTAAAAGTCTCCCTCTTTGATTTTTCTCTATGAGATAGTAGATATAAATATTCTAGAATTTAAATTTTTTGAATGCTGATGATTAATTTGCCTGAGTATAATGGATTTTTATAAACTATTCCATATGAAGATCTTTTGATAAATCAGGATTTTTTTCCTCTGGAAATGAAAACTTCCTACTGAGACACTGGCCAACACTCTCACTTCCAGGTTTTGAGCTAGGGACCTGAGCTACCCTTAATCTTAGCAAATAGCTATTCAACAGAATGCATCCTCAAAGGAAATTAAGGAAATTTAACTGAAGTAATCTATTACGAACATACATTGATTACAGGATAAATTTTCAATGCTAAAGCAAATCAGCCCTGAGGTTTTGCAGCTATTCCCTGGGAATCTTAGTATGATACAACAGATTTGGGTTAAAAGCCAGACATGTAACAGCTGTGTTGTTGGAAAATTAGGAATCTTACTCTAAATATTTTAAGCCAAAAGAAATGTTTTTTAAAATCTGCTATGCTTCAAAATTGTCTCATGTGAGCAATTTCATTATCTTTAGGGGAACAAGGACTATTTAACTGTTTCTGGATCTTGTCCTTAACTGGTGACATATTTATATTCCTAGCTCAGGAAGAAAAAAAATTAAGAAACCCTTGTGTTCTAGAGATTATAATTGAAGTTACTAGTGTTGCTTACAAAAGTAACTCTTTTTAAAATACAAACCCTCTCTATAGCTGTCAAAAAAAAAAAAAAAAAGAGGATTTAATTTCTAACTGTAGCAAAACCAACAAATCTAGGTAATTTTAGGGTTTTTTAATGAGTGAAGCACGTGGGGAGTGGTGGGTGGAGGAGCTCGTATTTCCCTTCCTGCGGCTGCAGCGCGGCAGGAGCTCCGCCAGGTCGCAGGGAAGCAGCAGAGAAGCAGATGGGAGCTGCAGGGGTCAGTGTGCTGTGTTTTGTCACAGCAAACGGGTCACCCCTGTGAGGAAGGGAATATAAGAATGTTATTTGTTCATCATGGACTCCAGGCTGATGACCTCTGTTCAGCATGGACTCCTCAGTGCTGAAAAGAGGTGACATTTACCAGTAACTTGCTGGGTGGCACAGACTGGTGAAACCCTCAGACTGGGAAGAAATGATCATACCTTGATCCTGCTTCAATTATGAAGAGCTGCTCTGTGTTCTAGCTTGGAGAAAGTAATCTCTGCTTGGAGAGGCAGAAATGAGGAAGGCTGCTCATGCATGCCTACTACACGACATTTTGTGACAAATGACACTGGTGGTAACTGGAGCATTTGCTTGGGTATGAAATAGGATGAAATTTAAGAAGTGGGATTTGGGAGGTCTGGCCTTCCAGGAGTAGCAGGTGTGTTGATTCTGCCACCAGTGCCGTAAGAACCCCCTTTGCAGGGAATTTTGTATGGGTTGGACACTTCTGTTCTGCCTTCTGTACTAGCTAAACTTAAAAGAATTTTCAACTTTGTTTGTAAAATTTATTCCAAACCATTCAACTATCCATCTCCCCTTTCAGAGTTCCCAAGGGTGGAGATAACACTGCCTTAAGCCGACAGTGCAAAACTTATTACTCTTACACTCAAGCTTTCATGCAAAAAGTGAACCACATGGCTTGTGGAGGAGGAGTGCACATGTGTTTCTACATTTCCACTGACAAATGTGGCTGTTCATGATTTGGTGCAGCAATTCAGCCCAACTCTTTTGGGGGCAGGGGATTTACAAATATTTTCTGAATTTAGCATGTGGGATCCTCTGTGGAGTCTCTTATTGCTTAATGCACTCCATTTCCACAGTGCTCCTGAGTGTTCAGGGAGGGCAGGTATCCTGCCAGGGTCAGTGGGCCTGTCCTAACCCAGGTCTCTAGGGCTGGGCAGCCTGTCCTGAAGCAACATCACCAGATGTTTGGAAACATTTGGGGTCCTTGTTGCCAGAGCTTGAGAACAAGGCAGCCCTTTGTAGATCTCAAAAGTAAACCCAGCTCCCCTTTCATTACTCATAGCAGACACCTGATTGGAAATCAAGGAGCTTGGAAATACTTGGAGCACAGAGAAGCTGGGATAGCAGTTAGAAGGACTTTTCTGAGTCACGTTCAGTTGGAATCCTGCTCTTGTATGTTCTGCTGCAGCCCTATAATGCACAGGTGATCTAACAGTGACCATTTATAGGTGCAGTGTGGTGTCCTGAGCTACTTCAGAACACTGGATTTCAGCTGAGCCCCACTCTGCTGGCTTGGCAGGAGGCTTGTTTCAAGGCCTGCCCTATTTTCCTTTTGCAAACTAACTCTTTAGTGGAATGATTACTGTAGAAACTCCAAAGCCCAGCAAGCTGCTCTGCATTCCAGTTTCACAGGAAGTAAATTCCGAGCTTGCCAAGTCCTCTCTCCCATCTGCGGCTGCTCGGCATCCCAGACCCCAGGCCTGTTAGCAGGGGTTACGTAACAGGCACACGCCAGGTCTGGGGCTTTGTATACAGAAAACCAGAAATGAATGAGTGTGATGTGGCAGGAAGCAGCTTGTACGAAAGGCCCAAATGGAGATTGAAAGATGACAGTAATATGTTTTCAATGCTGAGTTAAAGCAATGAAATACTCACTTGAGCAGCAGCTCTAAAGTCCCTGAGGCTGGTTTTAAAAGGTATAAATGAAGTAAACCTCAAGAATTGCATGGTCAATTTATTTGACAGCATGAACTTAAATTACCCTAACAGCTGGTTTAAAAACTGTTCTCTTAAGAGAGAGACAGAAGTATTAAGGCAGCTGCCTTTCTTTTTGGAAACACGATGATAAAGGCAATAGGATTACAATAGTAACAGCCGCCTGCAAGGACCACAATGAGCCATTAAGGTTTGAACCATTGTGTTGGGACCCTGAGTGTACCCACTGGCCCTGGGGCTGTGCTTCAGCCCAAGCTTTGTCAGTGTGCTTGTCTCCAGCCCTGGCCCTACCTCCTGGATGCATCTTGGGTCTGCATTGTAGTCTTGCTTCCAGCTCCACCTCCTTTTGCTACTGCCTGGACCCTCTTGTGTAGACCCTGGACCTAATTTAGATCCCCTTCAGGCTCTGCAGGTGTGCTGGCACCCAGCTCCACCTGTCCTGGTCACACCTGGCGAGACTGTGGTTTGTGTGTGAGGGGGCTGTCTGCACTGGGCCACCTCAGCCTCTGCTCACAGCCCCTCATGGAGCAGCCCTGCTCATGCTGCTCTTCACTGGCCTTCAGTGGCACCTCCTTGCTGCTGGGTTGAAGGCAATGCTGGTGCCAGAGGCACTGGGCAGTGCCCCGGGTGGGATGCACCAACCTCAGCAGTGGGGTGCTGAAAGGGTGAGGCACCAACTCCACAGCAATGCTGGGCTCAACTCCCCTGCACACCATCCAACTGCTGCAGAAGCTGATGGAAATGAACTTCATCCTGTGCCATTTATGCTTCTCAAGGGGTAACAAAGCTTTTCGAGGTGTCTGTCATGTACTCAGACTAAGCTGATTGACAGCAGGTTTCCTGACCTCTCTTTTCAGATAATAACTTTTTCCTGTGTACTGAGGGCATTGATTGCTTCTTGGGATGAGCTCAGGCTTTTGTTTAACAAATTTCCTGTTGCTCTGGGGACCAGAGCAGGGGCAACGCTTTCTTCAGTGTTCTTACAGTGTGTTACCAGGCTTTGGGGTTCTTGCTGCAAGTCTGAACCTTGCTGATGTTTGTTGAGAATTATTTTATGTGGTCATATTTGGAGACCTTCAGAGTTACAATGCAGATATGTTAGACTTGAACAGACAGAACTCTCAAGCAAAATACTCTCTCAGTTCCTCACAAGAAGAAGAGAGATGATACAAGGAGGAAAATTCTGGCTTTGCTCTATAGCAGGTGTCAAAGTTGGGGGATCCTTGCAGTGGAGGGTGGCCTGGGTGCTGAGGAGCAGGCTGTGCTGTTCCAGAACCTGGTGTTGTGTGAATGTTCCTTCCCTCCTTCCCTTGACCTGTCTGGACCAAAATGTCTCTGCCCCAGGAGGCAAGACCTTCCCTGGCACAGCCCACCTGAGCCTTGGAAAGTCCATATTTACCTGCCAAGGTTGTCCTCATGGATCACAGACAGGCCAAGCCAGCCTGAATCAGGACTTGCAGCTCCAGCAGCACAGCAGTGGCTGAGCTTCACCTGTTTGGAAAGGACTGGAGATGGAAATGCTGTGTAAAAGCAAACCTATGAATATAGTAAAGTCTTGCTAAATATTAGCAACTATTTTCAGGTGATTTTTGGTCCTTTCAGTATAGTAGCTAGAATTAAGAGAGAGGAGTGGAAATATTGTGCCTGTCCTGTAGAATTAGGATCAAAACAGGGAAAAGATGGAGGGGAATTGGTAATAATGAATTTACCAGGATGCTACCACTCTCATTCAATGTGCTCCAATAAAAAGTAAATGTAAATCCAGATTATGTCTGACACATGAAGAAATAAACAGTTCCTGTGTATTTCAGAGAAAAATGAACTTCTCATTGCTGTGGTTCCCAGTGGTTCCTCAGTTTACTCAGAGATGGTCATTGTCAGTACATTCTTTAAACATGAACTAAACTAGTTTTTATTTTGAAATTACGTACTTCTATCATCATCAACACCCTAAGCAAGACACTTTGTAGGCTTTTCTCATATTACAGTTTCATAATGACAAAACCAGACTAAAATACATATATATAAAATTAGAAGGTCATAAGGTACTGCCGGTATCATCTGGGGGTAAATTCTCTGGTTCTTCTGAAAGGATTGCTAACCTGATACTGCAGAATTCTGGTGCCTCGAGCAGTGCCCCATCTGAGCAATCACTTTAGAAGTATAGCTCTCTAGGGATGAGAAGAAGAACTGTCTTACCTCTACCATTGTTTATTATTATGAAAGCTAATGGAAAAATCAGATTTGGAAAAGATATTATGCAGATTCTCTGCTACTAGAAATCCAGCAATTGTAGAAAGAATTTTATTCCTTTCTGCTTCAGGTATCCTGTTTCTTTCTTTGTGCTTCACTGTGTCCTCTCTTTGTAAAAAGGCAATGGAATTTGTTTGAAAATCCAAGTGGGGCCTTGGTCGTTTTTACCAGCCTGACTGGGCAGGTACAGCCAGCACTTACACAGGCCATTGGTCATTCTTAGATCTGGTTTTAAAATCATGGGCAGAGTATTTCATAGAAGGAATTTCATAAACAATATTAACTTTATCTTTTATACTTTTATCATTATTTTTGGTTTATATTTTTTAAAAAAAACTATAAATGGAAATGTTTTCTAGTACACTTGAGTGCTCTGTATTGCATTAGTTCATTTTCCTATAGTTCAGAATTGCTTGCAGTTGCATGTGTGCATTCAGCCCCATGATGGATGATCTTTTTCTGTGCAGCTGAAATTTTTGGGGAGCTAGTATGTTTCAGTCAACTTAACCAGGTAAAAAAGGAAGAATGTGCACTTTATCACTGCAAATTCCACATGTGAAGGGAGTAAATACATTTAACCTTTAAGAGAAATGCTCAGGCTTTCTTCCATAGATTCCCCTTAAATGGATCATCTAAATTGCTTCTTCATTGTATGCTTTAGAAACTGGAAAGGACTAGAAAAATACTATTTTTTTTAAACTGTGACAACACTTGAGCATCTCGTGACCCTCTTATCTCTTCCTCCTAAATGATATGTGCATCTGCAGCAATTTTTTTGAAAAGACAACTCTAAGAAAGAGGTATTTTCAGTGTAACTTGGTTATCAAGTCAGTTGCTGGGTGTCTGGAGCACCAGGGGAGGATCTGTGTGCCAGTTTGCCTTTGCAGTCAATAATTCTTTGCAGGAATACACTCATGTATTCACAGACTGCTTCTGTACCTCTGGCATGGGCTTGTAACCAGCACATCTTGCACTGTTTCACGACCACCCTTGTCTCCTGTATGTGTTGCTTGCCAACTCTAATTAATGGGCTGAGTTTTATAGCAATGCATGAGCATGTTCTTTGTGTATGTCCTAATTCTGGAAAAAGTTGTGTTACCCAGGCCTCACTACAGACTATATTTCCTATTAAATTCTAGCTCGTGTGGGTGCCTTCAGCAGGCTGTTGAGATGGCTGCTGGAAACCCATCTTTAAAGCTTTATTGCAAGTCAGACTATTCTGAAACTTGGCATTCAGCATTTGGAGAAGGCGCCGTTCTTTTTGTTAAATCCGAGTCTGTCTCCTGCTCTCTTTTTATAGTCCAGGTTCCCTAGGGTAGAGGGAAGTACCTAATTGCAAATCTGTTTTGCCAAGTGCTTGTCAACTAGAGCTTCCCCCCACGGTGGAGTCTATCTCTAAAGTAGATAATGTCCATTTGGAAGAACTTGACATTTTAGGCTAGAAAAGGGCAAAGAGTTTTGAAGAATAATTTAGAGATTAAACTCAAGTAACACATTTATTTATATGCATTGTGGATAAGACAATTTTAAACATATGATTGGATGAAAAGAATGTCTTGTAAAAAAATCTGTATTTTTCCCTTTCTCTTGCATTTTTTGTCTTTGGCCACTATTGCTTTATTGCGGCATTTTAGGATATTTGGGTGAATGATGATGTTATGACAACATTTTGTATTTGTGTATCACACAAATATATCTGTATCTATTTTTCAAGAAATTTATGTGCTTTATTTGAATCAGCTAGATAGCTGGAGTTTGAGAAGTACTTTTATGGCTTTGTGTATGTTACAGAAATCTGGCATCTGGATCTGTGCTTGCAGAGTGTGCATACCAAGGAGCACATATCAGCAGAGCAGAGGTGCAGCAGAATTAAGGGCCTGGGGTTGCTGTGAGCCAGTCCTGTAAAGCAGCAATCCTGCAGAGTCAGCACAGGCCCCACGAGCAGAAACCTAAACATCTGCTTAACTTTGGGCTTGTGCTTAAGCTTCTTTGACATGAGCTGCTAAGGGGGGGTGGCTTTGCTTTTAATCTCTGTTCCAAGAGCTTTACTTCACAAGGTTATGCTTAGGAAGCACTTTTCCAGCAGGATGGAATTTGTTCCCTAGTTTCAGCCTGCCTTCACGTGGTGGGGCAAGGCGAAGGCACACAAGTCCCCAGGTTTCTCCCTTCCTTTTCTCTCTCTCCACATGACAGCTTTGCAGAGGGGGGAGCCAGCCTAAAAGAGAGCTGTAGCTTATTCATGTAAATATCCCAGCTGGAGCATCCAGGGCTGCAGAGGTGCTGGCTGCACACCTGCCTCAGTACACAAACAGCACACAAAGTGCTGTGCAGTGTTGAGATTTCCCTTTTGGCTGGGATGGTGTGTCCAGTAATACCTCAGTGTGTGGGCTGACCAGTATTTGTGCAGTTATCTGAGGGACTCTGGCTGGAAACACTTGCAGTGGGCTTGTCCCTTTACTCCCCCGAGCTATGAAAACAAATTGCTCTTCCTTTTGAATTGAATCCCATTCACATTTCATTTCATTGCTGCTCTTCTCTATGTTTCTCATGTATTTTCCTCTGTTTGCCTCTCAAGACTTTCTGTATTCATACTAATTATTACCTACAATAGTTTGTATACATATATTCTATATAATACTTTATTGTAAAGTTCTGAATTCAAATTTCAGTTGTCTTAGGATAACATGGTCAAAGAGAACCCTACAAGAACAACCATGGTTGGAAATGCTTGGGGGAAATTACATTCCTGCCATGACACTGATGTTCTATCTGAAAAGCTACCAGAGAAACAGCACTAGTCTGTCAAAGCCTTTCAGTTGTGCTCTGTTCTCCCAGACAGTGGAAAATGTTGCTTTGATCCACCCAAATAAAGCAACTCAGCTTGGAGGCCTCTTCTGATTCTTTGGTCACCAGTGAGTTCAGTTAAGTTCTTAAAGATCGCTGCTGTGCTTAGGTCTGATACCCTTAATTACATGTTATAAACTTGACAAAGTCATTTTTGGGAAGAAGAATGCAGAAGTCAAAGGAAGAGAGTGGGAGGGAAACACCTTCTACTTCTAGAAAGTCTTAATTCTGAATTGAGGGAAATAAGGCTTGACAACAAATGCTGTTTTTGTTAACAGTCCAAAAGGATGATTTCCCCCCATCCAAGTGGGAGGATGTTAATGACTCGTTACAGTTCGTTTGATGGGAATTGGAATTTATTGTGGTATCTGGTAGCATCTATCTTTCAGTTCTTCATCTGTTTTGATAAGGAAAAAATCCTGTGCTGCTGTATCCAACTTCATTCCTCCTGATAAATAAGCTGCATATCTTTATAAACCATCAATTACCCTCTGTTTGTCAGTTTTATAAACTGGAAAAGATTAGTGGGAAGAGAAAGGGAGGGTTGCAGCTCGTGTTGTGTGCAGGGCCTGATGGCATCAGGAAGGCAGCTGAGGGCTCCTGCTGAGCAGGGAGTGGGGAAGGTGGACAGGGGACACCCCACCAGGGCACTTCCCTCTGCTGCCTCCAGAGCTGCAGCTCCTGCCCAAAGACACTGCCCTGCTCTCCAGGCCCTGGAGCTGACTGCTTGGACCAGTGCTGCTGCTGAAGGATGATGTCTCCTGCTGGGCTGAAAGGTGTCCTGGGAGAGCTGCCCTCTTTGTAGGCACCATCCTGAGAGCCTGCTGTGGGCAGAGCTCCTCCTGCATCCACAGCTCCCTTGCTCAGTCCTATGTGATGCTTTTTTGACTGTGCCAGCTGCAGTGCTCTTGGGACCATCTGTTTCCCCTGCTACAAACACCAAAACTAGCAGAGGCAGGTGTATTTCTTGTGCTACCTGAATTTTACTTCTGATCTCTTATTGAATGTAATTCTAGTTTTTACAGAAGCCTGCCTCATAATTTCCAGTAAATTCACAAGGAGCTTTTTGCACTGGAAGATAGAAAATTGACCTGCTGGGATTAATCCAGACTACACTATATGCACTTGGCTGAATCACAGCAATGTATTTCTCCCCTCGATATTTTGAGACTTCTTTGAACATTTCAAATTAGCATTTCACTCAGGCTGACTCTAGTGATAGGGCATGAGTGTCGTTAATATTTGAAAATTCTGTAGTAAATCTAATTTTCAGGTTTGCATGCCAAATGTTAGCATGTACTGAGGCACTTGAAGCTGACACATCGATCTTGTAGTTACAATTTAAATGTGTGGCTTGTCTGAGCATTTCATGCCCCAATATACAAATGCTACAGGGTTAAAACCAGTGTGTTGTAAGCAGGATGATATAGGTATTTTGAATAATTAGTACCTGGTAGAACTAAACACCATCTCACAAACTGTGATTATGGTCTGTCACCACATGAAACACAACCGGGCTGGTAATTTTAATTTTTTACCTCAGATTTTACTGGGAGGCCATGGGCAGGGTGATGCATGTCCAGATTATGCTCTGGTCTCCAGGGATCAGTATGTATTCCTAAAGGCAGTGTGACAGGAGGAACTCAGTAGTTCAGCAGCCACCAGCTGAAGTGGCTCAGTAATGTCCTACCATATTCATTAGGTTCCAAAATGGCTAGAAACAGTAGACCTGGAGTAATCAGTTTTATGTGCTCTATGAAAGTTGTAGGTGATGAATCTCCATGGAAATGTTTCAAGAAAAGCCCAACATTAAGTCTCCATTTTAAGCCCTGAAATAAGGCCAGGGAATGCAGTTCTGGAGCACTGTTGGTCCAGTATATTTGTATCCTTGTCCAAAGTAATTTACCACAGATTTTATAGTCCTCTTTTTGGTGTTGTGATCAAGGACTTACCACATGTAAGTCATAATGCAGCAAATTAATAAAAGCACTGATTTTTAGCAAACAAAAAGCTGAGCTAACAGAGGTAATTAACACAGACCTTCCTCCCCTCCCAGCATGGGCTGCCTGTAAGTGAATATTTCAGAATACTGTGAGTTTTACAAAGACAGCTGGGGTGAATAGCTATAAATTCAAACTGCACACTGTTTTTTCATTAAGCAACTGCAATGCAAGTGACTCAAGTTACAGAGTTACAGAACTAGTTGCAAGCAGATCTGCAATGGAAAACATATGCCAGATTATGAAGGATCCCAGCAGGCAATAACTGCTTGGCTCTAAGCTATGTGCAGGACAGTTCTGTGTCCTGGGGAAATGTCCATAGTAAGCTACCACAGTTTAATCCATTTAAAACACTAAAAGAACAAAAAAGTCCTCGATATGTCTGAGTTCAAGAAGCATTTGGACAACACTGTCAGGCCCACGGTGTGACTCCTGGGAGGGCCAGGAGTTGGAGTTGATGATGCTGGTAGGTCCCTTGCAGCTCAGGATATTCTAGGGTTCTGTGTCTTCTCTGCTGCACTAAGTGAGCCGCTGTAATGCCCTCACTTCTGGGATGTGGAAGGAGCTCCACGAGTGGCTAGCACAGCCCATGGGAGTGGGCTGGCCACCAGAAGGTGGAGTAACTTCTTGGAGTTTTGAAAGCAAGTTTGAAAACATTTTATAGCTGAATATCAATCTGGTGAAGGAAAAGAAGCTGGCTGTAGCCTTTTGTGTGCTCTGAGATCCACACTAGTTACTCTTCCCTCAGTGCTTTCCCCCTGACAGGTGTATACTCACACAGTAGAAATTTCAGCAGTTCTCTTTGAAATTGGCATTTCCAGATCTGATAAGGCTACAGACAAGAAAACTGAAATGTTACAGAGAACTCTGGAATTTCTTACCTATACGGCCAAGTTCAAGTGGGGGGGTTTGATAAGGAAACTGAGCTCTTTGAAACAAGTAAACAGACAGAAGAACAAGAGCAGGACTCAAGAGGACTCCCAGGACACTTGGAAATAATTGGTACTTTTCACATAACACACAGTAACAATTTAGAAGCAAAAGAATGATTAAAGCCAAATGCCTTATAGCAACACAGTGTATCTGAGCCTCTGGTAGGATTTTTTGGGGGAGATGGTGAGAAAAAACAGGAATGGGGAGTACAAGAGAGGTTTTATCAATGAGCTGCCTGCTGCTACACATGACCTGTGGTATTCATTATATCAGTCATTTAACCTTTCCTCAAGATCCTGGTTTTTTAAAAAGTGTCAGCTATTAGGCTACATCCCTATCTCATCACATCAAGAAGTAAAACTAATTATGCATTATTTGTTAGAATGAGTTTGTTTATGCCATATAAAAGACATGGATCAAATTAATAGCTTAGGCAAAACATATTTTAGCACTAGAATATTTGAAAGAGAAGTTTAATTAGGTCTTAGGTTAAAATCTGACTCTTCTGAAAACTATGGAAGAACTTTATGCAAGAAACCAAATAACATGTAACAAAACCACTCTTTTCCCTGCCGTATCCCCACAGGAAGATGTGAGTCTTTCCATAAATGGAATAAACAATACTCTGGGGATACTCAGGAATGCATACAGTGGTTAGTTTTTAACATGACACAATAAACCATTGTATAGGGATAACATTCTAGCAGTCAGTGGAGATGAAAGTAGAAAGGGTTGAGTCATGGAGAGGCAGAATTAAGCATACACCAGGCATATCTAAAAACCCTTGGTTATCTAGGGTATGCTGATGCAAAATATCCAATTTACTGGACCCTCAGCTCAGCAGTACCAGAATATTTTTGTTACCAGGGTAACAAAACTCTATATGCTGGCCTTTGTAAGTGTATGATCAAAGGGACTATCCAGTTTCCACCCACTGTGTGCAGGCTGCCAATTTAAATATTTACTACCCCTTGAACTGGCCAGCCAGGAACGCAGCAGCAGAGAGGGGTATGAACCACGTGTGTGCTGCCACTGACCTGGGACATGTTCTGGTTTCTGGATAAGCTACAAGGGAATTCTGAAGTGAACATGCTGTGGCTACACTAGTAGAATAATTTACTATGTGCTCTAAAAAAAAATCCCAAACATTAGAAACACTCAACCCAACCAAAAAAACATTTATAATTATGCTGCAGGAAGAACACTGCTCCAGTAATGTCTCAAGAGAACTGTCCTTGCTATAAGCCTTGAGCTGCATAGTTTCAGTATAGATTAGGAATTCATAAAGCCCTGAAGTACTAATTTCCTTTAAACTGCTGTTGTTCTATTAAGTGATTTGAATGGTTAGTCATTTTCTCTACACACAACCAAGCTGTCTTTTAAATGTGGTGTAAAATTGAGCAAACTAGAGAAAACTGGGTAGTTGGGGATTTTTCTTTTACTTCTATTGCCTTGTGTGGTCTGCCTTCAAGAGGCAGAGAAAAATCAGGTGTCCCCTGCTAAATGCTAACACTTTATTTATATCACCTCATTCAGAACATACTTCATCACCAACAACTATATGAGGCAAGCTCTAAAGAGTTTTTCTTTCTTTGTATTTTGCTCACTAGTAGAATGTAATGGCCAGAAAGGTGCTTGGAAAATAAGTATAAATATGTATTTGTTACCCTTTTCAACTAGGATGAACATAATAAACATGTCACAGTTTCCTCACCTAGTCTGGCTTAGTACTGAGAATAAACTAGTCTTCCCTATGCTGAATACACAGATGTATTTAGATTTGCTCCCAGCATTCTGTTCTCACAATTCTAGGTATCAGTTTCTATTCATCTCTCCAAGCCTGTGCAGCTTTTTGCTGCCGTTTAGGGTTCTGCCCAATTTGTGTTCAGAACTTAACACTAACCCAGCTGCAGCCTCACAACCACTGAAGATTTGTTGAAGCAATGTAATTTCTGTGCAGAATTTTTTGTAATTGCAGCTCTCATGGTACAAGATTCATGTTCAGTTTATAAATAGCTCAAATCATGTATTTAAACTTTAAAGGAATCTTAGTACTTGGCTCTTACCTAAGGTTCTTAGAAAGATAGCAGAGAAGCAGAAAATCCAGTGGCAACCACTGCTCAGCCCTCGTGTTTTCTTGCTCTTCTCCTTTTTTTTTTTTTGTCCCAGTAAGAGCCCATTGCATTTAACATTTTGCTTCTGGCTTTTTCTTTCTGTAGAGTGTGGCAAAAAGTTCTTCCTTAGCATACGCTAGTTCAAACACACTTGTCTTTTTACTTCATTTTTCAACTTGAAAAGAAATTTTCCACATTTTAAACAGCTGACTGGAAGAAGGAATACCAATGTGCTCTTCCAGCTTGTTATGGAATATGCAGAGCTTAGAACTGTTCCTTACAAATTTTATTTACCCTTAATGTTTTGGTAAAAATACCATTAGCAATGAGTTTTCCTTTTTGGCTATTAAATGAATGCAGAAGTTAGGTGTTGCAGGTCTGAAGGAAGGAGCTGCTGAAGGCTGTGAGCAGGGAAGCTGAAGAGCTGAAGTTGCTTAGAAAGCTCACAACCGATAGCTGACATATTTTCGCTTGTTGTCAGCCAGTGCTCTCATAAGACCATAGACAGTGTGAGTGGATGTAGGAGGAAACAATACATCTGCAGACACTGGCAGACAGCACTGCTTGCCAAATTTGGCCACAGTTCCTTTAGATAAATAATTTCTCAGTGACGCGCTGTGTTGAAATTATATAAACAGCAAAAATTACAAGACCTGGGCCCCAGGGTCTTGAGGGTTTCAAGATTTTCTGCAATCAATATTCTGACATCTGCAAATATTTTTCCCCTAACAGCTGATGCCAGAAACAGGGCAACACTACCATTATATTCTGTGTATTCAAGACTTTGAAAATATTGAAATCTTGTCTCTTCAGCCCCAGTCCTGGTCAGGATCTTTGCACTATCATAACCATCAGCTCATATGAGAAGGCTTTTACCAGAGTTATCAAAGCAGCAATCTTTTCTCAAAATGGCCCAGAGCCTCTTACAGCAACTCCATCAGCATCTCAAGATATGTACATGGAAAAACGCTGTATTATGTTTTAGTCTCCAGAATTATCAAGGGGTTTAGAGAAATTTTTCTTAAGCATGATGTAGCTTACTTTGCACATCGAAGGTATGGGATTTTCCTCCTTAGGACCAGACAATAGCTAGCTAACTCTGTGGTAAGAGTTCCTTGATAATTAAGATAGTTGCACTATAACAGCCATACACACTAGAGCTATCCAGTGTCTTCTACCACTGAGGAATTTATGGAGGAAACCAATGTGCAAGACTCCTTGAACAGAAACATCCCACAGGAAAACCCTGACTTTTATAGAAGCATCTCTAGACAAGCTTCTGAAGTTATAAAACCAAATCATTTATTGAACAGGTCTTTTTTAAGAAATCAGTTTCCATAACAGAAATCAAACCTATGCCTGGCACCCAAGACACCCTGAAGGCAGCAGCTGTGGAATACCCACGGCACCCAAGAAACATGCAAAATGAGTAACTGCATTTGTTACTCTTTCCTAAGTAGCAAAGGCCAGACAGGAACAAAAATGTACTTTTAAAAGTTATGCTTTTCTTTTGATGATATAATTTCCAGCACCTGGCCTTTCCTCTAGCAACACACCCAGAGCAATGTTCTCTGATAATGGTCTGAACAAAACGAATGCACTTTGTTCCGTTTTCAGTCCTCCATGTACTAAACAGAAACAAAGCAGACATAGCAAGTACAGAAAAAAGTCTCTCAAACACTTTCTTATTTCAGTCTTACCTTAAGGCAAACTTGTAAATTTTAAGGGAATATCTTGAGAATTAAGCACAGAACTTATGAAACTCTTTTTTCTTTGTTGTTTTTGATCAAAGTTAACTTTGTTAGAGAACAGGTATGCACAGCAATAACCTCTCAGAAGTGTCTTAGTATAAGACCATGTTAGTGATGTTTATGTAACTTTTGCATCTGCAAGTATTTCTTAAACTGACATTTGCAGTCTAACTGCACAAGACAAAATTTCAGTAGTTCAGAGCACAGTGTGAAGTTATTTCAATGAGTGTAAATGTTGAGAGCAACAGGGTAAAACTGCCTCAGTATTTCATTTCCACACAAAATATATGAAAGGAACAAAGTAAGTTATCTTCTCAGAACCTTATGTCTTTAAAAAAAGGATGCAGCAAAGCCTCTTTTGCAGTTATTCTTGTTGCAGGGTTTAAGTCTAGTAGCTTATCAAGTAGGTCATATGCTTCATCAGGAACCTGATCCCATCCTTTCATGTCTGTTGCCTTCGTTTCCAAAGCACCATCACCTTCCTGAAAACTCTGTAAGTGTTGAATTTCCTTTCCGAGTGTCTCAGGAGCACAGGGTTTGTCTGCTGCAGTTGACAAAGCTGTGGTGTTCTCAGACCTGCTGGGCCCTTCCCCCTGAGATCTCTTACAGCTGCTATTTGTTCCTCTCAGCTTCTCACAGAGGGTTCGTAGGTTTTGAGTTGGCATAACTTGGGTACACACTACTGATTTTCCTAGGGAAAAAAAGTTGAACAGGAAGCTACATTTTATTATACTTTCCATGCAACTGTAACTTTTGTTTCTGAAAAACTTAATGTCTCAAAGTATAACCAGCATGAAAGAAAAACATCCCAAAGCTATCAAAGAACCAAATCCACCCCCCATGCCTTCACATCAGCCCTGCTGTTACTGCAGCAGCCCCTGGAAGTCAGAAGGGGTCATCATCTCAGCTCTGCTCAGAACAAAGTGCTTTGGGTTATGTGAAGTTATGTAGTGACAGGCTGTCAGCCACCCTGTACAGCAACTTTTTTTTGCATTTCACTGTCATTGTAACAGAACTGAAGACAATTAAACACCCTGATTTTTACACCTCTGTCTGGAGAAGGAAAATTGATGCTGGCAGTTACATGTCCAGGTAGCAAGTGCTGCAGCATTTAGCCTGCAAGCAATTAGGGGAATGGTTATTTGGATATTTTGTGGTTTGTGGTGATTGTATCTTTTTTAAACAGGCCAGCTGTTGGGTATTGGGTTTTTAGCTTGTTTGTTTTACTAGGCCTTCTGGGGGAAGGGGTGGGTGAAAAAGCAAGGTTTACATCATCTAAATATTAAGTCACATTGACTTAAACCTCCAGGACAAATTTTGTAGGAATAGAAACACTGTCTCAAGAATTCTAACCAAATGCCAGTAGGAAACATTTAGCTGGCATACTTCACCTCAAGTAGCCCTGACTTAGTGAAAGGCAGTAGACAGGCTGGGAAAACTATGACATAAAGTATACCATACACACATTGTAGAAGACAGAAAAACACAAAACTGTCTTAAAAGTCTGTCAATATAGACTTCAAAAAGCGTGATTTACTTCCCAAATTACTCTCAAACCTAAAAATATATTTATTTACACACACCAAAAAAAATTGATTGTAAACGACAGCATTAAGTAACATTTTCCCCCCTCCCCCATAATTAAGGTTTGCATACCAAAAGTTCTAGCAGCCTGAATTGTTTCTCTGGATCCACGAACTGTCATGATTTGTGCCAAAGCAGTTAAATCATCACTTGCTTTGAAAAATGGATACCGTCCACTGAGTAGAGAAAGGAATATGACTCCTGCAGACCACATGTCTATTGCTAAAAAGGAAAGCGAATTTATTAACAACTAAACTCATGATTTCATCACAAACAAAATCTCAACTTTAAGAAATTATGATCTGAAAAGTTTCTATCAGCAAAAGTTATGTTCTGAAGTACTTCTTGACTTTGGTCACATTGATAACACTTCAGATAAGAGTGGAAATTTCTATAATTAGATTGAAGAAAAATTTCCTACTTTGATGTAGAGGAAGTTTTTTTCATATGAGTAATTCCATTACCTTGCTAAACTTAAAATGGACCAAAACAATGTTTGAAGTTGTTTTACCTGGGAAGATGAGAGAGGGCAAATGAAATGGCTGGTTTGATACATATTTAACTTTAATCCATATGAAGAAAACCTTATGTAAGGGTCATAAATAAAAAACAACTTACAAATGCTTGTGAAACAGTTTTTTGGGGATTGAGGCTGGCAGAGGTAGGCAGTACTAAGACATTTATCTTATTATGAACTTTGTTCCTCTCTAATGTGAACTCACTTGACAAGACAGGCAGTTTAAAACCTGTAATTGTTCAAAGTTATTAATCACTTTCATTGTGTTATGAAGAGTACAGAGAGTACTTTGGGGATAGAGGCCAAGGCCTGATGGAAACTTCAGTACTGGAAGTCACAAGAATACCTGTCAGCCACAAGTTTTTTGGCTCACTAGGGTGCACATTTGAAGAGATGGCAAGGAAAGTGAAGGAGAGAGTTTGAAGGATCTCAAACTCCGAAGAGAAAAATTAACAGTTGAGAAATAGAAGCATATTCATCCTGGTCCTATACAAAAATGTAAGTAGCAAAATAGGCAGTAATTAATTTGATGTTTTAATTAGAAACACTCAGCACAGGACTTCGATTTGGAAAAAAAGGTATTAGGTTGACTTTAGTTGCAAAACCAGATTTTATGTCTTTTATTAAAAAATAAAAATCCAAGTTAATAATTTGGCACAATTTACAGTGGGAAGGTATTCAACCTTCTGCACAGTTCCTGTAGAAAAGTTTTAGTATCATCTTTCCAACAGTGATACAGTAATACTGTCTGTTTGAGAGGCCATGCAGCTCCCTGAGCATGTGGCTGGGTAAACTGGAGTAATCAAGGTGAAGACCTTTGAAAAGGTTTAATGTAACTCTTGCTGCAATTATAAGGCTTTATACATCTGAGTGGGCAGTAAATCCTGGCCCCACAATTGTGGCAGAGCTGTGATCATCAGGAGAATGCAAGATCTTGTGGAATGACATCAAAATCATGATTCCTCCCTAAGCTTTTGTCTAGTGTTATCCAGCTAGTGAGGCAAGGCAAACAGCGGGACAAACCAAGGAAAGTGTAACTAGGCCTGTGTAGCCTCAGCTTGGGAGTTTGGGTTGTACCCTGGGCACTGTGAACCTGGGTCAGATGTGCTATAGTGGCTCTGGGTAGAGTCAGCTGGATTGAGCCAGTAACTTGGGTGTCAGCACAGAGCCCAAAACCAGGAGTAAGACCAGCAGGAATACAAGGAGGTGACTCCAACAGCCCCAAATGAAAGTGAACAGTAATACCTGCTAGTTCAAATTAAACATGATATAATAAATATCAGTATTAGTGTACCCAGTTCTAATTAAGGCCTTTGTTGACATACTGCAGGAGCTCAGCATCACTGACTCAGTCCAGGGACGTCTGTGCCACACCCAAGGGTGTCCAGATTTACCCCTACTTTTTGTAATCCTGCTCTTCATTACCCTAGAGAACAGAGAACCATCTGAAAGTGTGCTTAACACCAGCACGTGTCCAAGATTTCCTAAGCATTTCTTCTTTCTGCCTCAATTCTGTCTAGACAGATTCAGAGATTGTCTAAACTTGTCCTAGATTTCTGAATGACTGCTAGCCCATAAAGCTGGCTGTTACAGCACAGGCACAAGAACTCCAAACAAGCTGCCATACCTTTGAAATCCCAGTCATACCCACAGCACAAATGTTGTCTCAAACAGCAGTAAACTATCTAGGCATAAGCTGATCAAATATATTGTTAATTCTATTTTGAGTGTGTATACATACTTTACTGAAAATTGACAACTTTCTCAGAAGTTATTCAGAAAAAAATGGCCAAACCCTTTTATTTTAAATCCAGTTTTTGAGGACATTTGTATTTTTTTTGTAAGTCAGAACTCCTGACCATGTTTAATGGGTAACTTTGCTTCTATTGGTTCTCCATCCTGCAGGTAGGCACAACCTCTCCCAATTTGCTTGCACCAGGTAATGCATTAACCATCCCTCTGCCCTACGCCAATATCTACCCAAACCACTGAATCTTATTAACTAAATTTTAACAGGGGGAAATTAAAACTTTAGTTCAAAAATTTATGACAGTTACACACCAGCTACTTAAACGACTAGCAAAAAGTAAAAATCTGATAAAAAGTCATTAAATAATGCTTTCTAGAACACATTTGCAATTACACCATTAATTATGCCTGCTATGGCAGCATATGTTACAACTTGCCTAGAAAAGGCTAAACAATGTTCTCTCTCCCCAAGATTTATTCAAGATTTTTCTTGAACAAATAAGCCAAGAAACTTAATAAAAAATTATTTTTTCTTTTAAAATACATTGCATTCAACTCCTGCACATGGCACTACCTCTCAAATGAATAAAGGCACATTCAAGTTTCAAACACAGGAAAAATATTCCTGAATTGTTCTTCCTCTGAATAATAAACTTTTAATTAAAATCAGGAAATACTTGAAAAGCATTAGAAGGGATGAAAAATGAATTTCGCAAGTTAAAAAATCCTCCCATAAAAAAGACAACAAAACATGCATAAATGAGAAGGACAAAAAGGTGAAAAAGGGCATTTGTTTGCCTCTGTTGGGCAGTACCTGTGGTCTGAGTGGGGCACTTTGTTAATACTTCTGGTGCTCTGAATCCAGGTGTTCCTGCCCTGGGAGCCACTTGCTGACGCCTTGTAATAAGAGACAAATATATTTAGAATATAAAAGTCGTTAAGTTCTAAATCTAATAATACTATTATTTTTAGAATATACTTGTGTAAGATGTATAAACAACCTAACCCTGCTTTATTCAAGTTTTACAGAGGTTTGAAGCCTCTTATCTAGCTTGAAATCATAAGATACACACCTTATTATCTATTATATTATTATAGCTTATTATCTATTATATTATTATAGCCTATTATCTATTATATTATATTTTAATTATATTATCTAGCATAAGATAATAGCAGAGAAATACTAATTGCATACTTAATTCACAATGACCTTTTCTTACTTTCATCTAAGAGAAGTGTCATTTTTGTTAAAGGCTTCTTTTCATGGGAAACTTAGGAGTTGAGGCTAACTAAGCCAAGGCAAAAAGCATATCAGATTCTTGAATGTGAATGCTATAGCTTTGTGTTTGTCCAGAGCACACTAAGGGTTGCTCCAAGTGTTGCCAAGAACGTACTTTTTGTTACATTAACTAAAAGGTGTGATGTTATCATTATTTAAAAGATCATGTGTGGATAAAAGGCAATAGTGGATCATAATGAAAACTACCTGCAGAGAGATGGAGTTTAACTGAGCTACTAAGATTCTCCAACAGTGAGGCACTGGCAGGTTGCCCAGAGAAGCTGTGGATGCCCATCCCTGGCAGTGTGTTTGGAAAAAGATGACCTTTAAGGTTCTTCAACCCAAACCATTCTGTGATTCTATTAGTTTTTTAGATTAACAAGTACAAAACAGCCATGCTTCCTTTTTATTCTGCATTTCACGGTTTCCAGAATCCCAACTGTTGCTATAATTCAGGCCTATTAGATAACTACTAAATGACAGAATTTAGAACACTTTCCTAAGTGTTGGAATTAACTCAAGTGATTTTCTACAACACATGTAGGTGAATAAATAAACACAACAACAAGAAAATAATTACCAGTGAATCTTTCTAGCTGCAGATAGCAGTGAACTAATCCATTAATTCCATGAAATATTTTTGTTTAAAAAGAGCATACTCAATGTAAGGGCTGCAGAGATCAAATACTATCTTTCACTTACTAAATCAGCAATCTAGTAAATCTAAGTTTCTGACTTTGCTTGACAGCAGAGCAGACAGTTTTACAACATTATCAAAGCAAATTACCTTGAAAGGCAAACACTGCAAACTCTATCCGTTGCGTAACAGTCACAGAGCAGGTTTACAGGGCAACTACTGGCAGCTTTCCTGGCCGCCCCATTGCTCACAGTTTTGGTAGAAATAATCTTCTTCTTTGTTACTAACTTCCTAGATGAAACATCTATCATCTTTGATTGTTTTATGAGCTGCAATGGAGATATTTTAGAGAAGGTGACATGTTTAAGAAGTTTCCCTTTACATATAGACAGGACAGTTCCTAAAATACTAACTTAACCAGTGCTCATGAACAAGAAGAATTTTAGAACAGACAGCAAACCTCTTTAACAGTATCAAAACTACTATGAAAGAGACACTGGAACTTTCTACATAGCCTGATTTCCTCCCCTTCCCCTTCAGAAGACATTCTCAGTGTTTACCAAAAACCAATATATACTAGATATTCTGAAGCTACAAGATGAGCATTTTTCAAGTTAGTATAGTGTTTCAAGATTTCTTTTGGCTCAACATGAGAATAAGAAAAAACGAATATGAAATGCCACAGCAACACACAGACACTAACCCTAGTTCTACAATAAAATACCGTAAACAAAATCCTCTAATTAGTTGGGGTTTCCCCTTGACATATTAAGTACTAATTACAAAAAAATATTTTTAAGTTTTATCCTCAGCTTCAACTGCAAAATAGTTTTAAAAAAAATTTCACAAGGTAAGTAGGCAGTGGTTGAGCACTGGAACAGCTCCCCAGGATAGTGGTCACAGCACCAGCCTGACAGAGCTCAAGAAGCGCTTTGACAGCGCTCTCAGGCACAGGGTGTGACCCTTGGGGTGTCCTGTGCAGGGCCAGGAGTTGGACTTGATGACCCTCATGGGTCCCTTCCAACTCAGTTTATTTTGTGATTCTATGATCAGCTGCACAGAGAGATGTATAGGAAAAAAGATTAACTTAGCATCCAAATAAGATCAGCTAGGGAGACAGCTACAGAACTCGTTGTTTAAGAGCTTCAAAAAGGACTGAAACACAAATGAAAAATTCTTTATGCCTTTTGGGAAAGACACATTTAATAGTCTGCTCAAAACCTTTTAGTTCCACAGCATTCTAGATCAGTGCTCAGTCTTAAAGAACAACCAGTTCTATAATTTTTCAAATATGCAGCAGATTGATCCTACTGATGAGTCAATACTTCTTACTTTAGTGCTTGAGTTCTCCTGGTATGTGGAGCTATAGACATTGAAATTCCTTTCTCCGAAGACAGAGCGCTGGACAGAATGGTGCACAGAATCCTCCTACAACACCAACAGAAAAACCAGTAAGGATCCTGTTTAACAGGCATCTGGGTACTGACAGCTCAAAAAAAAGTGTGGAGTGTCATAAAACAAGAACAGCTGTATCTAAAGTCATTTTCAGGCATCAGGTTACTCTGGATGAAGAAACATGGTCTAGACAGAACAGCAAACATGTTTACAAATGAATCACACCTCTGAAGTGTCCCAAGACAATCTCAGTGTAGTCTGTACTGCATTTGTTATGCAACTAGTAACTAAACATAGGTGAATAATTATTGGCGTGGGGAGGAGTTTCCCCATCCATGTCTCTAAAAAAGGATTTAATGCTGTCTAAATAGTAACTCATGCTAGGGTTTTATACAGCCTTCAGCATTATATTACATCTAACAGATAATGATGAAGCCAATAGTTATGTAGAAATAGCTCCTTAGATATGAACACTGTGATGCTGTGCAGGCTCAGCTTCTGTGCAAGTACTGCATCTCCCCCTGTTGGATGAAGGAACACATTAAACATAGACAACAGCATTAATGAAAGAGACTGAGAACCTTTCCTCCTCGTCCTTGTTTCATCTGTACTTTTGAAAGTGAGCTGGACCTTCTATCAGCTGCTTTTGAGGCTGACTGTTGAGCTATCTGTTTAGGTGCTGGGACACTGACAGAAATCCCATTTACCAAGGCTACAATGGGATTAGTTTGCAAGCAACTTCCCTGCTGGTCTTCAGAGTGAGCAGTTTTAAGAAGCTCAATTTTTGTATCAGGGGTTCCTTGTGCCAAGCCAAAATCTACCAAGGCATACCTGAAAGACAAATTCAGAATCAGGAGTCACAAAGTATCTATTGATCATTCAATTTACTATTCATTACTTATCTTTCTTTGACATTTCATTCAATGTTGCTTATCTGTACTGTTGCCAGCATCACAGTTCTGTTTTCTTCCTTCTCCTCCTACTGTCCCATCTTGCCTATTCCCCTTAATGGTTTTACCCTGTACCATTGTTCATTGTTTCTTGTCCCAAAATTGTCTCAAGTGCATCCTTCCTCCAAAGGTGTTAAAAAAGTATTTTCAGCAGCTCCTTTTTGAAGTTCTAATCCTACAGCCCTGAATCTTCAGCCAGCAGTCATGTACAAGTGACTTGACTCTTGAAGGATTCCCACGGGCAGAGGACAAAGGTAGCAGTGAAGACAGACCAGACCAACAGTTTTGAAAGACTTCTGGAAAATACTACTGGAATTTACTTTAGCCTTCAAACAGGTAAGGCTACATTAGTTCACACTTCAGATCTGTCTCTAAAAGAATGTTTTTTTGCTACAAACAGTACAGAGACAATCCATCTGTCCCTGGGTCTCAAACTCAACTCCATGCCTCTAAACGCAAAGTAGAAATTAAGGCTCAAACAAATCCTGGAAGAGCAAAATGACAGTACATATTCATTTTGACAGATTAAAAAAAAAAAAAATCAGTATTTCTCAAACTTTTTAAGCTTGTGGTTTGGCAAAATGCAATCAAATATCCCCTACAAACTTTCACTGCATAGAATCACAGGAACATTTAGGGTAGAAAAGACCTTTAAAATCAAGTCCAACTGTTAACCCTCCTCTGCCAAGTACCACAAAACCATGTCCCTAAGTGCTGGATCTACAGGTCTTTTAAATTCCTCTAGGGATGGTGACTCAACCACTTCCCTGGGCAGCCCATTCCAATGCTTGATAAACCTTTTTCTAATATTGAACCTAAACCTTCCCTGGTGCAACTTGAGGCCGTTTCCTGTCATCCCTTTTTACTTGGAGTTGTACATCCTGCTACAGCCTCCTCTCAGTGCTTTGCTTTGGACACACTCCAACACCTCAGTGTCTCAACTTTGCATGCACAATGCTAACAAATACAGCTATAGGACTGCTAGCACTGAAGCATTCTGTCCATTTCAGCTGTTCACAAAGAAGCAGTACCTCACTTTTTACAATCTTTAAATTTTTATAACTTGAAGGCCAAAGAGCCAACCCCACTAGTTATAAACACTAATTCAATGCAAGGTGAAAACAGCCCAAAGCCAGCTATTTTATCTGTATCAGTTTTACTCTATCCACTATTAGATGTGTACAAGGATCATTCTATGCATCACAAGTTACAATTAACTTTCTTGTTTAAAAAACCCCTATTTTATTCTTCTCATTCTTATTTGAAAATGTAATACTTTTACTCAGCCATAAAATCTTCATTTTATCAGGTATTTGTCACTCTATGAAGCAGATACAACATTAAGTAAAAAAAAAGAAAATCATTCCCTTCTTAAGTGCCTTAACAGTGAAAGAGAAATTTTACAAATAAAACCCCACGTTTTCAGCTTTATTATTTAAGCACATGTTATGCAGCTGGAAGGAAAGAAACCTAAAAGCCCCACTGCCTCTGTTCTGCCAAGGCACACATCTCCAGATGAGATCAGAGTATGGCCAGACTCACTTTTTTAGCTGCCTGTTGTAGAGGAAGTTGCTGGGCTTGACATCACGGTGAACAATACCGAAGTGATGAATGCGCCGCAAGGCTTTAAACAGGTTAAACATGTATTCCCTCACTTCTTCAAAGGAAAGGGAATTCAAAATGTCCTGAAAGATTATTTGGATACTGTAATTTATAGAATTATAAAATGATTAGGCATCTACTTTTAATTTAATGTTTTACTACATATCAAAAGCCTGAGACTCACCAAGAAGGATTCATGCTCCAGATATGGCATAACAATAACAACATGATCATTTTTCCTAAAGCAGTATTTAACTCCCATAACATTATCTTGTCCCCTAGAAGAAAAGTAATATTGCTGAACAAAGACCAGAAGATGGATGTTTATTTTCCTCTGTTTCTTCAAAATAAAAACTTCAGTCAGGCTTTCTTTTATAATCCTAATTTATATTTTGACAGCAGACTTATCAGCAATCAGTAGTTGTGCTCTTGCTGCTCACTGCTATGCTCCATTTGAACTCCATTTTATATTCCATTCTGCAGTTTGGAATTAGAACTCTGCAGATGATCTGTGGGGCTGTGGTTTGTAGTTACCACTGCAATTAATACAGGCCCTAACTTTCATGATCCTACTTTAAGGAAGTGCTATTCAGCATACTCTGCCAACAAGTATTCATTCCTAAAAACACATTTTCTAATGAAGTGATTCTTTTTTCCAAGCATTTCAAACTGGGACTTTGTTACCACAGAGATATATAATGGAATTTCTCAGCTGTTAAATAGAGCACCCCTTCAAACTGAGACTAGCAGCAAAGGGCATCCATTAGAGGTAAGACACTCCTTTTGTTATTTGCTCTCAATAAAAAGAATATGTGTGTGTTAAAAACAAATCAAGAGAAGTGCCAAAACTTAAATAAATACAGAACAGTGAGACAACGTTCAGCAGTTATGAATATCAGAATTTTGTTGATGTACCCTGCCACTGTGAGGCACTGAAGTTCAGCAGCTATTCGCAGAGGGTGGCTGGTTGGAATCAAGTGTTTCAGAGCCATTTTTTCCTCATATCCTGTTTGTAGCTGTGCTGTAGCCAAGTAAACAGAACTAAAAGTACCTGTAAACAAAGGGGAAAAACAGCGTCTTCAACATTTTTAATTAGGTCAATGCAGATTTTTACAGAAGTGATCTAACTGTTCACAATCCTGCAGTACACTTGATACTACATCAAAAGCAGATTCTAGAAAAGAAAAATCCAGTTCCTTTTTTCTACTACTGAATATACTGATCTTGTATACAAGTTTTTTATGTCAGTAAAAATGCAAATATAACACTGTCTAACTTGCCTGGGACACAGTGCTCTTTGAATGTAAATTTCCTATCTTTGATTTGCTTTCTTGTTTAGGTAGCTTACTTTCATCTGACATCTAACTCCTCTCCCTACAATGTAAGAGGACTATAAAATGCTAATCTGGAAAGCACTGCCAGTGCTTTTCAAAGCACTTCTGAAATGGCTACATTTTCCTTAATTCTGTACCTTATCTATAAAGTAAGGCTTCCCACATGATGTGTAACTGCACTGTTTATTTGCCCAGAGCATTTTACCACATCCCATGTGATACACTGCTTGAGAAAGAGAGTATTCAGACTGTATGATAAGTTTGCCCAGCCATTTAATTTTAAGGATACCCTAATATGCCTCTTAGGAGGTTAATTTATCCTAATGATCTGAGATACCTGAACATACAAGTTCAAGTGCTCTTCCATATGAATGAAGAATAGAAATTACTTCTGATTATGTTTTAAGTAATGTGTTTGCATCATACTGGTTCAACAATCTGCGTGCAAACATACATCAAAAGGCCAGCAAAACCTAAATACTTCATGCAACCATTAAAAAAAAATCCCAGACAACCTGGAGACCCATACCTTCAACAGAATTGATTGCAGCAACAAGAGTTACCCAATTTAACTTATGACATTATTTTTGGTGGTGAGAACTGCTAAAATAAAAGTGATTCCAGAGTGGAATCCCAAGTTGAGGCTTGTTTTCTCATAATGCTGTTGTACTGCAAATGGTATTTTTTAAAAACATTGTTTGCTCCCAAGAGTAAAATCAGAATACTATTCATAATCAGAAATTCTGTTTAATTACACTATATTTTTATGATAGATAAAAGTTTGTTTTTTTTTTTTTTATTTTTGGAATTCCAATGGGGAATGGAGCTAGGGGTTTTTAAGTAGTTTGGTGGTTTTTGAAATAAAAACTCTTAGGCATCTAACCTGCTGCACAGAAATTCCACCACAAAACAGATGCAAAATAATCCATCTTCCCATCACCATCTTTTGTTTCAAATGGGTAAAGTTCCAAAAAGTGCTGAAGTCCCACACTCAGAAGTACCTCAATCTATTTATAGTCATGCCTGACACTAATTTAAGGCATTTGCAATAGTGTCTTGTTGAAAGCAAGGTGAGCACAAGATTCTAATATTTGATACCATAGGTCTTCAAAAATAAAAAAAGTTGTTCATTTTTTAAGTAAATCAGCTCCAACTTTTCAGTTTCCTCATCCACTTCTGCCCAAGAGATTTTAGTGGAAACAAAGCTAACTTAAGGAACACCAATTAAGGATGTCAAAACACATCGGCACATAAGTAGATTTTTCATGTAAAGGAGAAAAAGAATGGATGTTTAAGACTATTGACTTAAGTCTACCTCAAAAATTTTAACTGCCAAAATTTGAATGCTGTTTTTTTTTTAAAGGCTTTAATATACCAGATTTTCAAGGAAGTATCTTGAAAGTGTTCCTAATTCATACACCTATGTGCTCAGAAATATATTGGAATTCTTACAGAGACCATGTAGTAAGTCAAAGAAAGGCATTTGGCTTAAATTGTGTATATTAGGATCATAGATCTATACTTTTTAAGTTAAAAACTCCAAAAGAAATCTTAACTCTAAGCAAGATAAAATGAAATATTTACCTTCTCCAATTTTTTCCTGTATTTTGAACACATCTACAAGCTGTGGCACTGCTTCATAAAGTTTTTCAATATCTTTTTTTACTCCTGCTGTTGGAAGAATGGGGAAAATAAGTTAGGAATTTTATTACTTGATTCAGTATCTGATATATTTTGGAGATCACAAATTACACTTCACTTCATAGGACTGTGGATTCACATACAAAGAGGAAAAACCAGCACAAAGGTATCCTATCCTGTTGACATTACCATGTGGATACTTGATATTGTTGTCCTTCATCCCATTCCTTTCTAAGCTGCAGCATTTAAACAAGTTTTTTTTTCTTATCTGACACATAGGAGATTCTGAGAGGGCAGAAGCTGCCTGGTTTGTAGGACACCTACAGCTCATCAATAAATGTTTACAAGAGATTTGCAAGTGCAGTTTGACAAAACACAAAACTATAACAGTTGTTTGTGTAAGCACAGCTGCAAATCCATCAGATGCAAACCACAAATGCAGAAAAAGCATTATTGTTTAGATATTTTTAAGATTGGTAATGCAATCTTTGCCACTGTTACTTAAACCAGCTGGCACCAAAGCCCATGTTTGCTCTGCATTTAGGCTGCTGCACTTCATGCTGCAATCACTAGATGGCACGACAAGGATGCTGCACTGCATTATTTCAAAAAAATCATATAATTTTCCATTCAGTTTACAAATCCTTGTTGTTCAAGACTTTTCTATATCCCACATAAGAATTCACTTCTTTTGAAGCTATCAATTCTGTAGAGGCTGTGACTAATTTCTGTGAAGCAGGGGTAAAGAATATTTCAGTATACAGAACTAAGCACCAACTGGTATTTGAAAAGTCAATCAAATGAAAAAATGTGTATACATTTTTCATCCTAAAAATAAATGACAAATTAAATTTAGTATAAACAGATAAATTGTAATGTCCTGTATATGTAAAAATGGACCATGTTTCCCCAGGGCAGTAAGTCATAAACAGTAAGATTTTTTTTTCTTTTTTAATTCATAGATATGCTTGAATCAAAGTATGGATTAGCATGCATCCTTAGCCTTCTGGGTAGCTTACTTTAAACAAGAACAAAAACTGACATCTAACTCCTGACAAAAACTGCCTGAAGAACACTTTCTTCCTGCTAAAAACCCAATAAATCAGCTAGTAATTGAAGTCATAGTTAACTTTAATTTTTTTTTTAATTTCAAAATTTTATAAAAATCAACATACTAAAAATGCTTCTGAGAACTGAAACCTGCTGCCTCACTTACTACCCATTTATGTTCCTTTTTTTTCCTTTAAGTTGTTCTCTCTGCTTCTTCAAATTGTTTTAAGGCATTTTGGGAAATACTTCAGGACTGAAAAAGTCCTAAGGTATAGACTAACAACCATGGAGAACTAACTCAACAACTGCTACAGAATCTGCCAGATACTCCATTTTGCCCAACGCTGAATTCAGATTGCTCCCTGGAGAAAGTTAAAGCTGTCAGGCCACTTCATGCAGGGTGGCAGAGGCTGCAGTTCCTACCCAAGGCACTGACAGCATTTAGGAACCGGATACAGCTGGTTTATGTGAAAGAGAGAAGAGCTGGAAAAAGTCAGTGACTGTCCTTGTTGAAAGGCAGCAGTGTGAACATCACCTGGTCTGTTTTGGGGGCCCAAATCCTCAGTTGGGCATAGAGAACACAGAGTCATTGAGCCATCAGGATAATAATACTAATAATATTAGCCAGCATTTTCTTTGAGCAAATTTTGAAGTGATTTCTTCTGATATTTGCAAAGCAATACAAACACTATTCAGCATCAATCTGGGCATGGATGTGCAGGAGCCTGACAAAGGACTATGATTTTTTAAAAATTCAGAAGCCATTATAGCTATAAACTGGCTGACCATCAGGGATTCCTGAGCAAGCACTGTACAGAAAGTGGAGACTCAGGCACACACAGAGACTCAGAAACAGCCAACAGAACCTCTGTCAGAACACACATTCTTAGTTCAGCTTCTACAAAGGAAAACAACAAGTGTTTTAATGGACAGAAACACGTGTAAAGATATTGAAGCATAAGGCTGGTGATTATAGGTTAAAAGGCAAAATACTGGGTTTGTGCACTTGTCTGATCAGTTTTATTCTCAAGGGGTGGCGTTTTTCATTCTGGTATCCTCTTATAATGACATGTTCTGTAATAGACAAATAGTAGGTTTAGCAAAATTACCATCACTGAAGTTTTGTAATGCACAAACAGCAGGAATAAACTCAAAATCAAAAGCCACCTCAAATGTTTTAATTTCATTCATTCTTTATACAACAAGATCATATACAGACAGGCTTATAATCAATACTGAAATTTCCCTAAGTGATGAAGGAGCATGTCAGCAACAAACTGTAATGTTCACAATCCCTATTTCAGCACATACCTGAAAGCTTGCTGCTCTGCTCAAGATTCCCGTGGAAGTCTTCAGCCTGCTGAGGGTGCTGTTCATCACAGGGAGACTTCAACACCGTCTCCATCACAAAACAAGTCCAAAGTAAAAAAAAAAAAATCCAAGACTTTGAGGGCCACTTCTGGACACCTGGGGGAGCAAGCACATCTGGTAAGACACCTTCTAGCCCTGCACTCAGCTCCTGAGATGAGATTTAGGGAGTCTGAGGAGTTCCTCTGTGCTACCTAAAACAAAGTGTTCACCATCCCAGTGAAACAGTAAACCAGTAAAGCAAGGAGGATAGAGGGGGGAGGGAAGCAACACTGCAGGATAAGCTTAAATACAACTGGTTTTTCATCTCTCATGTTTCCTCATTCACATTAAAGCATTGTCTTTTCCCAGAAGTTTGCTTTGAAAGGCAAGGAACGGATGTTCACAGAAATAGCTGCACTGCACACTGCAAAAGCTATAGAAAATCAGAAAGACTAAAATTGTAAGAGAAAAAATACCTTCTCTATACGAGAGATCTCTCTTTCCTAGATACATTCAACAAAATGCATAATTATTCATTGCCCTCCCACCATTAGAAAAAGAGAACATGCTTATTTTGAAATGCTTCTTCCCAAATCTTGGAAACGCTACACTTAACTGTGAACTAGTGAAGTCCACTAATACTGTCCACTCAAAAAAACCCCTGATAATCCCTTTTCAGGAGCAAAGGAGAGGCAGGGACTCCCAGGGCAGAACAACCAGTGATCAGTGAGCCTAGAAGCAGCAGCTCTAACATTTACTCAAAACTGGTTCCATTCAGAAACCTTCCTTCCTTGTTACTTTGCCAAAACTTCAAAGATCTGGATGAACTTTTCCACACGGGGTAAACAAATTCTGGAAAACTCCTGATGAAAGGATTCATCTGTTTCAGCTATGGAGCCAGAAATACATTTTGTCCCCAGATAATTTCAGCTACCTTTACTCTGTCATCCTTGTGTAACAACAGGGACAAGAGGCAGGAGCCGTCTCTTTCGAGCCCCGTTTTTTGCGGGAGCTTTGGTGGAGAGGGACTCGGGAACTGCTGGGACGCGGTTAGCGGTGGTTGTGTCTCTCACAGGCAGCCACTCCCTCTGCTAGTGCTGAGCAGGCAGCTCAGCCTGTCCCAAAGGTGCCCCCCATGGCCTCAGCAGCAGCACAAGGACTGCAAGCTGACCCGCACCGCTACAGCCACCGTCTGTCACACATCCCAGCGCCCGCTCCCGTCACGGCACCGGGGCCACACAAAGGGGGAACACTCGGAGCCCGTCACCGGCCTTACGGGACAGCCCCCGGGCCAAGGGTACACCGCGGGCTTCCCCATGGGCCCCGGGGCTCGCGGACGGCAGCGGGGAGCAGACGGGGCCTCCGGCTCCCCGCGCGGAGCCGCGGCTCAGCTCCACTCGGGCCGGGCAGGGGAGCCGCCCCCGGGGGGACGGCGGGCACCGAGGGGCGGAGGGCGCGCGGAGCGGGGCCCCCCAGAGGAGCGGGCCGGGCCGGGCCCCGGGGGCACGAGCGGGGTGAGGGGGCGGGGGGGGTTGGGGAAGGAGNCGGGCGCGGGCGCGGGAGCGGGCTGTGCCCCCGGAGTGCGGCCCCGCTCGGGACCGGAGGTGCCCGCGGGGTTCTGGGCCCGTACAGCGGTGTGTGCCCCTAGACTGCCTTTGGTACGGGTGGGTATTGCGAAATAACCCAACCGCAACCCCCCGGTACATTCTTGTTCTCTACAGCTCGGCTGTAAATTCGGTCAGAGGGCCCAGAGGCCAAGGGATGGCTCCACCTACGCCACTATTACGGGGGAACAGCTCGGCTCGCGGCTTTGCCTTACGGCCTGATTACACAACAAAAAGCATCGTGCAGAGTACAAAATTAAATTCCCATCTTGGCTCTGGTCGGGGCTGTAACTGCTGACCAGCAGTGAGCAGGACTTGGAAATTTAGTGGAACTATTCGCTGCAATGTTTTGCTGATGCTAGGAGTAGTTGGATTTTATTGAAACCAATGCAGTTGTATGTTTGTAAATAAAAGAATTTAGCACGTCTTGTCTATTACCCATTTTTCATCGCTAGTTCTTTTTTTAAGGATGAAAGAATATTACTCTTGTTGAAGAGCAGCTCCATTGCACTTGATAGTGCAGAGATTGCTGGTTCACTGGAACATGAACTGAAATACTTTCGTTTGTTGCATAATTCAGGCAGAGACCTGTAACTACAGCCCTTGGTAAATAACAACCAAGCCTAGAGTTGCCAAAGTTCTCAAGGCAATGTTCTAGTTTGGCTTTACCTTATAACAAGCTGTACTTGGGTTAACAAATCGTTAAATGCAGAAGCAGGTTCCATCACTTTTGTCTGAAGCTGTGCTTCCTGTTACGTTTTAGAAGGAGGGTGCTGAAATGAGCTGCTTTGTTGGTTTTAGCAGATTTTGGTTTGATGTGTAGGTTTTCCTTCTCCAACAGTTGTTCTCATTTGCACTTTCTGTTTAGGGCTCTAAGAAATCAGTGCAGCAGCTTGAGATTTAGTGAAGTATGCAAGCTCAACAATTTCAGTTAAGTGTGACTGTATTAATATAGTATAATAATAATATTTAAAAGCAGTATACTATTAAATACTATTTAATAATAGTATTTAAAAGCAGATTATGCCGAACATTAATTAAATGAGGTATAATGACAAAATAATGTAGGCCAAATTCTGTTCTTTCTTCTATCCATGTAATCTTACAGAAGTTCAAAGGGCACCATAAGCATTCATGTGTGCAGGTTTGCCCTAGTGCTAATGACAAGCAAAATCATTCTAAATTAACCTCTTGGGACAATATTACCTACAGCCATTTCTGAATACTGTTGAACCAGGAATTATATTTGCCAGTTAACACTTGCAAAATAGCTGTTGATTATTTACAGGTTGCATACTTAGCTCTGCTGCCTTCTGGCCAGGTCAGAGTTTCATCCAGCTTCCTTGGCCTCCCTGCCTTGGAGTTGTCCTCATGTGGAATACCAGATCCTACCATTTCTATACAGCTCCCATTACTGGCACTTCTCTGTCACTCATGTCCATACTAACTTCCTCCTCATCACTTCAGTTGCATTTTCACACAGCAAGAAATCTGCTCTCTTTATATCATCTTATCAAGACCCTGTCTAGCTGTGGTTTCTTTCCCTGCAATTTATCTTGGTTCCAACATAAAATTATTTTCATTTAGACCCCGGTCATTTATCTAGCTTGATCATTCGCTCCTCCCTGTTTCCTCCTTTCTTACTGATGCAAATGTGCTGTGCTCTTTCATGCCATCCTTCCAGTGATTCTGGTTCTCTACCATATCAAATTTATATTATTTTTTGTTCTCATGAGCATAGCTGGCCTTGTATTATAATCTCACATTGTTTCTTAATTTATTGCCCCACTCTTTTTAGCCTGCCAGAAATGCCAGTTTTGATGCTTGCCTTCACTTACGTCTTGCAAAAGACTTTTTACCTTGTTTCTCCTCTGGTCAAGGAGGAAGTCAAATTGGATATGACTCTTCTCATATCTTCTCAAAGGTCACCTTTTCATCAATTTTCTTCTCCCTGTACATCTTCACAGGAGAGAGACAGAATATACATACCATTTCCACTCTATTTCCTCAGGACTTGCTTAAGTACCTTTAGCTTATTTTCGCTCTGTTTTGAATGAATGTAGAAAAAGAAAAGGCATAACTTCTGCTTCATATTTTCTGCACAGCTTCTGTGCCTTTGCTGTAGCATGAGACACTCCTTTGCTGTTGGTTGGATAAGCAGAAACTCCTTCACTCGTGGGGCAGAGAAGGCTCCATCTTCTCATTCAACACTGAGCATCCATTCCAACCACGCACCACGGCAGGAACTTCTCAGAAGGAAAGAGAAGAAATGGCATCAACTAAAAATTACAAAGCAGCATATCTAATGCTCTGTGAGCCACACTGCTGCAGTCTTCTCCTGTGCCTTTATCTCTAGGCTGGATATGAAGGATGAGAAGCCAAGTGACAAGCCAGGCCCATCCAGAGTGTTCCCTATGGCTGACAGCAATCGCCAAAACCCACATCTGGGAGCCCGCCAAGGAAGGATCCAAACACTGCTGTGTGACTGCATCCACTGCTGCCAGAATCTGCAGCTGAATCCAACTTTTTCTGTCTGCTGACAGGCCTAAAAGAATCTGTGCTGACACTAGAGCACATCTATTAACTGCTTCCTAGGTCAATTAAACTGGAAGCCTCCCTGTGCTTGTACTGTCCCCCAGCATTAGAAAAACAATAAGCAAGATCCAGGAATGTAATTGATGAATTGTATCCAGCACAAACAGAGGCAGGAGATCCTTAACATCCCTTTGCTGCCAAGAACATCTGTTCATAAATTAGAAACTTAGAAGTCAGAAACTACTTAGAAATGAGCAAATAAAAGCAGTTGTTGCCCTGTCAGTATTAGAAGTATACATATACACATATAGACAAAATTCAATTTTAATGACAGTAGAGACTGTTAAGTGGACTATTCAGTTTTCATTAGCCGAAATGACACGTGCTTTCCTACTTGTAATTACTCTTTTTGTTAGCAATATGATTCTATGGCAAAAGTTTGCTCTCTTTGGCACCAGGTTGAGACACATCTCTTTATGTTATTGTGCCCTTTAGGAATACTGTCAAATTCAATTATTCAGGACTCATGAGTCTTGCACTAACATGAAGAGATTGATTTGAAAACCATGGGACTAAAGTCCTTTTTTTCTGTTTCTCATTTTCCATTTCCATTTCTTAACCAGGAAAACTGAGATTGCCAGCTTTGCTCTCACATGCAGATGAGTGCAGCCCTGGAATAATGCACTCAGATGTGTCAGTGATTGTCTCTGCCAGCATCTTCTGATCAGCTATATCTGAAATATCAAGAATTGTTGTGGTGTCAGAAAACATACCAAAATAATAATAGTCTCTACAGCCTATTTAAAGGCAGTTAAAAATAGATGTAAATATTACTTCAGGCAAAGATACAGAGGAATTCTCAACCTTTTCTAAACTGGGTCTCATTCAAACAAAGTCTGTTTTAATACAATCTGTTGATATATATCTAATAAGGAATGTGGGCTCTCCTAGTAGATATGTAGATAACACTTTGTTTTTGCTCTAGTAGCTGACATAATGCTGAATGTGGTAACCTCACTTACTGAATGATTGTGTTGTCATTGGGAATGCTCACACATGTAAAATGAGTAGGACTTGGCCCTTTGGTCATATTTTTGTAATAAAAGATAAAATGAGATTTTTAGGAAACTGCAACTTATGACCATAATATTTATGAGGCTGTCAGGACTGCACTGTAAAAATTCATATTATTTAATTCTTCACTCTGACACTAAAGCATCATTTCATTTATATGCAAATAGGAATATGCTGTTTCTTCACTGAAGAAGCTGTTTGAATTATTCAGATTTTATTAATAAAGCTTCATAAATAAGTATTTTTTCTACTCAATTGGTAGTGGCCAGGGGAGAGAATCTATTTATCAGACTTTATTATTATGAGCTTCATAACAAAATATGAAGATTTATGGAGTACATAATTAGACGTTATGTGATTCTAATGGAAACACTGGGTTATCCAGATGAAATACTGTTTTCTTTATGCATTTCTCCTTGGCAGAGGCACTTTCTAGAAAATGGACAAAACCTGTCCCCATCACTAAGTTCCAAGAAACGCCTAAAAAAGTCAGAGAAATGTAATACCTTTTTTTAATCTTTCACACTGAAACAATTTGGAATAAAAGAAGGTGTCTAAGGAAGACTATAAGGAATTCCAGGGAGAAGCAGGTAGGGAAAATGCCTCCTCTGGGCAGAGGTGCTGGTGTGCAGACCGAGGGTTTACTCTGTGTGTGGCAGCACAAGCCAGCCTGAAACTGCCTGGTCTTTAAACCATCATTTAGGTGACCAGCAATTAATGTTCCCTTCAGGTACTCATCCTAGTGAGAGTCCAGATGAGAAATACCTGCTGAACATTACTGAGCATCCCACAGGGATTTATAACTCTGTGCTGTAACCCAAGCAGAGTTTTAATCTCACCCACAGAACCTCTGAAACCCACCACAACAAAACTACTGTAAATGAGCAGTCGAGGAGAACATCCAGGCTGCAGGGCTGGTGCAGAGACCTGAATATGTTTTGCATGAAAAGTTGCTGGCTTGAATTTTGATATTGCTGATTGGGTATGGACTGAATTTAGTGCTTCTCTGGGAGCACATCTTGAGGAAATCTCTCAGCATCTCAAACTTATCAAGACTAAGAAATGAGCCTGTAACTGTTTACATGACTGTTCTTGAACCAATTTTTGCATGGGAATTAAGGGTCTGTGAGCCACTATGCTGGGCTTCATGCAACTAAGCACTTCAGTGTATACATAACTTTAAACACAGGTGTAACCTTGAAGGCACTGAACTGGGCTGTGTGCTGCTGTTAGCAGGGTAGATAAGTGTGTTTGTGAATGTGTGTAAATGGGCAGGCAGCTATCTCAAGGATGCTGGTTTGGATAACCCAGCCACAGAGGCAAAGGATGTTCAAAAATAAAAATTTTAACTTCTCCATAGTCATTATGGACCTAATTATGGTCAGAGCAAAACTTAATAATGTACATTAATTCCTGCCCTTTGTACATGACTAGGTGTTTTGAATGAGAAAATTCCTAAAAAAACTACCCACTTTTCATGCTAGCTTGTATAACCACTTATTTTATTATTTTATTTCTATAACATTGATTAAGACCTGAAAACACTACACCTAAAGTATTAATTGCATTAATTTTTGAAGACAAATTAAAACTGTAACTCTGTAACTTTCATTTCTGGAGTTTAAAAAAGTCAATACAGTAATGATAGGCCTGATGATCCCCACCTGGGGCCTCTCCCCACCCTGCCCACCTCCCTATTTCAGCCCAGCCTGGGCTCACTGACTTGGGTTGTAGTGATGTTCTAACCCTGCTGCTCTCTTGCTCCCTCCAGCCCTGCTTGGCTGTGGGCTGATGTTCTGTGCTGTTCCCATGCCCAGGGAGGTGACAGAGGGGTGTGGGGGCTGTCTCCTCCCTGCCCTGCTCAGGTCCTGCCCACACTGGAGGTTCCTCCCAGCACTCCTAGATTATTAAAAAAAAAAATTTCTTCAGTAAATTTTACTGAGGAAGAAATGCCACACTTGGTTCTCCTTTACTTCTCTCCTCCAGTGCCCAGATGCACAGCAGAGACTCCCCATGGAAGCCTTCCAGACCAGGTAGGTTTTGACCCAGATGTTTCCAGCCTGGCAGCTCTCTTTGCACATGACTATGTGCTCCTGGTTTGGATTCCCAGGTTCTTTGCCCAAAGGAAGCAAATATAGAAATTTAAATTGGGCACCACATATCCTAGTCTGGGCAACTAAGCTACCTAATTTTTAGGCTCTTGTAGCCCAGCAGTAAATGGGAAGAATTTCTTCCTCCGCACTGTGATATACTTGTAACTTTCTCCTGTTGCTTGCTTTAATTTTTCCTTGAAGGGGCAAAAATACTGAAATCTGAGAAAAATGATTCATTTCTTGCCTCTTTCATGTCTTGAAAGTAGTTATATTTCCAAGTCAGCTACCTCCAATGCTACTGCAGTGCTTGCCAACTACTGTAGGAAATAACAGTACTGAATTTGAGTATAGAGGCACTTTTTTTTTTTTTTCCCTCTTTGGATTGTTTTCCCTTTCACTGAGAAGATAACATGCCATGGAAAGACTTTATTTAAAGTGTGTACTGGTGCACTGCAGAGCTTGTTCTGTGTTAAATTCCAAGGATGAATTCTCTTGTGAGTAGTTTGCTGTGACTTGACTGATTCATTTATTTTTAAAGACAACTGTCTGGGTTTTTTTTTATTTTTCCTTTTTTTTGTGTTACTCTCAGCTACAGGTGATGAAATAAAAATTAGCTTAGTTGTTATTATGTGAAAAACTACAATGAGGTGACTTTTCTAATGCCAGAATAAGGTGGTAATTTCTGTGGGCTGGCAGAGGAGCATGTTGAAGTTTACTGTGGCTTCAGCCCCATGTGACAGGCACAGCTCTGTGTCAGGATACAGCAGAAGGCTTTTCTTGAGCTCTGGCACAGGGAAGGCAGGGATATGATCACGTGGAAAGGCAGTTCTGCTTCTCCTCCTCCCTGCATGGAAAAGCATGCCATGTTTCTGATCTACTGTGACCTCTGGCAAATAAGTGAGAGCCACGTTCTCCTTGTTATCAAGTTACATGTTCAGGTGTCTCAGACAAGCCCTCTCCAGACAGGTGAGGCAATGGACCAAATGGCACATATGGCTGCAGTTGTTATAGACAGGACGCTCACTTAAAAAGGAACTCTTTTGAGCCCTCAAGTGCCTGAATCTTCTAATGTTTCTTTAAGCATAGAAACTCACCTAGAATGTTTTATTATGTTACACTGCCTTGCCTATATCTGGCTGCTTGCTTTCTGCTGTAATATGTTTTTGTGGGGAGGCATATAGGACATTAGTTGTTCCAAAATTCCTCCTACACATCACCATTTCTGGAGTTTGTGGATCCCTTTCATATCCTCAGTAAGGAAATATTTTAGTGCTGTAATTTGGTGTGAGCATGCTCCAAGTAGTGGGTTTCGCTGCACGTGAGCTTTCCAGGGAGACTTTTGGTGACTACATTCTGATTTAGTTCTGTTCTTCACTCTGTGGTATGCAAGCCACAGGACCATATGTGAGCTCATTATGAAACTGCTTTCTATTACAGCTACAAAATATGGAAATTATGAGTTAAATTGATCAAAAGTTATGTCACTATTCAAGAAAGCAGCAAGCCCAAAACACTTACCTGTGAAAATGGAGGTGTTGTTATCTAATAGGCATTTCTAAAATATATAATGTTAAGAAGACAACTGAAAATTAATTTAATTCACAAGTAGCACAGGGACTACTCCAGATATTTTGCCTAACTGAAAATAGATTTTCTACTAGTGTTCCCTGAAAGGGGCATGAGAGATGCAATGGTTGCTGTTCACATTTTGTCCATAGGAGTTGTCAGCTACCTAGTGACTAATGCATGTGTTCAACAAACACAGGGTGTTGAAATTGTCCCTGGTTTTGGTACAAGTGTGGCAGCAAACTGATCTTTATGCAAGACCATGGCATTCTCAGACGTTGCTCTCTGTCACAGAAATCTCTCTTATTCTCTCTTTTGACCCTCTGTTAACTGAAATTTGTTTCAAAGTACAAGGAGTCACTCAGAAACAGGTATTATCATATGAATTTTGAAAACAAATGGGTAAAGCAGTAGGATTGGATGGAAGGACTGAGAAAAGGGTTTTTAATAGATAGCAGAAACAGTTTTGTAAACAATGCTGGTAAAATTCTAACAAAGGGCAGAACAGACTGGAGACAGAGGTGCTTAATGGGGGGGTCGGGAACTCACAGGAACACCACAGTGCTCATGTGGAGGGGCTGGGGAGAGCTGAAGTCTTCATGTTTGTTCCTCTAGCAAGGACCATGAAGCTGTTGTGGAAACCTACAACTTAGCAGGGTGTCTTCCTTCAGAGATTTGAGTAAGGGAAGGGAAATAAGGCAACTGTAATGCCTCCCTCTGCTATGAACACTGCCTTTCATGCCAGAAGAAAGGCATAGCCTCTCAGCCTTTCTGATCCCTGTTATATTCAATATTCTTATAGCCACAGGCTTTGTGTCCTAACCATTCCCTCTCAACTCGGAAAACTCAATTTCCTCTTGTTTTTTATCCGAAATACATCCTTTGGACACAGTTTGGGATGTTCTGTGTTGTACATGGTCTGTTTATCCCAGTGCATTCTTGCATAGCACTGACCAATGGGATCTTATTCTCTGCTGATTTGATCTGCATTTGCGTATATACAATGCAAAGAAAGCTGTGTGTAACAGTTTTACTTGATAGCATTTGGTATCCACACAGCTCTGATGAAAGTTACTTCCTAAGAGGTGGAATGAGAAGTCCAGCCTTAGATTAAAAGGTAGTCTAGAGAAAATCCATGGAGGAAAACAAGGAGACATTTTTAAACAGATTTTGCAATCAACGAAGAGCTGGTAGGGATAGCTGAAGATGAAAACTGACATAATTTTACATTAAAATTGGCCTTTAGAGGACTAATTTTAATGTTTCTGCAGGGTGCTTATACTGAGAAACATTAAGGTCAAAATACAAGTATTTCAAATTAGGAAAGCAAACAGCTTCAATGATAGCTTGAAATGATCAGATTTCTTAATGGGAGACTTCAGCGAGGATGAAATTACAGTAAAAAATAGATTGCTAAAGCAATGAGAGCGGTAATGCAGCCTCGGGAGAATGGGGGCGTGGAAGAACGCCAGGGTCAAGGATGAAGTCGGCATTCCAGCCAGCAGGGACAGCCAAGGGGTCAGACTGGAGCAAAACAAGAGAGTGAGCAGCACATGTATAATACATGGGATAGGCAGGGCCAAATCCTGCCCGAGCTTACATCAGTACAACTTCACTGGCTGAAACCTCTTAACACAGTGTCACTTCCAATATGATCCAACAACATACATGCAGGCTTTTATTTAAATCAGTGCACAAGGCTAGATTTTCCACTCTCCTATGCTGTTTCTAGGCAATTGTAACTTCATTGTTCCACTGCTATTACTATTGGGGTCTTAGATACTGCTGAATTTCTTCTCTTGTGTGTCTTCTATGAGTGAAAATTCACCTGTTTCTTGTTGGCCTTCTGTTTTAGCAAGACTAAATTCTTCAAGTTAAAGGATCATTTTAGCAAAGCATGATATTGTACACTATTTCTTGAGGAGTATACTATTTTATTCAGATTTTAAAACTGAATTCTTTGTGTATTCTATGCACTGATCCTCATTTTTAAAAATGTAGAAGTTGTTGGTTTTGGTTTGTTTTTTTTTTCCTACACTGCTAGTATTCATGCTTTCCATATTTTGGCATCAGTGGTTTAAAAAAAGGTGATAAAGACGAGAGTCAGCTCCCAGAATTAATAAGCTGGAAAACTGACTTTGTTTGAAACACCTTTTTTGTCATATCTTTTATACTTGAAGCCTTTACATTATTTTTGAAGTTGTCACTGATGTGAGAACAGTTATTTTAATCTAACACTTAGCTTTCTATACAAATAAAACTGTGCCCACTTATCTGCAAGTATGCATGCACACAAGGATTTACTACTCTAAACCCAGAAGAAGTTACATGTATTTATGTTTTTGAACTCTAGCTTTTAAAACTCAGGTTCTTTTATTTTTCTTGTTTGGCAAAAAAAGAAACAAACCCCTATGGGTGATGTAAAAATAAAAATCAAAAAAATGGCAAATCTCTACAAGCCGCCAGATCCCTGCTCCAAAACTGTTTAATGTTTAATGTATGCTTTCTCTCAGATTGGCGTTATGGAGAAGGCTCTAGTTCCTCCTTGTTTACATCAGTGTCACAGAGGCAGAGTTAACGCTCAGCTCATCAGCTGGCCGTGGCAGAGCAGCAGTGGAGCTGTCTGGGGTTTCCCTGTGCCTGCGCACTTCTGTCCAAAGAGCTGCCAAGGCAGGAGCAGAGAGCCACGGCTCCTAAGAGAGGTGTTCCAGAGCTGCGTGCAGGAGGAGGAGGAGGCAATGCACCCTGGAGGAGCTGTGCTGTGCCGTGGGTGCCCGGCTGGCAGCACCCAGGAGGAGCTGTGCTGTGGGTGCCCGGCTGGCAGCACCCAGGAGGAGCTGTGCTGTGCTGTGGGTGCCCGGCTGGCAGCACCCTGGAGGAGCTGTGGGTGCCCGGCTGGCAGCACCCAGGAGGAGCTGTGGCTGCCCGGCTGGGAGCACCCATGAGGAGCTGTGATGTGCTGTGGGTGCCCGGCTGGCAGCACCCAGGAGGAGCTGTGATGTGCTGTGGGTGCCCGGCTGGCAGCACCCAGGAGGAGCTGTGGGTGCCCGGCTGGCAGCACCCAGGAGGAGCTGTGGCTGCCCGGCTGGGAGCACCCATGAGGAGCTGTGATGTGCTGTGGGTGCCCGGCTGGCAGCACCCAGGAGGAGCTGTGGGTGCCCGGCTGGCAGCACCCAGGAGGAGCTGTGGCTGCCCGGCTGGGAGCACCCATGAGGAGCTGTGATGTGCTGTGGGTGCCCGGCTGGCAGCACCCAGGAGGAGCTGTGGGTGCCCGGCTGGCAGCACCCAGGAGGAGCTGTGGCTGCCCGGCTGGGAGCACCCATGAGGAGCTGTGATGTGCTGTGGGTGCCCGGCTGGCAGCACCCAGGAGGAGCTGTGGGTGCCCGGCTGGCAGCACCCAGGAGGAGCTGTGGCTGCCCGGCTGGGAGCACCCATGAGGAGCTGTGATGTGCTGTGGGTGCCCGGCTGGCAGCACCCAGGAGGAGCTGTGGGTGCCTGGCTGGCAGCACCCAGGAGGAGCTGTGCCACGTCCCGGTGGCGCAGGGAAGCGCCCGGGAGCGCCCAGCCCTTGGGGCACTGGGACCCTCTCACCAAACTCTGTCAGAGAGAAGTTCCACACTGAAAGGAGGGTAATACATACATCACCTAAGGCATCTAGCTTAAAATATTGAAAGGGAGGACAGAACTATGGTAAGGAGAGTTCTTGTAGAAAATTGCCTGTGGACTGTATTTTAATGTTCTGAACTGTTCCCTCGAGCTATTTTGCACAATACCCAATTTTCTTGAGTTTCAGAAGTTCTAATGATTCAATGGATGCAGAATCACAGAAGGCTCCAGAACTCATCTTAGACTCTCCTCCACTGCCTTTAAGTCCTATTTTCAGCTAGTGGCTCAGAACTACAGAGCATTGCAAAGGGGCAAAAACCTCTTTGTGGCGTTAACTGATACCTTCTTTCAAAGTAATTACTTTTAAACCAGAGAAATTGGATGTATACAAGTGAAATTTTGTTTCTTTTTCCTGAGAACTGGTAGATTACTAACCTAGATGCTTGGTTTAACACAACAATGATAGTAATGAAATGCAGCATTGTCTTTTGTGTTTGGTATCAGGGTTTTCCCCCTCTCTTTTCCAGTATTTCTTGAGGGTTCTTATGTTTAAAATAGAAATTACTGGCAACGCTGTAAATATGAATAGAAATCATGTAAGTAGCAAGCCCCTGTCCCCAATTTAATGTGAGGATAGTGCTTTTTTAATCTTTTCCAGATACATGGCAAACAGTTCCTTGTATAATGTCAAAATATAACCTAGAAATACCATTTTGTGCGAATTTCAGTTTTATAGGACTTAAGATACATGCTGCATACTGTCCAGCTATATAACTGAAATGTAACCAAGTCTTTCCTGGGGAGCTAACCTAGGCAGGTGCTACAGAGGCTGGGGCTTCAGGGTCCAGATGCCCCTCCCAGGAGCCCCAGCCACTCTTGGAACCTTTTCCTATGTGTGGGTTTTTTTGGTGGTTTTTGTTTTTGTTTTTTTGGGTTTTTTTTTTTTTTTGGAGTAAACTTCCTCTGCTTTCCTGATGTCTCCTGCTTTATTGCAGAGTTGTTATTGTGGTGACAGATCTCAGCTCCATCAGGATAACTGCCTTGTGCCTCTGCTCCCCTCTGGCCTCTGGAAAGCAGTGGTTGGGGCTGCCTTGCAGAGCTCTCAGCTCTGACTGGCAACATGATAAATATGTGCTCTAAAACTGTATGATTCCTGGGCTTTGTCTTAACATTTTAGTGCATCTCTTCCTCACACTCCAATTTTTAATTACTGTTATTTTTAACAAATACTGTGAGTTTTAGTTAATTCTGAAGTTCTGTAGATCTATATTCTGTACCTTGTGCACAGGTGATTAAGATTCTTCCCTATATATAGAGTAGTTATGAGGAACACCTTTGCTGTGATTTTTAAATTTTTTTTTCTTGGTTGAAGGGAGATTTATCCTAACACTTTGTTTTCCTTGGTACTCCTGCTGTTACCACTTCTATTGCCCAAGGAAATGTTTCTACCTCAAATCCCTCTGCTTCCACAGTCTATGCACAGACTGTGAATATAGGCCATAGGTCACACTCCGGAGAAAACAGGAGGGTGGAGGGAAAGAGACAAGTTACAGGTCTCAAAAAGGGGGTGACTTTGTGAACTTTAAAGGCTTTTTACATGAAGCAGCTGAGGTTGGGGATTCTTACAGCCTCCTTGGTCATACCATTCTGGCTCTGTAGAGGTAAAGCCAGAAGAAAAAGCTAAAACAAGGAGATAGGAGATGGATTTCTTTGTGGATATATATTAATAAAAATACTGTCTGAATATCATGAGAATTTGATATACTAGCAACTTCTCAACAAAGAAAATAAGACTTTTAATGAAAAAATTGTTTTCACATTGGGTATTTTGTAGTCAGCTTATGAAGACCAAATGTTAATTTGCCTAGATGTTGCAAATCTAGCCTGTTTAACAGGAAAGCATGACAAATAAGTACAAAGAAATAATGAATGGCTACTAAACCATTGAAATTCACACTTTATAAAATTTAGCAATCCTGCAGCAATAGTTTTGGTTAGGCTGATATTTTTTATAAATTAGTATGATTTGCAGAAACATTCTGTTAAGGCATGAGCTTTTAATCTTTAGTTTCTTTCATACTAAATTTAACAGTTTTAAGACCTGTATGAAATCCACGCCTGCAATTCAATGTTATTAGCATGTGAACAATTTTCCACTTTTAAGTAGTGATTGACTTGTTGGCTTTTCTTGCAAATGGGATCCAAACATCACTGTCACTAGAAATACTTTGTTTACTTACAGTGGGTATTTGGTTCCCATATATAGTAGGTTTAATTCCTTTGCATAAATTAAATATTTGGACAAGAGCACAAATGACTGTATGCTCTTGTAGCCTAGAGGAATGCAGTGATTTGGTCAGAGGGGTCTCACAAGTCTGTGGTGATTTTCCTGAGTCAAACAGTGATATTGGTATATATGTGCCCTTTCTGCATAAGGTTTAATTATTCCATACAACTTTAAATAGTTTTACCTTCAAAGAGCTGGTACAGGCTTGGATCACAAAACCCAATAATGGAGTAACTGGAGCTTTCACTCATGAGATGGGAGATGTGGACTGAAATCACTTCACAGAAAGGGAAGGGATCTTGAGTGAATACTGTAATGCCGTTTGGTAAAATGAGAAAAGAGAACCCACCATACTTCATAGTGATGGGCTAGACTCAATAAATCCCCCAGTCCTCTTTAGAAATACATAGGAAGCCAGGGCTTTCAATTTTCTACAGAATGTTCCAGCAGAAAACACACATACCACCTTCCAAAAGATGACTCACAAAACTGTCAGACCATTATGACACCCTGAATTCTTCTGTAGACAAAGCCCAGTGATCATTGCATCTTTTCTTTGTGTATTTAAATGCATATGTCCTCTTCTGAACATCTCAGCCCAAAATTTACCAATAGGTCTGTATGGTCTGAATTAATACATGAAAGGGTTGATTAGTGAATAGCTGGACTAAATATGCAAATTTCAAAGTTTTCTTTGAGGCTTTATATGAGAAGATGTTTTAAAAACTTTATCAATGTCAACGTGTCAGCCTGCATTTCTCTGTGAAATCTTGAAACTGCTCTTTCATCTATGTTGTAAACACATCAACAAGTATGTAGAATGTCTTGACTTTGAAATGCTGTCACCTACTTTCTGTATCGTTGTCAGTAGTCAGCTTGTTATAAAAGTGTTTCATATCTAACTCTGTTTCTTTTGGTATTGTGTCAACATACTGCATTTTTCAGCTCTGCTCCTTGCTGCCTCTTCCATTTTTATCAAAAATTCTGTGTGACAGAAGTTTTTCTTTGCAATGTGTTGATATCTCAGGTTCTCCACTGTCACCAAAGCAGTTGTGCTACTTCAAGGATAAGTTGAGTCTGTGTAAACCATCTTCAGTGTTTTGTGCCAAAGTGCAGTGGGATTTTGTACTCAAATGTTTTTGTGATGATGATAAGTCCCCAAGCTTCAGTCGTTGTCTTTGCTTCTTAGTTTGGAAGTTTCCCAGAACGTGTTCTATTTAGTACTGTGCCTACTCCTGAGCTGCCCTGCAGTTTGGAGTCCACAGTTTGCTTGGAATAAACCCATGTGGTGATGGACAATGTCTTAAATGTGAGTGTACTCAGACATTCTATTCTGCTGTTTCTCATGTCATTTTTTGTTTTGTTTTGGTGCTTGTTTTCAGAACATATCAGGAACAATTGCCTCAAGTGTCCCAATTGGAATCTGAACATCTGTATTTAGTTACTGCATTCCAAAATGCAAGACACTTGCTCCTTTAAAGTTTTGTATTATACTGTTTCACAAGGATTTTCAGTCCCAAAAATACAATACTGCTGGAGTTCACAGTGGTACAAATTTGGTTGAGTTGGAAAAAAATATTGTATTCAAATGCCTTTGAGACTTGTGCAATGGAACTGCATAGATTTGTACATGAAGGGCAGTGAAGCCATGGACTGTGATGAAGTACGGAAGACACAGCTTAACCATAGAGTCCTTTAGGTTGGAAAAGACTTAATAGCATCAAGTCCAACTGTTAACTCAGCACTGCCAAGTCCTCCCTAAGAACCATGTTTGCAAACATTTTAAATCCCTCCACAGATGGTCATTCCACCACTTCCCTGGGCAGCCTGTTCCAATGCCTGATAACCCTTCCCATGAAGAATATCCAATCTACATCCTGTCTGCTGCAACTTGAGGGCATTTTTTCTCTGATATCAGACACTTGTGTCATTCTTGTGTGTTGCATCTTGCTGCATCTACAAGAGTACAATTTCAAAGGCCAAGGCATGTTGAGTTCCTACATTAATATGGTTCCGGTGCTGTAAAACACCATTTCCTGGTATCTGATGGGAGTCAGGAGGGTTGGCTTGTGTCCATTCCATCATCTGCAAGGATGCACAATACCTCTGCACTTGCACTTTGTTGTGTATTACTTGCACTGCAGTAATATCCCAATGCTCTTCTCGGGACTAGACCACAATTTATTACCTGTGTACAAGACATACAGTTTTGCACTTAACCTTCTTATGATGTATTGGTAAATATATTATCAAACATTGAATTAGTAAATTTAAAATCATAAAGCTTAAGGCAATCATCATAAAAGTTGAAACAGGGAGAAAATATGAACTCTGAAGAATATATGCTTTCTACCTTAATGCAAGGAGAATAAACTTCATTTTTGAAGAAAGATCAGTGCATGAAGTTGTTTCCTCCTCTATCAGTATAGATCACACTCCTGATAACTAACATATCATAAAGAAACATTTTCTAGTTATGGTATGTTTCAAAACCAGGTTGACATGAACCAGAGATCAAACAAAATCTGTATACACGGACCTACTTTGAAAGAGCTAAGGATCTGTAGGGTGTTCAGATCATATAGTCTGCAGAAATTTAATTGGCATATTGTTGCTCTTTAACTTAAAATGCACAGCATAGCTACAGTATGGAAGATTATTAGAAATAACTGAGTAAGTAGGCTGTCATCCTAGGAAAGACAGTTTCAAATTAAGAGAATTATCTTTGGAATACACATGTGTCTTAGCCCTGACTACATCAAGCCATTAATCATACTGGCTGGACCCCCCCACACTTTGCATATGGATCACACTGCTCCTGTTGTGTGATCAACACACTGTTTGTGCTTGAGTTGTTTTATTCCACCTTAATCAGTATAAATGTAATAATTAGGATGTGACTAGGGAAGGCAGAAAGTGAAGATGAAGTTTTCTAGAAATCTTTGGATAAGCATTTCAAAGAGAACTGTACCTAAAATACTGGTTTCTTTTTTTTTCCCCAAACAAAATGGAGTGGTCATAAAGCCAAGGAAATAAATTCCCTTGAGGAGGAATCAGACACCTAATTGGTAAGTAGCCATAGTATTATGGTTTCCTCAAATCATTGTTTGACAGAATAATAAACCACATTTGAAGAGCTATAAGCTTTCTTGGTGAATAAAACTGCTATGTGTAAAACAAAATGTATTCTAAAAATTCATCATATATTAGACCTGTATTTTCAAAACTCACAAATTTTCCTCTGTTCCTTGACTACAGACAAATATTTATTTTTTTTACAAATGAAAAAATTATTCTAGGAAAATGATCTATAGATTTCCTAGTGCACTAATTTATTTAAAGGAAGAACTCTTAAAAAATTTTACTTTTCAGGAGTTCTGAATTTTTTTTTAATTATAGACTTATAATTTCCAATCCAAAGCAAGAAATCTTGCTGACAGGAAACATTTTCAAAGGGCGTGAACCATCAGAGGATCTGGAATCCAGATGTTAGCTGTATAACCGTAAACAGAATTGATTAATAATAATTTAAAACAAAAAGCTAATAAAATAAGAGCATTTGTTGTACTTCTGTTGAGAATTGACTTCAACAAAATAGATCTAGCTTAAAAAAAAACCTTTTTAAAAGTACATTGTTGGAATTGACAAGATGAAAATAGCCAGATATTTTCCAAAACAGTGGTTGCAGATATGACTTTCAGGTTTGTCATCTGTACAAAAGCAGACTCCATGGACACTTTTCAATGAGACATTTTTTGTTTCACTTTTAAGGGAAGCAGCAATGACTTGGCTCCTATGAGGTGCATTGCAAAAGAGCAAATATCACTACAGCATTAATTTCATTTTATTTCCTTCTGCGTATGTCTTATTTTATCAGCTGAACATTTGATTTAGATATACAGGAATTGTAAAGTATCAGCTATGTGAACTATAAAGTCTATACTCAATATGGTATCTCCTTTGTCTATGTGCAAAATTGCTCATGTCTCTAATTAATATAGGACATAAATGCTCATATATTACAAGACTTGTTCAGGGTGGAGTTGTAAATGTGGAATGTGCTTGTTGCGTTCATTCGAAGCATGAGACTAACACTATAGATAATGAAAACCTTCTTGGTTAGTCTATAGCTGAGGGGTTCCTCTCTTAAAAGTGTAAAAAAAAAACCAAAAAAACGCATATGGGTAAGAAATTGAAAAGGGAAACAAAGGTAAAAAAATACAGAACGCTTTTTCCACCTCACCATGGAGAAAACAAACCAAACCAAACAAAAAACAAAAACAAAACCCCCCAAACCCCCCCCCCCCCCCAACAAAAAAAAACAGGAGCAAAAAAATTCCAAACAATAGTGCTAAAAACGTTTTAGTTTAGCCACATAGAACTCCCGGAGCAGCCCGCGCTGTGGGCACGGCAGCAGCAGCAGCAGCAGGAGCAGGAGCAGGAGCAGGCCCAGCCCGGCCGGCCCCGGGCAGCCGCTGCACAGCCCCGGGCCGGGCACGCCGAGCAGCGCGGCCGCGGCCCGCGGGAGCTCCGGGTCGGGCTCCTGAGAGCCAATCTCGCAAACATTTATACACGTGAGTAAGTTCAGCTGCCACAAGTCAACTTATTCACCTGTTTTAAGTTTTTGTAGGGCTGGTGCAACATCCGGCCCACCTTATGTAAATCCTAGGCAACGTGGTAAAATGGAAGAAACGCCCCATTTCCTCACCTAGCTAGGTAACTTCATTTTTGTTGTACTTTTATTTGTGTTTTATTTGACTGGAAAAGGTTGCAGGTGCAAATTTTTTTTAAGTTATTGAGTTTTACAAATTCTTGAATAAGTTAATGGTTGCAACCACCTCAAGCACTGCTAAAAATAATGCAGTTCAAGGATTGCCTGTGATTTCATACCTTCTAATATTTCACCGTGATTTATACAATGTTTTTTAGAGACCAGTGGTTTTGTCATGTCTCTGAAATTGTGGATAAAGCTCAACAAAGGAAACTGAGAGAAGTCACGACCAATTGTGAGCTCACATCTTCCTACGTTTCTACACTTAATTAGTTTGTCACTGATTTGTTTAGTTTGTAAGTTCTGGAGAAAACGGAATGTTCTAACAGCTCTGTATTTAGGAAGTATGAGAATTATTCTATTATCTTATGGATCACTGACCAATGTCTGGTGTTCATGATTTTCTAGTTGTGTTGCTCCAGAACATGCAAGTTTATGACTTAGTATGTGATCTCCATGAGCTGGAAAGACTCAAAACATATGGCAGATCAGATGTTAGGCTTGGGGAAAATCAAAAATTAAACTGTCTCAGAGCAGTTGAGAGACTGCTTTGCTATATATTTTATGGGATTTGTGCGTGTGTTGAGGGAGATGTCACCTAGGGAAAGGAATCGAAGAAAAAAATAGCTTTAAAAAATGAACTGTTTGTATTACGGCTTTAAACATTAAAGTCTGGTCAGCTAAAAGCAGATGTTGTGAACTAAGATGGAAACTTGCCTGAGGCCAGAATCAGAGAAGGCATTCACTAATAGTAAGAAGGAAAAATGCTTTCTGGTTTCAGAATTTATTGTAAGCAAAAACTAAATGCTTACTTCATGCTTATGCACAAACATTTTCCCACTTTTATTCAGACTACTGAATAAGATTGATGGCTTTAGAATCTAATTTCAGACAATGGGTTCATTAGCAATCCTGATTGAATTCTAAGCTCCTTGTAAAATCTTTTGTTATTCCATGCTGGCCAAGATCCTGTCATGTTGAAGTAGGAATGAAGTGCTTCTCACCTTTGGCTGTCTGCCCAGTAATTAGATGGGGAGGTGGGTTAAAGCATCTAAATGTGTGGTATCAAATTTGGAATACTGTAATATGACACAATTCTGATGCAAGTCTTTTAAAGGGAAGAATAAACAAAGGGAAGACGTGAATATAAACTGGATAGTAAAAACAAACATAATATTTCTTGCATTGACCTGGGCTTGCACAACTTGAGTGAACACACATTAAGTAAATATACACAGTGCCTAAGAATTTGAAATGGAAAGTTAAAAATTAATATTTTCAAGAAAGAAAAACAAAAAAGTTGATTAAATAAAAATTATTTATGTTAAAATCAATCAATATTTGAGGAAATATTCTCCTTTTCATCTATTTATGTATGAGGAAATACATATTTACAGTAGCTGCCTCTATAGTATTTATTGAATGTCATGAAGCTTTGAACCAGCTTAAAATTTAGATTTTCTTAGACAGTTGTGCCATTTATTTAAAATTTGCTAGTTCAAAAGATGTACTCTAATGGCAAGTCCAGAATTTTGAGTTGCAGTATTTCAGGGGGGAGAGGGGTAAGCGACCTAATTCTCCATTTTACAAATACTTGGTGATATTGTTTCAATTCATATAATTTGAAGAATTTTGTTGCATCTCTTGAACAGCAAGGGGGAAAGCCTTGTTTTCAAAAATCCACTAAAAGGATCAATATTTTAGCTACCTTCTTTTCTTCCTGCAGGAATAATTTTCCTACCTGAGTCGTATGGCTCAGGAATCAGCTGCCTTTTCTAATTTATACCAGGGTCGAAGTGAGTAAGGACTTTTCAACAGAGTAATTCTCAATAAATCCATGCTTGGACAAGCTGTAAATCCAGCACCGGTGGAGTGTCTCCACGTTCCTCTCTGGCAGTTTTTATGGGGAATTTAGGCCAATTCTTTCCCATTAGAGGCTCTCCGGGTCGGGGGTTTGTCAGGTGCTGGCGGGCAGCCCTCAGCGGGCTCAGGCGGGCCCGCGCCCTCCATTCCGCGCCGGCGGCAGCGCCGAGCCCCGGAGCGCGCGGGGGCCCTGAGGGAGCGCGGCCCTTGAGGGAGCGCCGGGCGCGCACCGTGCGGGGGAGGCCCGGGCCGCCATCGCCGCTGCCCGCCCGCCCCGCTGAGGCACCCCCGGCCGCCATTTTGCGCGGTAGAAGCGCAAAAATTGGTGAGGCGGGAGCCGCAGAGTTCTCCTTCCCCCGGGTAGGGAGCGGGAGCCTGGCTGTGAGGGGCCTCAGGGCCTGGCAGGACCCTGCGGGTGCGCTCTGCGCCGCCGGGGCACCGCGCGGGTGCGGTTTGTTTGGGTCAGCGCCCCTGGAGGTTGCGACCTTCACTTTGGGCCCCTGGAGAGGGCACTGTGATGAAATACGTAGGCTGAGGAAAGGATTTGTTTTAGGAGGACGGTGAAAAGTAAAGTGGCTTCAAAACGGAGCAAATTCCTTCATGGCCTGCAGTGTTTGTACTAAGGCGTTTGTTAAAGCAGATACATGAGAGGGGTCTTTGCTCTCAGCATTTGGCAAACACCTTTCAGTAAATGTGAATCAGTGGTCTGTGCTGCTCCTGCAAACACCTACTGCCTCATTGTGCCATCTGGAATATGCATTTTCCCTGTGGAATCCAGCAGCATTGAACGTATGGAAAACATGGTTGGTTCCCTGGCCATCTTGGGAACGTTTTGGGCTCCTCCCCACCACTCCTACCCTCGCACTTTTTTGCTTTCCTCTTTTCCTTCAGAATTCTAAGAGACTTTTCACTGTTTCCCAGCAGGTAGGTGAATGCAGAAATGCATAAAGAGTGTGTTTCTCTTAGATTTCCAGTCTTGTAGAATGACTATGATATCTCTGATTATTTTTATTTACATTATCAAGCAATGGGGATTAATAGAGCTGGTCAAGGAAAAAATTCCACATAGAGAGCAGAGCAGGGGCCCAGGAGCTCAAACATTGTGCATAACAAAGGCTGCTCAAGAATGGGAATCATAAATCCAGACTCTTTAAATGGAAGTTGCATAATCATATATTGATGATTCTCCACCTGAGGTAGAAAAACCATTTCATACTGGTGTGCAGTATTTGCAGCTCCTTGAAGCTGATGGAGCGGTGGTTATTCACTTGGATAGGCACTGACACAGATTATTGCTACTTTAATAACAACTTGATCAGTGCTCCTCACAGATACTTTCTGCTGCCACTACTGATACCAAGCCTGGGAGTTCTGCTTTAGATTGCTGACACTAAAAGCATGGAGGCAAAATTCAACACCTTTGTTAGGTTTATCAGTGTGATTTCTAAGTTCTAGATTTATTAATGTAAAGGGGAAAGTGGCAAAACCTGGCCATGGGGGAGTGGCAGAAATTGGCATATGTACTGCAGATTTAGGGTGCAAAATGGGCATTGACAGATTTCTTGTTTGAAGTTCTTCACTCTGTTCACAGATAGTTTTGATTACATGCTCTATATTCTGGTATTGTGAAATGTTTTCTTTTTTAAATTTGAAACCTCTCTCTGGAATATTTGAAGACGTACAGATTCTGTGAAAGAAAAGTACTTCTAAAATTTTTGATTTACAGCTGACAGTCTACAATAATTAAGTAAACCTGAAGCTTATTTGCAAAGCACTCTTAAAGATCCTTTTCATATATTACTAATGAGATGCTGGAGTACAAAAGAAGTGTCACCTTTGGTTTTGTCTCTGTAGATAAGGAAGAAAGCTTTGATTTGTTACTTTACCTCCAGAGTTGGCCTTTATTTAACTTTATAAACTTAATTTGTATTTTACCATTTGTTTCAGTGAGTCTCAGGTTTTTGACTCCTGAAATCATCTATGTTATATTCTTGTAGTAAGATCTTTGCTTTTTTAAGTTGTCCTCAAGCAAAATTAAAAGCTGTAATACTTCTCAACAGAAAGGCATAAAGAAGCATTTCTAATGCCTACAGATGGTGCTAAATGAAAAACACTGAAATTAGCTGGAGTATTTTTAATACTGATGTATACAATAAATAATTTAGAAATAATCTCTGGCCCTGATGTTTCAGAACAAACTTGTTAACAACTTGAAGGTGTTGGGCCCATACTCAAATTATCCAGGTAAGCAATTTGCATGTATGTTTATAAAAGTCTCATTTGCTTGTAAATTGAAATAATTGTTGGGGTAGCAGTATAATTTTATTTTTTTAGATAACAGCATAATTTTGTTTTGCAAAAACTTAAGACTGTGATCGTAACAAAACAATTGGAGAAAAAATATTGGCTGCAGTTGTATAAAATAATCACAGAATATGCTGAGCTGGAAGGGACTCAAGGGTCATCGAGTCCAACTCCTGTCCCTGCACAGGACACCCCAAGGGTCACACCCTGTGCCTGAGAGCATTGTCCAGGCACTTCTTGAGCTCTGCCAGGCTGGTGCTGTGGCCATTGCTCAAGCATCCTCTGGGTGAAGCACCTTTTTCTAATGTCCATCCTAAACCTCCTGTGACACAATTTCAGGCCTCTCTCTTGGGTCCTGTCACTGGTCACCACAGAGAAGAGATCAGTGCCTGCCCATCTCCTCCCCTCTTGAGGAAGCTGAAGAATGTGGCGTGTCCTGTCCCCTCAGTCCCCTCTTTAGCCTTCTCTAGGCTGAATTTTAGCATTGTTCTTAGAGTTTAAATACTTTAGCATAAACTTTGCCTGGATATTCACCCCCTTTTTCTTCCGAGATATGTCATGGTAGTAAAGGTTGCTTCAAGTCTGCCCTATAGGGCTTTTTTAGCAGAAGAGCAGTTGGAACCATATTTTATCAGGAGAGAGATTCTCTCTTTGAAGAAGGATTAAGAATGCAGTCAAGAGCTCTAAAAGAAAACAATATAGAAATTAAATACTGGCACTTACAACTAATAAACTTTGTATTGCTTTAGACAGGTTCAACTGTAGTAATTTCAGTTTTACATTTTCTTGTGCTGCCCTTTGCAGATTTAAGAGACTTCACATTTGATCTAAAAATGTTCAACTCTGCAGACATGGTCTTTTCACTGGATAATTTATTTTATGAAAAACCAGATATGAGACAAAGGTAAATCTTTATTATTAGGTATATATAATTGTTTTCCAAATGGAATCATTTTACAGCAGTGTTTTTTCTTACGACTCACTTTTTCATCTACTGATAGAAATGTGGGGCTAGAAATTTCTGGGTCCATAACCCATACTTTGAAATGTTTCTCCAAGCACATTCAATGATGCAGGTGTATCTTAGGGCTATAAGAAATAAGGGTTAGTAGAAGTTTTGCTTCTTTAATTTTATGTTGTTAGAAGTCACATGAATTGAAGAACAAGAATACGTTTTAGCAGGAGAAAGAATAGGGTATTTATGAATAGTGATTTTGAGCTAGTTGTTCTGGAGGGTGCTTAAAAATGCTTTTACCTCACATTTGTGTGTTAAAAATAGATGTCTGGAAAATGAAGAGCGTAAGACTTGGTTTATTGCACCTGCTCCAGCTATTGCTGAAATTCCAGCTGCAGAGGAGTTACAGAGGGAACTGGAAAAAAACTCAGCCAACACTCATATGGGTAAAGTATCATAGAATAAAATCACAGAATCATTGGAACAGTTGGAAAAGACATTTAGGATGATCAAGTCCACCCATAAACCTAACACTGCGACACCTAATACTTGACATTGATATTAAATTACTCAACAAATAATTAGTGTGACAGATCATTTCTCTTTTGCTGTGAAGTACGAAATATTCTAGGTATGCAAGTAGAGACAAAGAATGTATTTGAGTTGAGAATGATGGTGTTATCTGCACATTGTTTCATGAAGCATTGTAACACAGTGGGAAGTGGCTGTAAGAGCATAATGTTGCCACATGGATATGATGGCCTGTGTCCCACCCAGGGAACAGAGAGTTTATATGAAACTCACTTTTTTCTTCCCTTTTTTGGGGTTTTAATCAAATTGCTCAGGCGGCCAAATTTGAACCTGGTCATTAATTGCTGCTAAGTGGCATATTCCTAGACATTCAGGATTATCTTAAGAAAATTAATTTTAAAGAATGTCATTCCTTTAGCCCTGTCAACTAGATTTGAGCATTTCTTAGCTGCTGTGCTGATTTATGATAGTTTCTGTTTAGGAATTACACTAAAACAGAAGGTAGGTTTTCTTCTGCTTTATGCAAGAATAATTCCATTAGGAGCTACTTACTCAAATAAGCTTTTTGTTGTTTGTAGAATTAGAGCAGTTGGGGTTGTGTCACAAACAGGGCATTGTAATTTTCTAGATGGATAATACTGAAATTAAGATAGCAAAATAGAGCTGTTTTGTTATCTTATTGTATTTAGTTGCTTATTTCTGTTCCTGCCTTTGCCTTCCTGTTGCCAACAGCAATGCTTGTTGATCTGGTCAGCCAGATCAGGACACTGATTGTACTGAGAATTAACCCTGCAAAATGTGGTAATAAACCAAGAAGGTTATGAAACCAGCCTGTCACCAACATCAGTGCCAGTTCTGACTGTTGAGATTGCAGTGTTTATCTCAGCTGTTTGTAGCAGGAACTTCAATCTTGGTTATTGTGTCACTTTTTTAAAAGAACATCTTTATTCTGGGACAGGGTTAAGAGTTCTGTCATACAAACTATTTTGTAGTTCTGAAGAATAGTTTTTATCCTTTACTTTGCTTAGGAAGGAAAAAAAGGGACATTATTTTTATAACTTTTTAATTGACAACACATGCATTACATTCATTAGCGTAAGTCATGAAATACACACTAAAATTCTTGCAATATGGGAGAAATACCAGTTTGTATAATAGATCTGAATTTGGCTGATTCTGTGTGGAAGATACTTGATTAAATTACTGTGAGTGAGAATATTACTATTAAAGAAATAATAATTTGCAGTTTTTGTAGGAGGGAGAAAGCACGAGACGTTTATACAACAATGTAAGAGTAACACAGAGAAAGAAGATAAACCGTCAGCACCTGTTCATTTTGGCATAGCTCCTGAGAAAGAAGTCCTACAATTAAGTCTAGGAGAAAGAGATAAAATTAGTTTTCAGCATGAAAATCTCAAAGTGGTTTCATCATTTCTCTCCTTTGATGACAATAAATCTAAAAGAGTAATAGATTTTTCTCAGCAACCACAAAACAAAGCATTAAGTGAGAACAGCGATGATGAGAGTGTCCATTCAACATTCAGAAAAAGGTATGTGTCTCGTCAACTCAGATAATTTATCTCTGTCAGAATCATATTACTGTTTTAGATAAATCTGTTGAACACAGTTTGGCATCTGCAATTGAAGGTACGTTAGCAGGCTCCAGATGCTAATTCTTTCAGTATAAGGAAGAAAATGAGGGTTTTTGGCAATTAAATGTGTCCTGAGCTCAGCTTAATTCATGAGAAAAGTAAGCATCAGTTTCTTGCTTAAATTTTAAATAAATTTTTAGATAACAAAGCTTTTAGAAAATATTGCTCTGGATTCTTTATCTGCATGGTGACAAGGAAGAAGGCTGAGATAATTTGCCATCAGGAATACCTTGAGCAGTCCTCAGTGTGATTTCAGTGCTGCCTGGGAGGAGACGTTTCATCAACAAACTTCTCTTCTGTGTCCAGCTCCTCCCATTCCTCAGAACCTGGTTATCTCTATTGGTTTTAATGATGCAGAAATTCAGAGTTAATCTGCTATTAGAAGTCAGAGCCCATCTGGACAGGCAATTTATTCTTTCATGTTCTTTCTGGAATCAAAGTGAAGTTAAAATGTATCTTGAAAGGAGTCTTTCGGTCAGATTACATAAAGTTAGATACAATTTTATTATTTATCTTACTAGTTCTGCTGCTAATACAAATGTATAGATAGTATTTTTCAAATATTATATAAACTGTAACATTACAACAAGGTAATGAAAATTCTGGATCTTTTGCAGCTTATTTAAAAAGTCTGGCAATATGCATAAAAATACAGACTTTAAAGCTGGCTCTGTTGATGTGAAAGAAATTGGTACTTACTTAAATACAAGTGAAAACATGAAAGAAGTGACAAAAGAAGGTTTTTTGAGAAATAATCATCATGCTCCAATAACTAAAGACTCAGATTTTACTTTGCGTAGGGTAAATAATGAGGAGATTGTGTCTGAAAATGGAATTAAAATTCAATCATTTTCTAATGCTTCAGAGATTCTGGATATGACAGGTAATTATTTTTACTCTATTTCAAGAAAAATAGTCCATTGTCTGTCTTTGGTATATAATAATAAAGGGTATCCAAGATCTGAGGTAGAGTGAAGAACATTTTCCAACCAGCTCAAGGTGAGATAATTGGCTAAAATTGACCGAATGTATTGCAGTCCTGTGGAACTTAATTGTGTTGTTGTTAATATGAATTGACTAAACAATTGACGAAGATTCATGTTTTCAGAAGTGCTAAGTCATGTAAACCTATTAGAAAATGTCATTTCACATCCTCTCAGCAATTTAAAAAAAAAAAAACCAGCCTTGTCCCTTTGTGTGGTAGAGAGTTTCATCTTCATTTGAAACCAGAAATTGAAAATGAAATGTTTATTTGTGGTGTGGCTCATATTTGTATCTTTGTAGAAATAGATTTTAAGTAGGAGATACCTAGAAAATGGAGGGAAGTGGTAAGATTTTGATGAAATTATAAAATATGTGGTTTAGAAATTATTTTTGGCTTTTAATAGTTTTTAAATTAGTGCTGTTTATTTCTAGATTTTAAACTTTTTGGGACATGACAAATCTGTGGAATGTACCTTGTGTGCCTGACTAACTGCTACAGAAATATGGAGTAGAAAATCAGTTTTAGCAGAAAATTGTATGGCAGAGGGGGTGGCTTAGGATGGGATTTGGAAACAGGTCAGGAATGAAAAGCGTGATTCCTGTCTGATTGCCCTATCAGCAGTGGTGATTCCATTTGTGGGTGAGGGGACAGCAGTGGATATCATTCACTTTGCCTTCAGCAAGGGTTTTCATAGAATCATGGAGTGGTTGAGAAGCACCATCTTCCACAACATTCTGGTGCCCATGGTAGGGCACTAGGGGTGGATCAACAGCTGCCTGGTGTAAAAATGGTTGGCTGGGCTCAGAGGGTGGTGGTGAACGGGTCACACTGCCCACCTGCCAGTAGCAAGGGGAGTACTGCAGGGGTCTGCCCTGCAGGAGGGAGCTGACGGCAATCTCATGAAATTCAGCAGGAACAAATGCACAGTCCTGCTCCAGGGAAGGAGGGAACCCCTGGGGTTCCTCTGGGATGGTTTGACTGAGAGCAGCTCATGGAAAAGTGCCCGGGGCCTGGCGAGCAGCTTGCTGAACTTTAGTGAGCAGTGTGTCCCAGCAGTAACAAAGGCCAACAGCATCCTGGGCTTTATTAACAAAGCTAGGAAGTTTACAGAAGTGATTATCCCTTTCTTGGCACTTTTGAGACTACAACTGGGTACTACATCAAGTTTTGAGTCTCTGGTACAGGCAAGATATCCTTAAACTAGGATGAGTTCATCAAAGGGCCACCACGATGGCCTTAACAAATGATGAGCTAGTGACCTCTGTTTCCCATCTTCTCCTTCCTTTTGCCTGGACCTTGTTACAGCCTTGAAGCTCCTTACACAACACACAGCTTGGGGTCAGGAAGATATTTTTCTTGCTTATTGGTTGAAAATTAATCTGATTCTATAAATGTACTTTTTTTGCTTCTTTAGGAACTACAGGAAGAAAATTGGAGATTTTGAGGGCTGTTACAGAAATACGTATCCTTGTATTTGCCGGATCTGATTTCCTGATTTTATTACAGTGCTTTTACATTTGCAAAATTACAGTGTTTAATTTTTAGCCATAGAAATTAATGTATTACATTGTAGTAGTTTTGATTTGTAGCATAATGCTGGTAATCAAATGTTCAATAGATGTTTATCCTTTTGACTTCCAAAGCTAGAATGAAAATAAAACAACGTATAGGTCATTCATTCATAAGAAAGCTTATTCTTATTTCAAATGCTCAAATTTTATCCTCAAAACTTTATTTTTGAAATAGAAAATTTTAATTTGCATAATATATATTTCAGCCATTTTCTGTGCAAACATGCATATACACATCTCCCCATACACTTTAAATAAAGGAAAGAATGAATTATTATTTAGGCTTATTAGGAAAACTGAATCTTACTTTCTGTCTCATTTTCTTAGAAGAACATTAACTTCACGTATTCCTTGTTGGTCTGTGCCTATACTGTATTTCCATTCTTTAAGCAGATTTTACCATAATTTTCTTTCTTCTTGGTCCTGCCTTGAACATGAAATATAATCAAGCATTCATCTATATCTATCAAACTTCTGGGTTTTTTACACACTCTTTTCAATATTTTGTTTCTAGGAACCTATCGAATGGTAGGTTAAATATCAGGAAGAAGAAATGTCTAAATTTAGGCACCTTAAATTCATGTAGATAGCTTTTAAAAACCACAATTTTCAAAATTAGTAAGGATTCCATTATTGTGAATTTACCAATTAAGGATCATTAATGCTTTGCAGCTTGAAAGCAAATCACTTATTTAGAGCAGGGATTTAAAATAAGTATTTTTTTTAATCCTTATTTTCTTTAGTCTAAAGTTATTTGCTTATCTTTACCCATTTTTAACAGCTTTTGTTTCGTGCTTTACTCCTGTATGTTTTCCTTTGTAGTCATTTAATCTAACACGGACTTGAGGCCTTAGCAGTTCATTGTTCCTGTTGCTGTGTCACACCTGACTGTGTGCTGATCCTCAGCCTGATGAGAAGGTCACAGTCAGGCTGCTTGTGTGGCTGCTCTGCAAGTCCAGACAAGGATCAGCTCACTCCTCCGGAGCTGTAGCCTAACAGTGCTCTCTTTCCATCTTCCGCATATTTTAGATAAGAATGTTGTCTGAAGATCACGCATTATTGGCAACTGAAAAGTATCTTTAAAACCACAGTAAGCACTGAGTGATCATAGGTGAATTTTTTTGTTACTGTTATGTCTGGGCATACAGTATTGTGCTAAATAATTTGTGTTGTATTAGAAATATTATGTGACCACTGACACCTCAGGCTAACAGCCGTGTCCTGCTTGTTCTTGTATCTGGTTTATCCCTTCCAGCTTCATATTCATAATTGTCTGCCATTCCATGAAACCTATGCCAGGGAGGAGGTTTTTGATTATTGGTATAATCCTGAGACCTCTCAAATAGGTTGTGGTTTTTTCAGTGATATGGAATATATGGCACACCAAGAATCTAAAACTACTGAATCATTTAATAGGTTACTTTTGGATAACTTTGTACAAGCCTGTGTAATATTGAGGTATGTTTTAAGTTTGCATTTAGATTCCAAGAACAAGATGCATCTACATTTCTACAGTTTTATAATTTACGCTCTAGTATTTTAAATTCCTTAATGCTCTCAAGCAACCCAATTTAGAAGTATTTTTAAGGAGTTCCCATATTTTAACTATGCACAGTCAAAAGCTTTGGACGATGTAAGTATGGAACATAAACTGCAGCTGCAAGTAGTACTTTGTAGATAAATTTAAGTGGTACTTTGATATTCAAAGCATAAAAGGGATTAGAAAACTGTAATATATCTAGAACCTCTTCCTGGAATAGTTTATCAGGGTTGTGCTTAGCTGGGACAAGAGACCAGAAGAACTTTAAAAAATGTTTTTCTCAGTTTAGTATACATTAGTGTGAAGATGAGAAGCAGATTGGTAATACATTTGTATGGAGGAGGAAGGGTGAGTGAGTGAATGAGTGACACTGTGGAGGAGGAAAGTGGGAAGAATCAATCTTGTCAGAGGGAGCTTGACATGGACATACCTGGCTTCTAAGATGGTGGAGGATAAAATGTGTGGGAAGGAAGCACAGTCATGCAAACCTTTCATTTGTCATAATTGAAAACTTAACAGGACTTGGCAATTCTTTCCTAGCTCTTGTATACGGATAGGAACTTTGTGATTTGTGCTCCGACTGGCTCTGGAAAGACTGTAATGTTCGAACTAGCTATTACCAGATTACTCATGGAAGCTCCACTGCCTTGGTTAAATATTAAAGTTGTTTACAGTAAGTATTATGCAGCTTTAAACATAATGGTGACAGACCAGAAAATGTCATTCTGGGAATGCAGAGATCTGGAGTGAGTCCAGGAATAATATTGAGATTAAATACATGAAGATATTGCAACCTTCTTCATTCTTTTAAAAGTTGATTTAGTGTTTATTTGTGGTACCATTGTAACTATTATTAGTATTTAACAGCACTGTGTAATTGTAGTGTTCAGCATTGCCTACACAAATAAAAATTACAAAATCCTGTGGCAGCTTGTCCTCCAGGAAGGCAGGATGTACACAAAAAGGTAAGGAGGAAGCAAAGGAAACTAAAACAAATTCTTAGTGCATGGTTTCTGGCTGACACTATCTTTTGTATGGCTGGCTGTTGTTCTGAAATGAGGATCAAATTTTCCAGTATTCACTTACCTGGCAAAGTTTCTTGCTGTTTTCTGGATACTACCTCAGAGGCACCAGAACTGTGATCTTCATTAATTTAACTGTTCTGTGTAGAAGTATGAAAATACTTGGAGGTAGTCACACCAATTACACTTTTTTTCTTTCCTTCTTGGAGAGTTGAGTTCTTATTATGTAAATTTGGTTAAATTGGTGATTTTATGCAGAAATCATTCGTATTCCAGTGCCTCTAACTAACCTAGACTGTAATCACTGCAAGATCTATTATACTAGGGCTGTGTTCAGATCATGCATAGATTGCCTCTTTAACTTAAATCACTGCATTTTCCCTGTAGATTAATAATCTAGTATAGCTTTAAGTGTATTGTTAATATCAGTCCTTATTGAGAATGACATCTGATTTCTGGAAAAAAAGTCTGAGTAGATTGTTTTAGGACTCTGTTCATGGGAACTGTTACCTACTGTGTTAGCTGCTTTGTATGACCCTACATTTAACTGTACATTTGATTTCGATAGAATACCATAAGAAATAAAAGTCTGTCTCTTGCTCTTGGATGGTTTCTCACTTATACTTTACTCTCTGAATACAGAGTACTCAAATAATTCTTAACTGGGAAAAGGTTGGTATTTGTATGATCTTCCATTAAAAAAAAAGTATTTCCTGTGGTTTCTTCCATCTGTGACAAAATCTTTGATAGCTGAATGATTGTTTCCATGTGGTACTGCAAAGAAAATCCAACCCAACAGGATAAAGGATTAAGAGAGAGGATAAATAATCTTAATTAAAGGGTTCTGTTTCTGCTTGCTGATGGGAAGAATTAGGGCCCAAAGCTCAACATTGATTGTGCACATGGAGTAGGATAATAAGGACAGTAACACCAGTTCCAGGTTTTATGCTTCTGGAAGGAAAGCTGAAAATTAGGGAAATTAAATTCAAGAAGGCATCTTACTAAAGAAACTAAATGCATACATTTCTAATACAGCTGAAGATCTGGTTTTCTTGATTTAATTCTCATTATTTGGTATTATTTTTAGTGGCTCCAATAAAAGCTCTATGCAGTCAGCGTTTTGATGATTGGAAGGAAAAATTTGGACCTATAGGACTCACCTGCAAGGAGTTGACCGGAGATACACTGATGGATGATTTATTTGAAATACATCATGCTGACATTATTATCACTACACCTGTAGGTTTCATTTCCAGTTCTTACAAGAACTTAGAATAAACAGACATTAGCAGTCTTCTAATTGTATGCTGCAAGGACTGCTCCTTTTTTTTTTTTTTTTTTTTGGGTAATACACAGTAATTTTATGATCCTTTTGTTTGTCTGCACACTGCACACACTTTCAGTTTATATAAACAAAAGTTAGTAATATAATAATGTGCCAGATGAAACATAGATGGCATTAGCTTGAATTAATTTAATTGTTTCTATTTAAAGATTTATTAAAGTTTAGGCATGTCTCCATGTACTGTAGTTGTGGCTTATGTTGGCATTTAAAACATCTTTCACTTTCTGTTGTTGTTCTGATGTGTTGTGTTTTTTTCTCCAAGGAAAAGTGGGATAGCATGACTAGGAGGTGGAGAGAGAACTCTATAGTCCAGCTTGTGCGACTGTTTCTCATTGACGAGGTAAGAAAATGAATGAGGATTTATGCACTGCTTTTGTATCTTTTGCAAAGATAAAAGGAAGCCTAGAAAATATTAAATGTATTTAGCACATGTCCAGATTGTAACTGGAACATATTTAGCATGTCTTCTACAATTCCTGATAGGTACATGTTATAAAGGATGAAAGCCGTGGTGCAACTTTGGAAGTTGTAGTCAGTCGGATGAAAACTATTCAGTCTTCTCTTCGGCGTCTCTTAGAAAAGCATGACACTGTTCCTCCCTTGAGATTTGTAGCTGTTTCTGCAACAATCCCAAATACTCAAGATGTAAGAGCTACATTTTAACTGTATTTTGATCAATGGAGTTGTGTTTTATAAAATTTATCTGGAATTACAACTTTAGATTGATAGCAAAATAGTAATTTTTAAGATGTCATCTGAAGACAGCTATGAGGCTGCTGCTATTGTAAGATTACCTTCTACCATATGGAAATATCAGCCATATATGGACATGCTTCAGTTTGAGATTTCTGCTTGTGATTTTTGCCTCTTACGTACAAATCACAACAGACTTGAGATTTCAGTCCAAATTATATTGGTCCTGCAAAAAGCAGAACCTCACCTGTGATTTTAAATGATAAAAAAATGTATCAATAGTTTACACATGACAAAAGCTAAGTTAATTATTCTGTGATGCTATTAGAGCAGGAGCACAATTAAAAGAAGAAATTTCTTTTCTGTTCTTTTTTAAAGATTGCAGAATGGCTTTCAGATAGTAAGATGCCTGCTGTATGCCTGAAAATAGATGAGGATCAGCGACCAGTGAAGCTGCGCAAAATTGTGCTTGGTTTTCCTTGCAGTGACAATCAGACAGAATTCAAATTTGACTTAACTCTCAACTACAAGATAGCTAGCATTATACAAACATACTCGGAGCAAAAACCAGCACTTGTGGTACAACAGCTTTTTTTCTCATGTTTGAATTTGTTTCTTTCTTGAAAGTGTTGATGCAAAAAATATCTTTTATTTATAGTTTTGTGCCACAAGAAAAGGAGTACAGCAGGCTGCTTCTGTTCTTGCAAAAGATGCTAAATTTCTACTGAGTATAGATCAGAAACAAAGGTATTTTTCTATTTAAATTAGAAATAAGTGTTTGTACATTTTAGTAAACCTGTGATATCTGAAGAAAGCTGTTGAGCTTATACAGTTTATAGCAGAGGAGTGTGCAACAAAGTCATCATCACAGGTGACATTCTTTTTGGTAAATGGACACTCTTCTTGGGAAGTTTTATTTGCTTTTCAAGAGTTTTAGGATACCTTTCACAAACATTGTTATTTCTCAAAGCTGCTTTCTAAACATAAAAATGCTAATTCTTATGGCCTTCAGAGACCTTGCAGTGCAAAGATTAAGCATATGAATAGTTGAACTGGATGTGACTTTACTAGTTTTAAGTTAAGATCCCTTTATTTTATCAGATGATGTTAATAAATACTGCATATTAATTATTATTTACTTCAGGGTTGCCTAGTCATGGCAGCTGCAGAAGCTACCTCCTGACTTTGGACGTAAAATATGATCTTATTTGCTTTATGTGAACAACACATAAGGATTGTTGATTGTCACTTGGAAAGATGGCCAGGCTTGAAAAGCTGTAATAGCTGCCCCAGAGAGTCAGTCTGTTCTCTCTGTGAGGATGGGAAAGGTGGTGGTTGAAAATAACCAAAGAATGCATATTTTTTAATTTGGTTTTTTGTTGTTGTTGTTTGTGTGTGTTGCATAGATTACAGGGGTTGGCAAATTCACTGAAAGACTCCAAACTGAGAGGTAAATATAACCTGCAACTTCTCTGCTCTGTGATTGAATATTTGCTTGAGGGAAATTTAGTTAAATGATATATATAATAATTTCATTATCAGAACTTTTGACATATGGTGTGGCTTATCATCATGCGGGCATGGAGATATCGGACAGAAAAATAATTGAAGGAGCTTTTACTGTAGGAGACTTGCCAGTACTTTGTAAGTAAAATTAACTTTGAAAGCCAAAATGTCATTTATGTATCCTGAGAAGATTGCAGTTTGGAAGTAATATTTTATGGTTCTCTAGTTTGCTTAACCTTTGGAAGTTGTGAAATCCAGATAATGGTGTTTTTGTGTTTCACATGCACTTTTACCCTGTGAGCCTACATACACACTGCTACCAAAGACCATAGACCTTTTCACCACACATGGAGGTCCTCCCCCTCCTGTGCCCATATAGGTCTGGCCATGTCCGTTTCCTTTTCCTGCCATTGTACCCTCCCACTGAGATGGAGCTCTGTGCTAGTGAATCTTTTCTCTGAGTTTCCAAGATTTTTTCTTTGTCTGGGTCCTTTGCAACTGTGGTTTCCCTGAAGGTAATTGTCTACATTTATGCATCTTAGGTGGGCAGGATTCTATTTTCAAACTGCCATGCAAGGTGTTGTGACTGATTGGGAGGTTCCTAAGAAATATTCCATCTGTTGTTATGTGAAGTGAGAAGAGATATGAGATGTGATTGTCTCCTCTCATCCAGGCTTTCTTTTTCTGTAAAAAAAAGATCCAGACCCTGTGGGGAATTGTCTGTGTGGTTCATGTACAATACTAAACGATTTGTGGATTTTTTTCTTTCCTGTTACAATGATCATAAGAAAAAATAATATAATTACTAATAGTAATTTTAATTTCATTTCAAAAAGAATTTGAAATTTCAATAATCCTTCATTTTGCTAGCAGAATAGTAATATCAGCTGGTCCATATGACTGGCTTTCTGTGTTGAATTCTTGCCACTCCATATATTCTTTAGAGAAAGTGAATTAGGAAATATGAGTGTAAGATTACTTGCCACATACTTGACTGATGTTTTCATGTGACAGTGTGTATTGGTAAAGTGTTGTGATAGTGTTGGTGGTGATTCTACTTTGGTACCAGAAAAATGGATATAAAAAATGCTAATGACTGATGACTTAAAAAAAAATCTTAAAAATATTGACCAGTACGAAGCAAGATGAAGTCATGGCTCTATTCAGATATATACCCTTGAAGAAATAAGAGTAAGGTTTCTTCATTGTGTATTTGTTATACTGAGTGTGGATCATATTCTGGATTATCTCGAAGTATAAAGGAATATTTAAGTATCTGAGATGTAATTTGTTAAATAATATGAGAACAAATGAACCCTGATGTTCAGATACACAGAAACTCTTATGCAAGTACTTGTCTGTAATCTACATCAAATTCTTTGTGGTGCAGAATGCCCACTGATTCCACTAGAAACTAAGAACTCCTAGGCATCAAGAGTTAAGTTACCTATTTGTTGCTTGTTTGGTGTCTGCTAGACATTTTGATGGTGTTCATATACTTTGATCTGATGTAGTTACTACTAGCACCTTAGCTATGGGAGTCAATCTACCTGCGCACCTGGTGGTTGTAAAATCCACAATGCATTATGTTGGAGGAGTGTTTCAAGAGTACAGTGAGACTGATATTCTGCAAATGATTGGGAGAGCTGGAAGGCCTCAGGTAAGTGAATGTTTTATTGTATTGATGCTGTCTATAGGCAGATTAGTAGAAGCTATTCTCGGCGAAAAAGGTACAATGCCAAGAATTTTACTGCAGCATTTGGTTTTTAAAGGGTTATTAATACTTAAATTACACCTAGGCAACTTTTCTGTTGAGAAAGAAATCTGTGTGCTTTTGTATTGTCCATCAAAAATTACTGCTTCATCTTGCAGTGGAAAAATAGCTGAAGATTACATTTGGGTTACATTCACCATAGTGAATGGTGATTAGAGAGAAAGCAGGAAACTGGCATACAATACCCATTTCAGACAGGATTTTAAGAAAAGAGTTTTAGTGGATTCAGCAGGTACGTGATGCATATTCAACTGGGTTTTTTCTAAGAACTAAAGAGTAACTTTTATTTGGGCTTTTATTTTTCAGTTTGACACTACTGCTACAGCAGTTATTATGACTCGTTGCAGTACCAGGGAGAGATATATACAGATGTTAAATGGTGCTGATATAATAGAGAGCAGGTAACTGAGTGGTTTTTTTGTAAGACTCTGTAGATAATAGCTAAACTTCATAGTTTCTACAGAATGTGTTTTTCTTCACATGGATTTTGGGCTTTTTCTTTGGTTTATTTAGAAGAAATCAAGAAAGAATTAAGGAAAACAAAGCCAAGCTATTTAGGAGTTAGTGGTCTCTTTTTTTATCAGCCAAAAGAATCTTAGGACATCTTAAGCTCAAAAAAAAAAAGTTTTAGATTCCTGCTGGAAAACTAAGGAAGCTGAAAGAGTATTTATTGCAAAGACAAATAGCAGGAATTGAATGCAGACCATGTCTCTGAATTTCTAGATGATACAGTCTGGAAAATACTAGACCTGTAGTTGTTGTTAACAGATTATCATGAGAAATTTGTAGGAAAATTAGGACATTAAAAGGTAGAATAGGAATTTTTACTCATGTAATTTTGTTAACATTTAATTTTTCAAATATATTTAGAATATCAACAACACAGAATGTCTGTGCTGTAATTTTTAAATGTATGTAACTTTGTTTTCTAATAAGTGTGAAACTTCACAGTTGCCAGTTTATTTTTGCTTGCTGGGCATTATGCCATAATAAAAAATCACATTGTTGATTACTCACATAAACTTTACTGTATTCTATCAAATTCACTGATTACAATGAACAGTTGTGGTTTGGGGGGAGGGATTTGTTTGATTTTGTTTCTTCCCAAACTTTAGTTTTAGCACTTTTTGTATTCCTCATTGGTAAATGTCCTTAACTCTTTGTTTTTTTTGCACTAGCTTGCACAGGCACCTTGTTGAACACTTAAATGCAGAAATAGTGCTACACACAGTCACGGATGTCAGTGTAGCTTTGGAATGGATACGATCAACATTCTTGTACATTAGAGCCTTAAAAAATCCAACTCATTATGGTTTGTTTGGTTTTATTTTTTTAATTAATCCAATTATGGCACTAAGATGTGTTATGTCCGTATTACCTGTTTCTATAATTTTCTTATGGACTGTCATTTCATAACATGATGAAAACAAGATGTGCTGTGTGGCCTGTAACATTTTGTTCTTTAACATAAGTAGTGGGATTTTCAGCATGATATAACATTTAAAAACTGTGAAGAAGCCATTTACAGCTTCATAATCTATTTCTTTTGATCTTAATATGCTGGACCATGCATTAATGCAGTATCAAGCCATAATGTATTTTTCATGGCTGAATATGTAATCTGCTAAGAAAAAGAATAGTCTAGTATTTAATCATTTTTTCTAGAATAAAATTTTAGTTGTCTTAATTCCAGTGTCTTCAGTTTGTCTTGTCCGGAACATTATCCCAGTCCCCAGCCCTGACTGTATCTTTGTTCCTGCCCACTTGCTCTACACCTGATTATGAAGTCATTGGGTAATTGCTGGAGACAATTTTTTATAAGGATTTATAGCTGGAACATAGTACATGTAGTACTTGAATGGATGTTACAATTTAGGTGGCTTGCTATATTCCAAAACAGTGTCTGCAGCTTTTACCTTTGCGCATCTGTTCTAGCAGCCTCTTACTGATACTCAGATAGTTACATCTGACTTGTTTGCAGTATAATAAATATTCCAACATTTTTCGCTTTGGGGTATTTGTCTGGCTCCTGAAAATCAGCAAATCAGTTTTAATGGGTAACAACATTGAGGAGGAAATGTATGATAGTACTCGGTTAAAACAACTTTTGTCTTTTCCATGCAGGTTTTTCATCTGGATTAGATAAAGTTGGAATTGAAGCAAAATTACAAGGTAAGTGGCTTTTTAGCTTTTTTCAAAATTGAATATGGCAACCTACATTCCAGTATCTAGTTTCTTTTCCTTTCCAACTTTTGCCTTACTGAAAAAGGGTTGGCTTGTCCTGTATCAATTATCTTTGAGTGAGTTTCCCCAGAGAGGAGTTAACAACCAACTTTAATAGAAGGATTCCAAAACCTTTACTTGAGTTCAGTGGAATTACTTGGGTATACATTCATACAATTTGATGGTGATGTTTCTGGTTTGTACACGGGTAAGCTATTTTTAGTACATGCAGAAAACATTTCTCAAATTTTTGACAGAACTGTGTCTGAAGAACTTAAATGATTTATCGTCTTTTGATTTGATCAGGATGGATGAAGCAAATAATTTCAAACCAACAGGTAACACTTTTTTCAACACTTTTTTCTTCTGTACAGTCTTCTGCTAGAGGTGGTTGGCTTCTCAGCAGCAACCGTTCACTGCCTGGTCTGTTAGTGTGACTTAATCTCCATTGGAGAGAATTGCCACTGGCACATGGTTCTTTCTGCCAGTCCATGACTGGGTCAGTGATGTCCGTCAGACAGCTGGGGGCAATAACATGCTGAGTAGTGGGGGTAAACCTCACAGAGGCCTGTAATAAGAAAATTAATTTAATTTTGTGGCTTAAAAAACTCTAAGCCACTAAAATATACTTCACATATTTATTTTTTAAGGTATATTCTTCTTTTACAGAGACTGGAAGATTAATGGCATGGTATTACATTGCATTTGATACAGTGAAGCAGTTTTTCACAATTAAGGGAACTGAGACACTAAATGAATTGGTAATTTGACTTTTTTTCTTTTAATTACATATCTTCAATTGTTTTTAAACAATCTAAGAAAAGAAGTGTAAGGTGTTATTTATTATAAAGTGCTCAGGCTCTGTTTGTGTAAAGTTTTAGAGAAAACATCTAATTAAATTCTATATGGAGTATGTTTGAGGCTTTGTACTTTGAGATCTTTTGATTTCCAATTCTTTCTCCCCTTAGTAACCTTGCTTATGAAGATGCAAAGTTGCTGAAGCTGTTCTGTTTATGTATTAAAAGCCTTGTGTTTTCTGCTTTAGTAGGTTTTATTGTTGCAAAAACCAGCTGCATCAAGAGCAGGTTTTACTTTTAAGGGAATTGTCTTTCTGTTTTAAGGAACTTTCCTCTTTCAGATAACAGGTTGTTATCTGAACAACAAGACATTTTGTTTTCAAGCAAATACTATGGTAAAACAGATTTGCCGTGAAAAAACGGAACACTTGTTCTCCTGTGACTATCTTTGTTGTTGAAGTGTGAAGAAAGCAAAGTGAAATATATAACAGAAAAAGCTGTTTGTATTTGTCTTGTATAAAGTGTTAGCAATGTGTGTGGTTGATTTTAGATAACCTCAACTGAAATAGTAATCTAAAAGCTAAAAGAAAAATTTTCGCCTTTCATTAATATTCATTAATAGCCTTCATAGGAAGAGGAAAGAAAGTTGGTCAGTAATAAAAAGAACTGATGGATGGTGTCTTCATGGTCATACTTTTGAGACAATATTTTTTTTTAAGTGTTCTTTTAAAAAAAAGAAGTGATAGAAAAAAATGGCAAATTAAAACAATTACTAAAAAACATTCATTATTACAGATTACAATGATCTCCAACTGCGCAGAATTTGTGGATGTGAAGTTAAGAACAAATGAAAAGAAAATATTGAACACTTTGAATAAAGACAAAGACAAAATAACTATCAGGTATTTAAAAATACATCAAAAATTGAAAGTACCTTTTTAACAATAAATAAAATGAATTGTAGAAAATATGTATGTTTTCATGCATAGGTTTCCAATGGATGGGAAGATAAAAACAAGAGAAATGAAAGTAAACTGGTAAATGTTATATTGCCTTTTTTTAAATTGAAAAACTGTTGTTTTATGGCTGTTGAAGTCCCTGCTAAATTTTTTGTCATTTTGCAGAGGACCAGATCTTATATTTTGTTGTTTCTATTCTGAATTTAATTTTTTCCCCCATTAACAACTTCTATGTTGTTCTTTGTTTACAAACGTATTCTTTTTCCAGTCTCATTCAGGCTCAGCTGGGATGTCTTCCAATTCAAGACTTTACTTTGACACAAGATACTGGCAGAATATTCAGAAATGGCTTGAGAGTTACTAGATGTATGGTAAAATTTAATTTTTTTTTTGTACGTATCCTAATAAGCTACATTTTAGTTTATTAACATAAGTCAATCTTCTTTTTACAGGGCTATCTGACTTTCTGGCATCATCTAAGAACAACTTCTCTGCTTTATTAAACTCCTTGATTTTAGCAAAGTGTTTCAGGTGCAGACTTTGGGAAAATTCACTTCATGTGTCTAAACAATTGGAAAAAATTGGTAGGTACTAGTTAAAAATTATAAAAGTGTAATCTTGACAGAGAATCAAAACTCATAATTAGCCTGCTAATTTCTCTGGTGTCTACGTATGTAATTGAATTAGTCTGCTAATTGCCTATTTGCCACAATTGACTACCACAGTTGTCAGAAGAATCTGCCATAACAAAAGTAAGCTGCCTAGTAATTTTCTTAAGGCTTCCGAAGTATTTCAGAATTCAGTTCTTAGTCCTTAATGTTCCTCTCAGAATCCCAGACATATTCCACATTCATGTGATCGTGTGTCCTTGACTGGGCTATGCCTTCCTTTCCCGGCAGCTGTTGCTGTAGCTCCTCTTACTTGTATGTATTAAAACCTTTTAATTCACATTGAAAAGGATGGGCATCGTGAAATACAAACAAATTTATTGTGCATGAGGTTCTTATACACATGATGATAAAAAGTTTCTAATGACCTTTCCTTTCACTGTATCCTGTTATTGAATTAACTTCTGGCTGGAAGTAGAGGCTTGTCATAATTATTTGAAAAGAAGTTGAGAAATTTTTGACTCCTCTTGTGTTATAGAAATGTAGTCATACTTGTTAGGGGTAGCAGTGTATCTTCCTGCTTTGATGTCTGGTCTTATCATGCCTTCATGCTTTCAAAATTCACTGCAGCATTCTCGGTATTTCTTTAGAGATACGTCAGCTCTGCACTGAACAGTGCAGTACAGAGATCTGCAAATTAGAGAATGGCTAAACCCAGAGGTCCATTGGGTACAGTACCTTACAGCCTTGCCTGCTCAAGGGCAGAGGCTGTAATGCTTCATTCATGTGGATTCAAAGCAAGGACAGGGCTTGTTAGCCTGTGCACAGCACAGTGCACGGTGCTGGGAACACATTTCCACTATCCCACACCTGTGGCAATGTCGACACAATCATCTGAGGAATCTGCCTCATGTTCAGCATTTCTGTGGAGTTAGGATGAGTGGAATAAATATGGCACTTGCAGTGTAGACAAATCCTTTCCTGTACACTATAGTCAGTAGAATAAAGTCATGTTTAGTTTTTTAATAATATAAGTGATATATATAGAGACATCTCTGTCCAATTTTCCTTTTTTTGGGTACTTTTTTCTTATGCTGTCATACCTCTTGCAGCATATGTTACAAAGAACTGCTAACTTCCAAAGTGTCATTTGTTCACCTCACAAGCTTCTTTTGAACATTCTTTTGACAGTTCACTCTTTTCCTGAATCAAACACTGAATTGACACCTGTAGTATGATGTGATTTTTAACCTCTGCCTGTGGCTGCTAATCTTATTGTTTCTTTCTGAAGTTAAGTGAATTAAGATCCTAGAAATTTGCTGATACCATGTAGCATATTCAGAAAGCCTTAATTTTTAAACTCTTACCTCAGTATGCTATTTTTGAACCTTAAAAATGCCTTATTAGTCAGTATTTCCATTATAAGAGTGATGGTTCTTTGACTGACACTTGGCCTTACTGAGACTGATTTTTCTGTTGAATGCTTACTGCATTTCTACAACTCTTGTCCAATAATGATGCTCCCTCTTGTTGCTGAGTGGTATGTTTGATTTCTGTTTGCTTGTTCTGACAGACAGGATAATGATCAGTTGTCATACGGGATTTATGACGTTCATTACTTGTTTGAACAATTTTATTTCTGCCCCCATTTATTTTTTTGCTCAGACGTGTAGATGAAAATAAAGAGAAAAAGTCTTATTTATACCTGATATTCTCTTCACTGGCAGAACTCCTTCTCCCAGTTTAGGAATTAGGATAAAAGAGTTAATCTTCAGCTTCAGTTATAAAGAAACAGGGCAGCAGCTCTAGCAGCAGAAGTAACGTGAGAGTTTTCAGTCTTCAGATTGCAGAGCTTCTGCAAAGGAGCAGGGAGATAGTAAAAGATATTTTCCCTAAGTCAGACCCAAAAGATCTTCAAATACACATAAAAAGACAAAAGGTCTTCTGTTTCTCTAAATTACTAAATTCTTAAGTCTTTTCTTCTAAGATTACTGTAATGTCTTCCAAGAAGCAACCCAGAAGTATCTAAAGAGGTTTCCTACTTAATTTTCAGATTTCTTACGCTGTTTAGCAGAACTGTGTGAGAAGGGTCCAAATACTCATTCTAATAATTTGGTACTATTTTTTACCTACAATCATTGCAGTTACTCTAACAGGCTGTAATGCCAGGTCAGTTAAATGCCTTTTCATATGCTGTGATAGCTCAATCTCACTTGGAAGTACTGTGAATCATGAAGAGAAATAAAAGTGTACGTGGAATTCTCTGCTTCTGCAGCTTATATGTCATGGGAAGGTTTTTTGCTAAAGCTGGAATGAATTGTAGAAGATTATAATAAATACTTACTTTTCATTATTAACTTGCTCAAAAACATTGAGGTCTTTATGATTTTAACATAATTGAATAATTTCTTGAATAGGGAAAAAATTCTGAGACAAAGAATATTGCATGATATGCTTTTTTTATCATATATATGCAGAAAACATTTCTTGACTCTTGTAGAAAGTGATGTAAAATCTGTTTTACTGTAGAACATGTAAAAGTTGTCATAATTGAAATGTTGTATATTTTCATGTTTGGTTTGTATTGCATTTCTTTTTCCCTTTACTAATCGACAAATTAAATAATACTGAAATAATTAATCAAATGAATTTAAAATAAATTTAATCATTTGCTGAGCAGAAAGCTACATCAAATGTAACAAAGTTATTTATGCTTTGGGTTTACCTGCTGTAATGCAGTTGTTAGAATAATTTGAGGTTATTCATTGTCCTTTAACAGCATAAAACTTGTATACATGTTTTTCACAGGTGTATCACTGTCAAATGCTATGGTGAATGCTGGGCTGACATCATTTAAAAAAATTGAAGACATAAATGCAAGGGAACTTGAATTGGTAACTTATTATTTTGTACATAGACAAATATGATAGGGAAAATACTGAGGATTAACACTGTTACCAGTAAAAGCAGTATAGTTGATATATACTTGCTATATGATCAGATGTTCAGGTGATTTATTAATTCTAACTAGTAGAATTTAAAAAGCTGTGGAACTACTGCTGGTTTTCCTTGTGTATGATGTTTTGTTGTACAAATTTAATGTGAATGATGATTCCACTGATTTGGCTGTGTGTGGAAAGCAGATGCTTCAATATGTAGAATTTCATCATTAACATGGTTTGAAACAAAGGACAATATGCACTTCTCTATTAGGAGTGTTGGAAAAATATGAAAGGGAATATGTTTTTACAGTTTCTCTTAGTGTATCTTAATTATGAAAATCCCAAATTTCCATTACTGCAAGTTTGAGATAGGAGTAGAATAAAAATCTTCTAAATCATCTATAAAGTACTTCTTATTTTAGAAAAGGTAAGTGTTACCATAGGACTGGTTCTTTGGCTCTTGCATTCTTTTCTTCAGAAACTATTATTCCAGTGTTCTGGAAGATATAACAGACTTCTAAATCTTACTTGGGTTTTTCTGCTTGGACTTGGGAAATTTGATTTCTCATTTCTGGCTCCTTTTGTGTTTTTTCTTGTCAGTTGTTCCGTTGTAGTTAAAGCTTGTGGAATATAGAAGAGTCATCTCATATAAAACCTGGGTAGTCATTGCTAGTTGATTGGCTGTTAACTGAGCAGAAGCAGTAGCAACATGGAAAAGTGTTGGAATTTTCTTTTGGTAATGTTGCTATTCTGGCCATCACTGGCAGTAGAGAACCAAAAGTAAAAGGGGCTTTTGTTGCTAATATAATTACTCAGGTGATTTTGATTCCATGGATTTACATCTTTGCAGATTTTAAACAGACATCCTCCTTTTGGAAACCAGATAAAAGAATCTGTTTTGCACCTTCCAAAATATGAACTTGAAATTGAACAGGTACATTTTCTATATTTATTTTGTTTTTATGCTGGTATTATTAAATGAAAAAGCAAGTACTGGCTTAAAGAAATTCTGAGTCTTCATGGATAGAAGATCACACAATATTTTGTCCTCCTTCCAGCTTAGTAGGTAGAATGAAACTCCTAAATCTCAAAGGAGAGCCTTGGAACAGACATTCCCCATAATATATTGGCCTCTCGTTGATAGCATTTTATGTTACAGATATATACCAGTACATTCAAATTCTAGCATTATATGTGAGTCTGAGAGGTCTCTTCTATCTTGAATTTAAACAAACCCTAGAGAGAGCAAAACACCCAGATAAAGCTTACTGAAATGGTATTAACTCATGTTTCTTTTCTACAGCACACTTAGGAATATAGAGAAACAGTAAAATATTACATTTACCTAGCTGGTGCCCTTTCAAACAAAGGGTACAATTCTGTGTGTAATCAAGAGCTTTGAGGTTCTGATGTGCATTTTGTCTTTATATGGATCACAAAGGCACTCTAGCTTTCTAAAATGCAAAATTTGAAAAGTAACCTGAAAGTTGGTAGAAATGAAGACACATTTGATGTTAAAAGTTTAATAGATGCCTGGAATTCTGTTGGTACAACAATCAGTTCTAGTTTACTTTTCATTTGACGTAATACCAGATGAGTAGCTCAATTCTCAGAACAAAGACTTAAAAATTATAAATATCTGATAGAGGAATGTTGGGATGCCAAAATATAACTTCTATGTACTGAATCAAACTTAGAATATTCAGCTTATGGCCAAGTTAGTACTGAAAATCAGTGTCTCAGAACAACAAATAAAAATTGTACCACCAAAATTCAAATTGCTTGAGTTGAGCTGTTGTGCTTGTATCAACAGATAGAAATTTATGGAAGGCCATATATTTTTCTTTGCATATTTTAGCAGTTACATCTTCTGTTTCATTTTCCCTAGCTTCCCAAATACAGTGACACATCGGCCGAAATCTTAGTAACCGTCAAATTAACAAACTACGAGCAGCTGCAGACAAAGAGAACAGCGCCAGACTTTCACTATGTTACGTTGGTCATAGGAGATGCTGACAACCAAGTCATTTTTAATCAGAAAATTATGTATGTATGATAATCAGGTTTTTTTTGCCTCACATCGTTTTATGGTGTTGGCTTTTCATCTGTTCTGTGACTTGCAAATTTTCAGTACTTCCTACTGATGTCTAATAGTACAAAAATATTCTTTATGCTACAGCATTTTCTAGTCACTGTTGTCATTTAAAATGCTGCACAAGATTCAGAAACCCCCAAAACATGGCAGTGTGCTTGTCAGTGCAGAGAGCAACATATCTGTTCAACGTCAATGTCATATTATGGAAAAGTCATAATAATTTTCCCATAAATATAAACCAAGGAAAATACCTATTAAAAAGATAGATAAACTAGTTGTTACTTACACTTGTTAGCTATATTTATTTAATTATATTTTAAAAATTGGGCTTTTCCCCTCAGAGATGGGTTTAAATTCTCCAGTTGGCTAAGAGATGCTTGGAGTAGTTAGGAAAAGAATACAAAATCTTTTCCAACTGCTTGACCTTCATGAGAATTCTGGCCGAAACCTGTCACTTTTGGCAAAATTGAAACTGATCTGCAGGATCCTGGCCCTCTTATGGCCATAAATCATACATAATTGAGAAGTTATTCTGAGGCCAATTACCAAGCAAAACTAAAGAACTAGGACCAAATACAGGCTCTTTCACTTGGTTACAGGTACCATAGTATGCACTTGTGTTTTCATTGTCCTTGTCTAACAACTTTCCTGATGCATTACAGGGATTCTGTGCTGCTGAAAACTGGAAATTGGATGAAGAAAATTGAAGTTAAAAGAGCTCTTAAATCAGAAGACATTAGTATAAACTTAATCAGTTCTGATTATGGTAGGTTAGGGTATTCTTTGAATTAAAAAACAATATGCGTAAGATTTTGGAACAAATTACTAAAACACTTTCTATTAAGCCAAAGTATAATAAAGTGAGCTAGTCTGGAAACAAACCTCTATGACATGTGTTTTACTGGGTTGCATACTATCTGTCACAATTACTTACCTGTTTATTTAATTTACTGCCACATTAAGGAACTGGGAAGCATCAACGTTGTTACTAGGAGACAGTATTTTGCTCTGTTGATACAGATTGGAACTCTCTTTTGTCCTCCTTCAAGTGAGTTAACTTTCAGTAGGGATAACCTATCAGCCTGACAGGTTATTTATGCTGAGCAGAGCTGTCTTTGTGAATGGTTAGGTTTTGCATTGTAGTAAGAGGTGTTGGATATGGATTCATCTCTACTTTGGTAATAAGAAATTCCTACAGCTGAAAATGTTGTGCCTTTCCATGTGCAGATTTAAACATGGTCCCCTCAGTGTCAATCTCCATATAACTGGAATTACAGCAGCAAATGAGCACCTTATGACTTTGAAACACAAAACTTTGAAAAACAATTTAAAAATAAACTGGCTCAATTAAATACTGTCATCATGCCCCACCAGTAAAGAGAGTGCTCTGGGTTAGGTTAATTGAAGTGTAGTTGATGCTTCCATGGTAAATATTGACATTGAGATTATTATAATAATCAAGCCTGGAATAATTAGATTTCTATAGCTAGACCTGTGGCTCTGGAAGAAGAAGGGTTTTCTAACCACACAGAAATTAAAATTGTCCTTTTATTTACACGTTGTACTAAGTTTCATAAAACTCAGCACAACAGTTAATTTTTCTGAAACTGATAAGAGTGAAATTAGACTAAAACCAGGGCTTCCTAGTCTCTACTTATTTTTAAGTCTGTTCCTATTTCAGACTTGGAGGAAATCTCACATTTTTAAAAGCCTGTTTGGTTTTCCAGCAAATTTTATTTTCCTAAGAAAAGAAAAAAGTTACTCTCTTTACAAGAGAGTAAAATACAAGAACATTAGGTAAAAAGAACGAATTTGTTTTTCTTCTAGTAACTATGTCTTTAATTCTAAAAAATGTGTGGGGTTTTTAATCTCAGTTCTAAAGAATCTGGTCATACGAGAAAGTGCTTTAAGGGCAAACTATTTTTAAAAATTTCCATGATCTTTGAGTAACATTCACTTGCTTAAACACTTTGGCAAACTGAAGATAATTGTAGTATAGAAACAGTTTAAAGCAGTTTAAATATTTTTGTCTTTTTTTTTTCCAAGTTGGCCTTGATATACAGCAAGCATATACAGCCTTCTACCTAACACCAAAACCAGAGGGACGTAAGGTGGTTACAAATCAAAAATTGAAAGCTGAATCTACACTTGCTGTGTGTTACGGCTCACCCCAAAGCTTGTCAGCAGCAAAAGTAGATACAGGTAAATGGTCAGATCACAGTATCTGGCTAATACTAAAGTCAACAGAAAATTCAATTTTGCTTTCACTAGGAAACTAGATCTTTATTTATCCCTGCTGTTTCTTTCTCAAAGGTAATAAAAATAGAATTCTGCTGCTTCTACTTGTAAAGTACTACACTGCAATTCTTTGATTTTGAAAGTAAGAAAAATCATGGGTGTTTGTTATCCAATATTACTGTTTGAAATTCTGTATTCTATTTATCTAGGAGGCAGCTCTAAACAGGAGATTGCTTACAAAAAATATGGAAACAGAGAATGCAACCACCGCTGTAAAAATAAAGATGTGTGTGGGCATGACTGCTGTGAGTTTCATTAAATCTACTACTTCTGATGCTTTTAGAGAAATGCAATTTAGAACAGCTCCCATCATACCAATGGCTATGTTAACAGAAACTATACAAGCAAGAGAACGGGGCCTGAGTTATGATGCAGTCATAAAAGCAGTTTTGGCAATAGTACTTTTATAGGCAGGAAAATGATTAATAATACTTTTTGTACTTAGCATATGATTTTAAAAAAAGTCAAGCTTGCTATGCTTTTATATAAATACTGCATTAGCTCTTGTAGTTAGCATGTTAAATATTTTAGAGTCTTTTAACAGAAGATACTAAGCTTAGTGGCAAAGTTTCTCAAAGTCATCTGAAAATAATTAGCATTTATCCCTTATAACTAATCTAAAGGTTATTTTGCATCATTTTCTCAGGTAAAACTGGAGTACCTCCAAAGTCACAGATGAATGGAGACACCAAGTTTTCTTTGTACCTAGCTGATTTAAGGAGCAGGAACTCAGTTTCATCTATACCCCCAGTAAAACGTCTAAAGGTTCACTTGAATGCAGTCAGCCATTTCATAGGTTTATTTTAATCTGTTACATATTTGTAGGCATTGTTTACAGAGAGAATTTCATCACTAAATATCAACATTCAAGTTTGACTTCTCTGTGTGGAGTGCAAAAAGTAAAGACGTACAAAGGTCCAGGAATCTTTGAGAGGCTTTACTATTCTTTGGGACATGTCCATTGGTCCACTTTATGCATGTCACCTATATTTTTTCTTTTATGGCATTTGAAAGGTTGTGGTTGGTGAGGTTCAGAGGCATTATTGGAAGGTGCTGCTCTGTGACTTGATTTGGCAAAATATGACCTGAATTAAACAAATTGTGGTATTTATTAGTCATGCTACTAAGAGTCCTTTTTCACGGGCAGATAGATTCACTTGTTTATAAGAAAACCATCCCTATTAAGTTTAAACTTCTGAAAGATTTCATGGCTTGCACTTCATTCCTCTGAATGTAGTGTTAAACTAGGTCTTTCTGCAGCAAAAATGACATTTGAGGTATTGGAGGGTTTTATTTCCACCTCACAGTTTTGTTTGCTTGTTTGTTTGCAATAGAGGATTATTTAGCCTACAGCTGAGAGTCAAGCAGTCTGGCTTTGCCAGGGTGCTTGGATACCTCCACTAGAAGCACATAATTCAAACCTTTTTAACTCAGTGCATTAGATAGACAGACATCAGAAAGGTTTTAAGACATTTAAATATTATGCTAACTTAGAACATTAATGATGTCATTAAGCTTGTTAAAAAATAATAGCTCTCAGTGTGTTTATAAGTTAAAATATTTTGCTTTCTTTAGATGCTACTGTTAAATCAAGCTGAAAATGTGGATCTCAAACAATTTGTTTTTACCCCTAAGTCTTTATTGCCAGCCTTGCCAAGGTACTACTAAGAATTGTTTTGTGAATAAAATTATTTTGCAACTTTCTGCAGTTGTTTTATGGACATGTCACTGCTTTTTTTTTTTAAATAGGTCTAGCAATAAACTGTCATCTTCATCACCTTCAGTGGACAGGGTAGATAATATTAATACCTTAGAAGTATCTCAGAAACAACCACAATCCTGGAATTGTGGAAAGAGTAGTAAGTTATTGCTAATGTTTAAAATTACAATGTTCACTGTTTTGATCTTTAAATTAATGCTTCATATTTTTCTGCCACAGATAAAAGCAGATATTGTCTTTCAGATGCTTTGAATGTGGACTTTGAACTGAGAGATGATATTTGGGATGATATTGATGATGAGAAATTGGTATTTGCCAGTAATTTTGTCAGTAGAGAATTAGGTACGGTTATTTCAACAAACTTTTTTCTTTCCTGCATACAAATTATTCTACAGGCTATTATTTGAGAATAAATTATTATAGTATACAATGAACAGAACCACCTGAAAATTTTGGTTAATTGACTGGACTGGCAGGTTTATTATTCTACCTTGAATGTCACATATATCATGACAAATCCAATACAGAAGGGAGAGTTGAAAAAGTCACAATTAAAATTTTTGGTGGCCTGAAACTGCATAATTGTTGTTGCATAATGTATACTGACTGTATATCTCTGCTTATCTTTATATTAACCCAAAACCCAAAGAAGAAATATTTCAAGTGTTAAGACACTTTAATAATTTTCAAAGTATTATTTATCATATCGTGGGAAATATTTAGAAGTTGTGGCCACTTCTCAGCCCTCTTTTTAAAGCTTTCATTCTTTCACAGAACATGGAAATATCTGCCTTCAAAGTCCAGATGAATGTCAAACCCTCTGCCAGTATGCAGCAAGCAAAGCCACAAATCACATTTCAAAAGAGTAAGACTTATATAATTTACTACTATTTTATTCAGTTTAAAATATTGTCTGTATTTCACATGTATCTGTGTAATTAAATACAAAGAAGGTTGTTCACTTATAAAAGTGAATGAAATTTCAATGTTTAAAAGGTATGAATCGTTGAATGATTTTAATTTGGTTTTTATTTAAGTATGCAGGGAAACAAATAGAAAATCCTGAACTGAACAGCAAGTAATTTTTCTCTTCTATAAAATACTGAAATTATTCAACTTGGTATTTTCAGTTCATGCACAGTACAAGATGAGACCAATATTCAGAACTCAGATGTTTCTGTGGTCAGTAGCACATCAAAAGTGAATTTATCTGTGCAGAATAGAAATGGAACTTTGGTGAGTAAAAATATATTGATAACAGAATTTTCTATGATTAGAGTACTTACTGTGTAAATATATTTGCCATATCTGACTTATTAATCAATTAGGATATCCTGAATTTCCGAACCTCTGTGTTGTCCAAACCTGCATGCATTGTGTTTGGTGGGATAGTACTGATACAAAGAAATAGGATATGAATTTACTTTATATAGCATGATCTCAAAACTATTTATTTAGTTTGATAGTTTTTCTGTCCAATATATAGTTAGATTCATCACATGCTTGGTCCATAAGATCAGGTCCATAAGACCAGTACTATATTCTACAACCATCTGGGAGTTTCTGTTGCTTTAACCATTTATACTTTTAAACTTTTGTGTTGCAGTTCAGTTTTCAAGAAAAAAAACATTCAAGTCCTTCTCAAGAGCAAAAAAATCTACAGTGTTCTTTCATCCCAGAAATAATCTCAGACTCTTCTAAATTCACTAGGAAAGAAGATTTTTTTATTTTCACAAAGGAACAGGAAAAAGAAGTAGATCATAGGTAATAAAAACTTATATATGTTTTTCTGTGTCCTCAGCATTCCAGTGCTTAGTTCTTCATGGAACAGAGACTTTTAGGCAATGTGTTAGTTTCTAATATTCATTGCTAAAAAGTTTAGTTTTCACAATAATAGTAACAATTACCTTTTCTTAAGAGACATTACTTAAAATGATATTGCTTGTCTCGGTTTCTCTTGACTCTATATAGTGTTCCTGATTCCATAGGTTTTGATGTGCTATACCTAATTTGTTTGTTTGCTTAATTTTCTTTAGATTTCTTCTTGATGATGAAACCAATGATGTCAAGCCTTTTCTTGGAATATTTGATGGTATTTTGTAACACATGTAAACAAAATACATTGTAAGTGCTGGGGAAAGAACTTACAGTCAGTTATACAGTGAAGGCTTCAGTCAAGAGAATTTGTTTTCTGTTGTATACCTATTTATCAATAGCTGGATTGCTGCATAGAGTATGTAATAACAAAACTGGTATCTAATTTATAGAATTTATAGAATATAAGAAATAATATCTTGTTTTACAAGTATTAAAGTATTTTTGTTGACCTTAGTGTTTTCAGAATTATAAAGAAAAATATTGAATTGTGTCAAAAGAGAATAGTTCATAATTTGAGGATACTTTTATAGATAACAGAAAATCCCATTAGAGAAAGTAAAGGATTTGACGTAAAGTGTTTGTAGTAGCATGCTCTGCTTCTCAAATAATCCTTAAGTTTCCTTGGAAATTTTGTAATGTTTTTTGGGTTTTTCTTTCAGTTTCTCTAAAGCTGAATATTTCATACTGCTGATTCTGTAAAATAATTAGATTTATAAAAATAAGTAATATAATGATAGGTTATTCTAGATATTCTTTTTGACACTGTATGAATGCCTTTATAAAAAAGTGCAGCTTAAGCAGATATGTTTCCAGATTTTCAGCAAACCAGTTGTTAAGTGTCTGTAAAAGTACCTCTAAAACTCTCTTGCCTGTTCAGTTTCACACCCAAGGTCATAAAATGGATATTCATGTGTCCTCATACAGATTTGGGTGCCAGGCATTGGTGTGGATATCTTCTTGTAGCTTTAGTGTTTGAATAGTAGACCTTGCAAGTTCAACAGTTAGTAGAATATATGATACTGCCTAAAATCCAAGTGAATGTTAATTTTTACTGTTAATTATTCAAAATGTGAGGAATTAAAATGTTACAATCACATATGGAACATTAGCTGTCTGTTCTTTCAACATTGTGGTGTAACTAAATGCAGCCATGTTTTGCTGTACTACCAGGTTGTAACTTTCTCAGCTAATAACATTTTGCATGACTCCAGTGTTTCCTTACACTTTTGACTTAATATAACTCTTTCACTGCATGAAAGAATGGCCTCATCTAAGCAGCCTCAATACTCACCCCTCAATATGTTTTTGACTATGCAAATGCCAGCAGGCCTAAGCTTAACTCACTTTTCTACACCTCGAGTATTTTATTACATCTCAAAGTTATTAGTATGTCATATCTCTTTTTGTCAGGTTTTTTTTTAATTAAGCTTCCAAGCAGATGTAACTCAGAATTACTATACTATTGCTACATTTAGCCCAGCAGTCTTAGTCATGTACACATTCCAGTTCTGTGTCAGGTAAGATTTAAGAATGCACATTTTATCTCCTGCCCATCACCATCTTCTCATTTCTGTGGGAACCAGATGGCTCCTAGGCAGATACAGTGGTGTTTCTCAAAAGATGCTTCATATAAATGACCAGGGGACCAAAACTCCAGGTCAGGCCCTAGAAGGTAAGTGTTGACATAGCTGTGGAGAGCTGTAATTGCCATTGTTTAATTGAATCCCATTAAGGGATAAACCTAGTTCACCTGGACTCCCTGTCTATTCACTAGAAAGACAGACACTGTCAGAAGATATTTCAGATTGTAAGTGGGCTGAATTGCTCTCTGGTGGAACTCTCCGAATTACCTGTGATGAGAGTGACATAGAGAAGCTGGTGTGCTGTAATTTCACAGACAGGCTCAATGAATATTGCCTTGCTTGTGCATGTGAGACACTGAGTTCCTTTACCTGTGTTAGGATCTAACTTTCTTAGGGTGAATAAATGGCAAAGGATGGCTGTGCTTTGTTGCAGGTGCTGACCAAATGCTAAAAGAGACTAATTCAATTCTATAGGATATCATCTGACATTTTCACTAAGCTACTGACAATGAGTAAAATACAGACTAAAGTGCATAAAAACATTGTTAGAGTCTAAACTGATCCTTATTTTAATTCTGTGTAGAGTTGAAACATTAAATGAGTGGCTTGAGTTTCAATCAATGGGATTGTGTAAGTAATTCTTTGGGGATACAGCAGGATGCCACAGACTTTAGTCTGGGGATGATTCTATAAAATTTACATTATAAAAAATACTGTTTCCTGTAATGGAGTAGTGGAAGAAAATTCAGTGTGATGAGAAGTCAGATTTTATTATCTTACTTGTGTGATTCTCCATAATAAAATACATGCTTATACCTGCTTTTAATTTAACTTCAACTTCCTTATATGCTTCCTTGTCCTATCACACATATTGATTTCAAAATATAAACTGAGGTCAACCATATCTGTGCCTGAAGAAATGCAATATGCACTCAAAACCCATAATCTTCAAAAATAGTGGGAAAATAAGTATAGTGTTTAAACATGTTGCCAGACATGTTTGTGTATAAGGTAAGTTTCAGCATACAGAATACTCCAAGTGTATTGTAACATAATTTTGTCATCCATCTGTCTCTAGGCAATGCTTATCACTCTTGCTCTTCCCTCTGGTTCTGAAGAGACTGGAAAAGATGTGCTACTGTTAACTTGCAGTCCTGCCCTTCCCCAGTCCAGGCTGTTTATACCAGTTAGGGAGAGTTGTTTCCCACTTTGCTTTAGTGTGCTACCTACCCCACTGAAACACTACACTTGCACTGCACTGTTGGGAATGTGCTTTGAGTGGTCCCGAGTCTGTCCTCGTGCTTTTTAAATGGATTCTTTCCATGTGCCAGGACTTGAGGGGTACATCTAATTGGTGGTGTGTGAAAATGTTAACACATTTTGCAGAAATGCAGTAGATGGTACTGGGTGGACATACTTCACATAAAGAAGGTATATGTCCCTTCAAATATAATAAAACTGCTTAGATATAATAACAAGTAATTCCTTCCTGTATTTAACATATACTGCATGGAACTAGCATGTCTTTTTGACTGAGGCTAGGTGACAATTTCTATATTTTAGATAGCTGAGCATAGGGAATAAGGCAAAACATTTTGTTTTGAAGTCTGTAAGGGTATTTTGTTTATATAAAGGAAACAATGTTTCTTTTGTAACTGTGAAACTTCCTATTAAAGGATGCATATAACTTTCAAAATAAAAAGACGCTTGTAACTGTAAATGGCTATGATATATTTGCTGTTCCCCCACCCACTTAGAGGCAAAACCTATTTATGAGGCTTTATTAAGTGCAAATAATTCCCATGGCTTCTGCACAGAAAAATCAGCTGCAGAATATAGTCTGATTTGCATATTAATGACAAGACATGATTTCTCCGCAGAAAAGTATATTGAAAAATACATATTTCTGCATTGGAAACCTGATATTCACACATATTAAGGTCAGCTTGTGTAACTTGTTTTAAGCTGCTGCATGTTGATACCTGATCACACTTCCAGCTAGATTCAGGCTAGATTCAGGTTTTGTCCTTTGAAATGATGGATTTCTTCTTTTGATCTAATTAAGCTATAATTTAGAGAAATAGATTCAAAAATATTTATCTCATCAGTTTAAGCACTTAAAAGTACTCAGAATATCCATCAGTACAAGTGGAAAACCCTGAACTTGGCACTTTTCCTTATCTCCACTACGGTGAATTGGTGATGTGAGAGAATTCCTGTTGTTTGAGTGAGACAGAAAAAGGGTGCTAATTTGCTCTAGTCACTTTAATAAATGGTAGGATGTAATGAAATTTTACTCTTTTTTTATGCTTTAATCAGTGTAATACAGTAAGTAATATGGTGAACCTTGCCACTGAACTCTGTATATTTTCACAGATTCTTATTATATCCTGCTTTGCCAATACCTTTGATGATGTTTCTTTAAGCAGCCAAGCCATTCATTAGGGACAAGTGTTCACTTACTGACAGGCTCCTGCTGCTTCTTAGATCCATCCTAAAATAAAAGAAAGATGTTGGACAGACAGGCATTAAAAGGTTTGGAAGAGACCTGCCACACCTCGGTTTTCAAATTCCTGCCTGGCAAAGGTCTTAGTGAGCTGAAGGCCATTGCTGGAAGCAATAGGTTGTCTGCTTAGAGAGATTGATTTGCCACAGTGAATTATCATGAGTTTTGAATGCCTCATGGAGAGCTTGACACTGTCTAGTAAAGAAAAAGTGAAAGTAGTGCTATCTAGAAACTTGGATGTGCAAATCAGAACCTCCTTTTTAGCAATTTCTTTCAGTTTATAAAGGCTGTTAAATTATCTGAGTGAAAATGAGGCAGTACAGTTTATTACTAATTTTCCTGGCTGTGGTGTAATATTTTAGCTGTTGTAGTCCAGACTTGTTAGGTTTCTGGGTGTAGGAAATACACTTCTTTTATCCCAGAACTCTGTCCTTTTGTCTTATGTGTTATGCCTAGAGAAGGGTTTTCTGTCTAGTTGGGAATTTCTGCTCAAAGAATAGTCATCCAGCAGCTGTATCATTTATAATTTTCAGTGTCTTCTCAATTATAAAGATTTTAGGCTCTGAGGTCAGTTTGGTTTCTAAAAATTGTGCTGGCAGATGTAAAACTAAAGCATCAGCACATTATCAAATAATTTTATCTCTAAAGTATGGCAGCAGAAGTGATAAAGAATTGGCCGTGAAATAGATATACTTATCTTGTGATACATCCCAGAGATAGCGAGGAAAATAACCTGTGTTAGGAAGATAAGAGGTACAAGTGGATGGATCTCCCTCCCTGTCTCCTGGGTGTGATTGTCTCAGACAACCATATTAGCAGAAGCTTAGACACATTCTTAGCTTCTGGAATGGATTTGCTGAAGTGACACTGCATATTGAGGATGATGGTAAAAAGATGGGCAGTGTATTCTGGAAGAAAATAAAGTTGTCAGCTTGCAGTGGTAGAACACAGCTTCAGATAAGCATGTGGTTCAATAGAAATTAGTCTCTGCCCATAGACTTCATAGCAGCCGATCAGACCTGCTCTTTCAGTTCAAGCAGTTAATAATATCTCAGCAATGTAGCTTAAGGGATACAATTTTCAAAATTATTGTAGTGTGGGACCGATAAATTTCAGCACAAAGAAGGCACTATTCCATATAATTTATTTTAGATTTCCATCTAGGGTATGTTCTGACACTCCACATGAAAGTCAAATTGTCCATGTAAAATGGTTTTCGGGTGATAAGTTGACCCCTGGGGTTTTAGTAAAATAATAGATTCAGAATTCCATCTGACTCTCCAATCTATAAAAGCTAGTTATCAGCTGTTTGAAGGATTTGATAAGAAAGGGAAAAAAAGAGAGAGCTTTTGTATAGTGACATTTTTCTCATTAATGGGGACAATGTAAGAATCACAAACTCCTTCTGGATTTGGTAGTAAATACTCTGCTGACGTGCTCTGGGAGGTAGTTGTTCTGTGTGAGCAGAGTATGTGTCTAATCCTCCACATGCATCTGGAACAAGGAATATTTCTAACAGACATGTACAGCCTGTCAAAAGAAGGACGTTTACTGTGTCATCATCTGGCCATCATTTCTAAATGCATTCCACCACCAGAGCCTACTTTGGCAGAAGTTTTGCTGCAGAATGACTGTCTTTCAGTGCCTAGAGACACAGTAGAATATTTAAATGTAGTGCAAAACAAATGGTAACCTGAAAAGAAAGATGTTATTTTAAGTTCTTGTCTGAACACTTGTATAGGACCTGCTGTGATTTTTTTTTCCTTGTTTTGTTATTTAATTGTATTTTCTTGAGAATACTTAAGAATAGTTCCTACTGTAACTTGTGATGTTGCTGCCAGTTTAAGCAGATCCAAAGTTGGGTAGAGGCTTTGTTGCATTTTGTTTTAGTAGATGGGTGTATCTGCAGGTTCATGCTACATTACTGAGTAACTGGGGAAAGGTGACAGTAAGATAGGACCAGTCATTGTGACAGTAGAAGCAGCTTGCTTAATAAAATGCTAAAAGCATGTTTATGCTTAGTGTATTTGAGTGCCTCTTTGTATTTTGAGCAAAGAAAATACCTCCTGCTTTTAAAAAACAACTGTGCTCAAGAAAATACAACTTTTCTACAATCTTTGTGTATAAAAAGAATTGTCTCAAAGCAAAACCCAAGGCCGTCCTCAATTGTTTGTGATGTTCCTGTACTTCCCCTTCTTGTGTGGGTGGTGAACATTGAGCTCACTGCAGAAGTACTGTTATGCTCTATTGCTGCCACTTTTGCAAGTGTGAAGAAAGCCACGTGGAGGGCACCCGCTTGCCTCCTGTGTCCTGGAAGGGGCAGACATCTCCTCCTCTAAGAGGAACTGAGCAGTGCTCAGGGGTGAAGATACCTGATGCTCCTAAGTTGGGTAGGGAAGGGAAATGTAGTGATCTGAGATCTTGTAGGCAGTGTTGTAGAGGAGCTGGGATTTTGCTTGAGACAGAGCAAGCTTTGGAAGTGACAGGAGAAAGGTAAGTTTTCTAGAGCTGGTGTCTGTGGCACCTCTGTGAACCATTTCAGAAATTTTCAGATTGGAAGGAGGACTGGAAAGAAAGATTTACCCTGCAGTGACACACTGGGAATATTAATTTTCAAGCTGTTTTATTAATTCTAGCTCTCCAACAGATCAGACTTGTCATGATTTAAAGAACAATTCTATCCTCCCATTCCAGTAACATTTGCATTTATAAATCTGGATTCTGTGTGTGTGCTTATCAAACAGATATATATCTACTTAAACACAATTGCTAATTCTGGGTCCTTGGATGAAAAAGGGGTAACTACTCTTACACCTTACCTCTTCCTGGTTTTGTTTGGTTGGTTTTATCTTTACAGAGAACTGGGTGTTAGTCCTGCAAGTGGGTAAATTATAACAGATGTGGGACAGGCCTGCTCCCTCACTTGAATGAACTCCTGCTCGTTCAGGTATGTATGAGCTGTACTGAGATCTACTGGAGTGTGCTCAAAAGCAAAGCATCTGTTGCATTCTTAAAGTGCTTTTCTTCTGGAAGAGCAGATCTGAGAATCAGAAGAATTTATGCCTAAATCTGACTTCTGCTATTGACTGGATTTAATCTGCATCAACACTTTCCAAAGTAGCTACGTATTTTCCTTTGGGTTGTAGTCACACTGAGGCTTTCAGTTGTTAGTGCTGAAACATTTACCTCTCCACTGAGGTAATTATCATTTGTATTTGTGGCCCTAGTTAATTGTAGGCCTCACCTTTTGCTTACTTAAGCCCTTTGAGAAATTGTTTCCTTTCCTGGAGTGGGATGATGTACAGAAGGAAGTAAAGTACTTTATCTGCATTCGTCCATATCCCAATATTGGGAAATGCTGGGCTTATAAGTTGTCAGATGCTGTAGCTGTGTAAGTATTCACTGAAAAATCTGTGAGTGCAGCCATAGGTAGAATTGGTGTCAGACACGAAACCATCATGATCCAGCCCTGGAAAGAGAGTCCCAGAGCTCTGCAGCTGGGAGGGCACACACAGCAGCCACATGCCCAGCATCAGCCTCCTCCAGGACAGGGGCCACAATCCATTACCTCAACAGAGTAAGTTTACTAAAGAAGCATCAGTTAAATGTGTTTTTATAAAAAAGTCCCTCCCATAACTTTTAGTATGGGAGTGGGGTGTCTGTTCTAAGACTTAAGTCAGGACATAACATGACTAAAAAGCAGAACTAAAAGGAGAAAAAATAATGGACAAAGTATTGCCTCCTTCAGAGGCACGGCTGTAGGAACTGTTTCTTACATGAAGCACTGAGGCTTCGAGGGTAATGCTGAGTTTGGGACTACCCTCACCTTCATGACTGTATTTTGCCTTTTGTCCCCTGTAGACAAACTTTATGCAGATGTCATTTTGTCTACTGCTGGCCTGAGGTTGTGCTGACTGGCCAGATACTTTTGGAAGTATGACTGGAATGTGCTTGTGAAGACACGGAAACCTAATCAGTAATGAAAATAGCCACTGAGTGTAAATCTATGCTCTGTCAGAAAAACTTGTTAATGCTGTGGAGCTCCACTCTTGCCTCGTGCCACTCAGCTATTGTACCAGGCCAGTTGTCCTGTGAGGTTGTTATGTGAATTATGTTTTGAGAAGCCTGTATCTTATCTCTTGGCAATGCTGTTATTGCCAGAAGAAAGTGCCTGTGTACAAAGAGCAAAGCAGACTGAAAAGTTACCTTCCACGGTTGTATTTCACTCATCCTTGAACTGGGAAGTAGCCTTTGTTTCATGTATATGGCAAGTGAACTACATAACATTAATGAAACAGAGATCCTAAACCCTGCTTAGAATTGTCATTGGCAGCTATTAATATATTTTCAATGGTATTTTTTATTTGCAGCTTAGTCATAACTCACCAAGATGTAGTTCTGCTTGTTAGCTATAGAGGTGGTTGAAAGGGCTTGGGATACTCCAAGATTTCGTCCCAGCTTCATAGCATTCCTCATTGCCTTGAAACTGTGCTAGGCTATGTATTTGTAGTGACAGAACTAAAAAAAAGAGCAGCACTAAATTGACATTTCCACTCCTTGTGTGGATGGAATGGGAAATGAGCAGCTCTTTGTCACCAAGTGAAATGGGTAATATAATTCCAAGGACTGGCTACCATTTGTACATAGACAAGAGACTTCAGACCATCTTCCTTTAAAAAGGTCATTGAGGAATACAACCCCCAGGATGCACCGCACACTAAGTGTTCTAATATGTCTTTCACACAGGGCTCCCATCGGACGTTTCCCCTCCGTTACTGCGCTCACAATCGCCGGCCTGAGGCGCATTGAGGAATCGCCCATCCGCCGTGCAGGGACCGTGCGTGGAACGAGCCCTCGTTCCCTGCTCACCCGGGGGAGGCAGTGGGGGCCGGGCCCGGGGACAGCGCGGGGGCGCTGGTTCCGCTCCCTGCAGCCCGCTGGCCGTGCGGGGCGCGGGCCATTNCTCGCTGCCCTTGGCCCCGCTGGCCGTGCGGGGGGCGGGCCATTGCCTCGCTGGCCATTGTCCCGCTGGCCGTGCGGGGCGCGGGCCATCGCCTCGCTGGCCATTGTCCCGCTGGCCGTGCGGGACGCGGGCCATCGCCTCGCTGGCCCCGCTCGGGGGCGGCCCTCGGGGACGGCCGGGGGGTGCCGCCCTCGGGGTGCCGCCCTCCGGGGGCTTTAGCCGGTGGCACTCGCGTGTCACCGTGCGCTCCCCCTCGCTGCTGGCACCGGGCGCAGGGTGAGACCGGGGTATGGCACAGCTTGTGCTGCAGGCACCCCGCGGTGTGTTCCGCGGTGCTCGTCCAGAGGGCTCTCGCGTCTCGGCACTGCTGGGTAGGTGACACACAGACCCGCGGGCAGGGACCCCGGGAGGGACCCGGCCGCCACCGCCGCCCACCCGCGGCCCGGAGGGACCTGGTGGCAGGGCACGCGGCTGGCCTTGCCTCGGGCAGGTGTTTCCGAACTTAAAGGGAGCCCTAAATACTGAACACCCATGCAAAAATGCAAGTTAAAAGCAAGGGCGCCGACTATACCGTAGCACCGGCAAGAGCTGTAATTTGAAATGGAGGGAGGCCTACGTAAGATGGCCAGTTCTGAGGGCTTGCGGTGCATTGTAACCAGACTGATTAAATGGTTAACAAGGTGCTGATGTGCTGCAGAGGGAAGGTGGCATACCATCCTTTCGGGATTTTTCCAGACGAGGGAGTCGTGTGACCCACTCCAGCACCGCAGTTCCTTCCTGACTCTTACTTTGTCATTCTCGGGTGACAGCTGGGCCAGCCAGAGGGGACGGCCCAGCCGGGGCTCCATTTCCAGGCAGTGCTGCGTGGAGCGCCTCGGTGTGCAGCTCCTCTGCCCCGGGCCCATCCGCCCCAACCAGCCCGCCACCCCTCCTGTGGGAAAACAGGGAAAGAAAAGAGCCTTTTCCTTAATGCAGAAATAGCTTATGGGATAGTTCTTGTCTCAGAATTCATTTTCTCCTGCAAAGGAAGGTGCGTGTCCAAAGCAGCTGCGCTGCTGACCTCCCTTCCCCCTGTGCACGGTGCCCGTTGCGTGCCGGCGGGGGAAGGGAGAGGTGGCCAGGCTTGGCTTGGCTCTGCGGCCTTGCTGGGCTTGGCTCTGCAAACGGGAGCCGAGGGGCCGGCGGTGGCTCTGGGGCTGGGGAAGGCTTGGGTGTGCCTGCGGTCGGAGTGGGGCTGCTTCCCTACAGGAAAGTTTTGTGAGCACATGGATGGTATCTGGCTTCGCATTCCTTCCCAGAGTTAACTTTCAAAAGGGAGGTCTCCCTTGTGGATTTATGTCAGTGATTTTGGGTTTTAAACTATTCATGCATGAAAAATGACTTAGGAGTTGTATACTCCCATGTATGAATAATGACTACATGGGAACACAGATTACAGCAGTTTTGCACTGAGACTGCTGCAGTTTACATGCTCTCTTTGGGAACATTATGAAACGTTTTTAAATGCTAGTTCATGTTAATGCATTGATTTCAATCAGTCTCTTTTTGTCCCTTTTGGATTTGTTCAACTTAACAGCTAGCTTGTTTCATGTTTGCTTTAAGATATGCTTAGCAAATTAGGCAAATAAAAAAATGCATGCAAAAATATGGTGCTATTCACATGTATCAGGTTTTTTATTTATTAATAGACTGCAATTTCCATATGATATTCTGCCTTTTTTTTTAAACTTTGGCTCAATGGATAGTTTATTCCAATTACACGTAGTTTAACAGCTTTGAAATCTGTTTTTGCTTTTCTAATGCATGAAGGCATTGATTCTGTTTCAGGTTTTAATTAAACTCTACAGTGACTTTAAATTCTATTGTCCTTTTCATTTAAATAGGATTTTTGTTAGATCTTTAACAAGACCTCAGTGGGGTAATAAATCTAAGAAATTGTCCTTATTAGGAGTAGATTATCCTCAAGAGACAGAAAGTCACAGAAGTAACTAAAATCATTTGTAGAGACAGAACTAAGGCTTTTTCTTCCTAAACATTAAACAGACTTGAAAATTACTTGCTTGGGCACTCAAATTAAATTAAATGATATTTTGTTTATTTTTCACATTTTCAGTGTAGGCTATTTGCATTTACTTAAAATTTGAGTTTCATTGAGTAGAATTCACTCCTGAATAAGGATCCTTACTTTCATTATACAAGCTGTAACTGAAACTCTGTATAGCCTGCCATTTCTCTTGTTATTAACCCTTGCAGTGCTGCTAATGTATAGGACCTGCTGACACAGTGAGTGCATTCTTCGTTCCTTGTTTGTGCCATAGAGATGAGTCTTGGCTGAAGAATTGGTCTTGTGTTTGTCACACACCCCAGCCAAGGAGAACTGTGGAGTATGCACAAGTGTGGAGCTTGTGGAAAGATCTCGTATGCTGGATTTAAAACACAGGTTCTTGGAGAAAACTTGTCACACACTCAACAGTTCTGCCTAGGTTTGACCTTAGTGTGTTTACATACTGCTGGGAGGTGAAAGGGGATATAACTCTAATGGTTCTTTTTTTTTAGCTGTTTGCTTCATTCGAGGGTATGCTCTGTTTTGCAGGTGCTCTAGGTTTGCTTTGTTCCTGGCTTTAGTCATCGGTTACCTGCTGATGGGACAAGGCCTCCTTTATAGACACAGTCAAATCCTGAATATCTCCCCAGTGTTCAATTCCCAACTTCATTATACACACTGTGGTGCAGTTTCTTTAAGCATCCCGTCGTGTGGAAGCTCCGTTTCGGGGGACACTCATTCCTAGGACTCAGTTCTACAAACCAGCAGGCAAAGGCAGGGATGTTGTTCAGGGACATCTCCCAGTGAGCCCTGCCGAGACAGCGGCGTTTCCCCGCTGGCCGCAGGGGCTGCGCTGTGGTATGGCCAAGCCGCTGCCCTCCGCGGGAGAGCCGCAGGAAGCGGGGCTGAGGGGACACGGCTGAGGGGACACGGCCGCGGGGCCAGGGCCGCAGGAAGCGGGGCTGCGGGGACACGGCTGAGGGGACACGGCCGCAGGAAGCGGGGCTGAGGGAACACGGCCGCACGTGACGCGCCCACGTCCGCCTCCGCCGGGAAGGAGCCCGCAGCCCTGCGCAGCTGATGAGGACCAGCCCCTGTTGGTTGTTGCGGCTCTCAGGCAGCAGGTATTTAATGTCTCGGAGCCCTCCCGTCCGTGGGCTCCTCTGCCCCTGCCGGGCAGGCCGGCGTCTCTGCAGAGCCAGGTCCTGTCAGCCTTCAGGCTGCTGCTCTCACACGGCATCTGCTGTGTTCCTGTACTGAGAGACTTCACCTCAAACCTTCTTGTCTTCTATGTGATACTCTAGTGATACATTGGGCAGAAGGAATTATGTTAGGGGAACATAGCTCATAAATATTAATTTCTAATTAGACTCTATTTGCTGTGTATTCTAGGCAAAATTACAGGTTTTGAGCCTTCATCTGCCGCTTTCCATATCACTCAAATAACAGATTTTGGCATGGTAAATCAGAGAGGAAGGTAGAAAATCTGATGCAAAGTGAGATAATGTAGTTCTATGTTATTATGCCTCTTCTGTGCCCTGATAGAAAACTTTAAAACATAGACGGTGCTGACAGCAGGTAAGTCACCTAGTTCTGCTCTGCTTTAGGTATAAAGCCTGGGGAAAGGGGAGGAGAATGCTCAGATTGCAACTCACCCTTCCTTCTAAAGCAGTGCACTGGGAGAAGCATGGCAAACCTAGGCTGAGTCCTGCAACTTATTTAATATGAATCAGTGCACAAGATTATGAGTGCTAAGAGTGCTCAGCCTTTGGGAAAGATTCTGGGGAATCAAGAGATTCTTCATCCTATCTTGCATGGCAGTTAGACCTGATTTAGGTGGTGTCATACCTCGGACAAATTCTACAGGGCATAGTTTTGCTCTGGATTCTTATCAGGATGTGGGATTTTCCCTGTTTTCCCCAGCAGTGGGGCCAGGAGTTTGTGGCTCTGCAGGGTCAGATTGAGAGGGCCCAGCTGTGTCCCTTACTAAGAGATTTGTCTTACCTCCCTGTCTCCCCTCCACCCTTGTTTCTGGGAATGCATGCTGTAGTCAGAGGCAAGTGCTGTGACTCTGCCTGCAGTATGAAAGTGATGTGTCTACAAGAAATGCAAATGGACTTCCACTGCTTGCTGATGTGCAGTGAAAAGAATCCCGTCTTGCCTTGCACTCTGCAGCAATGTGTGTTGCCTTCCAGTGCCGAGTACACACCACAGCATCAGATGTGGGGAGCTGCTGTTTGCACATGTGCCATGCGGTGAGCCAGCAGCATTCCCCCGTTCCAGCAGCCTCCCTGGAGAGCAGCAGGGTGCTTCAGAGGTCAGCGGGGTACCTGTGCATCACAGCTGTGAAAAGCTGCCCTCTTTAGGCCCTGAGGCAACACTCTGTGAAGCGGAGCGGAAAAGCGGGGGTCCGACAGTGGCAGGTATCCCTGCGCACAAGACAAGGCAGCATGAGGGTATAAGAAATCCAGTTTGCTTCTCAACATGAGTAGATGGGGTTTGGGTGGGAAAGTAATGGGAATGCTAAATGCGTGCTGCTAACATTTACTAAAATGACAGCAAATCTCGTCTGTATTAATGTTTAGCTTTTGAGATGCAGTGGAATTTTACTTTGTTAAAGAGGGTAGGAAGCCTAGAAGTAGCTCTTTAGTCTTCGACTGGAAAATACAATTTTGAAATCCATTCTCTTAGGAATGGAATAATCAAACAGAGTGTTAGTGGATGTTAAACCTACTCTGAATGTTATTTAAAGAATTTCTCAAATGGAAACAAAAGTGATAGGATGGTGTCAGGCTCAAATGGACATTACTTATACAGTTGTCCACATGAAGAAGAGAGGTTGATCAGCTTATATTTTCTGATTATATTATTGTTTAGGAATTATCAAAAGTCATTATGTGATTCTTAAATACTTCATTTGCTCTTTGTTCCAACGAAAGGCTGTTGGAACTGTATCCGTTGTTTTACATGGCTCTGTGCATGAGGACTTACCACAAAGGATATCCAGTGTCCTGCATCTGCAGGAGTCTTCAGCACTGAGGAGAAGAAAATGTTCATCTTTCCCCTCCTACTGCTGAGCTGTTCCTCGTGGCACATTTTTGATCTCCCTTGATCAATTTGTGCCTGATACCATGTATACATGTCTTGTTGTTCCCCACATTGTAATGCTCTCCTGTTTTCCCAAATGTTGTTACATTTCCTTTCTCCTTCCTCTATTTTTCATTTCTCTTTCCCATTTGTAATGCATCTGCTGTCTCTGTTGTTTTTCACTTATAATTTAATACCACCAGTGAATTTGTTTCTCCCTGCAGATTATTAAAAAGCGGCTATGTGGGACTACTTGTAAAAGAAAACACTGCATTCCCAGGATAGCTTTCCAACTGGTTGTGTCAATACTCTCTTTTGGAACTTTTACCTTTCTTTAGTTCTTTAGCAGCTGCAAAGTGCTTTCTGGATCTCTTGTTTGTCACACCAGTGTGAGAATGCAAGGAACAAATTCAAGAGTTGCAGACTTGAAAGGATCTGTGCAGCCCTAGGAAAAGGGCAGTTTCCTGTGTAAAGCAGAGCAAAAAATCAAATTAACAAAATCCCCATCCAGCCACAAAACAAGTCTGTCCTCAGCCTGTGGGCAGTTTATGGGAGGGCTTTCCTCCTTCCCACCCTCTGTACAGTCTGTTTCAACCCACCAGTGTGACCGGTGGCTGGCGAGCTGGCAGAAATGGATGTGTGCCTGAGATACCACCACGTAGTGAAGGGCCACACCGGTGGGGTGAGGAGTTCTGCTCCTCTGGGAAGCCAGGAGTCTGGGATTGCTTTCATCCAGCACAAATCTCTGCGGCTCATGCAGCCAAGAGGAGCATTTGTTTTCTGTGGTGGGTAGCAGAGTTGGATGAGGGAACAAATCCAACTGCGAGCTACCACGTCGCCTCATGAGGCCGGCCTGAATGCCGGTATTGACACAGAGGGAGTTTTTGGGGCAGGAAGGGAAGATGGGCTGACATAGACTGAGCAATGTCACCACATGGTCAGTGGAGAGAGGCTCTTGGAGTGGGAGTCTCTTGCCAGTGCCTGGTTTCAGGATGTGGATGGCACTGCTGTTCTGTGAGGTCTGTACGTGTCAGCTGATGCCCAAGGTAAATCCGTGCCCAGGGGTTACAGCAGCCTTGGACAGACCTATCCCTTCATTTTGCTTGTGCTCTCTGCTGGAGTGTTTCACTAGGAAAACTCACATTCTCAGCCCTGTTAGGGAGGGCAGGATAGGCTCATAGTTGAGCTCTGACTGGGTTAAAGGATGCCCTTGGGCAGCAGCAGGATTTCTGAAAGCCCCTGTAGGCTGCATCTCTTGGCACAGACTCCCTGCTGCCCTTGCTCCTCGCCTGCAGTGCAGGAGGCAGCCAGCATGCCCGGGTGTAGTTTTAACCCTTTGTTACCTAAAATTCAGACAGTTTCAAAGTAACACAGCAGTAAACAAACCACTGGCCCCTCTGTACAGTCACATCCCTCACGTTGTCCCTGCCACCAGCGTTAATAATGTTGTGCATGATTTCCCAAGCACAGACTGGGAGTTGGGGAGTGTGAGGTGTGCCTTAAGGGGTGGGTAGCAGCAGTGAGTGTTTGAGGCTGGATAATACCCACTGGTGCTGCATGAAATGAAAGTTTTTTTACCAGCCACTCAGGGCTTTGAAACATCTGACATTAACAAAATAACCAATTTGAAGCAATAGTAAACTGCCATCTGCTGGTAGAAAAGAAATGCACGTAATGAACGTGCAGACTTAGGAAGTGATAATTCTTTTGTGTTTGACATGCTGCAGTCAAATATGTACATGACATGGAAGCTGCATATATTTATTTAACGGGTGGTTTTCATCTCTATTTGCATTTTCATATAGAATATGCTAAACAGATGCCTGTAATATAACTAACTTTAACGACAAGCACAGGAACCAAGACAATAAGAATAAAGAATGAGGACTAATAAAAGCAGATGAGCGATCAGGATGATGACAGGCTCCAAATGTGTCCTATTTACATTGCTAATAATGAATCACAAGCACTTCCTTTTATTGTTTCCCCCCATCTTAGACCCTCCTGTATGACCAGAATTGTAGCACTGAGAAACATTTCCTGGCATCTTCATTTTGATTTGTGTGTGTGTGTGTGTGGTTCCTTACACAAGCCTGTAAATAGGAACTGGGTCTTTAATTGTTCCTGATTTAAGTAGGTCATCTTCTCCAATACACAAATCTCTTGTCTTCTTGTAAGCCAGGTCAGCTGTTGAAAAGGATATGGAAAATACTTACTACACAAATATGACCAGAGAAAATGATTTCACAAAGGACCACTCCCAAATTACATGGCGTTACAGAACCAGTTTCCATAAATCACCAGTATGATGAGTACACTGCAGGGGAGAGACTATCAGATTTCATGTTTGTGTAGTGTGTACCAAGTGGGTGTGCTGAGCATGACTGGGTCCCTAAGGTGCTGCTGCACTATAAATAGCAGTGTTAGCGTGAATTACCTCCAGTGCAAACATCAGGCCACTTGCCCTTTTCATCTGCATGCAGTTTTGTTTTATGATTGGGGTTATTCCAAACATAGCCTATTGTTTTAGCAAACTGATCTTCTCATAGGAAATATTTTAAATGGGCAAAGAAAAAATAGGTCAGTTCTTCCTTTGAAATCAGAGAGAAGTGTGTATTCATAATATTTCCCAGGCTTATTTCCTTGGAACAGGTTTGGCAGGTATGAGAGGAAGTTAAAGATTTATTTTTGGTGCTATGTACCAGATGTCATACCTGCTCTTCTGAGACAGTTGCTTTTATCTCCAGCAGTACCTGCTCTAGTAGCAATGAAAAAGTGACTTGAATCCCATTTAAAGCATGTAGTGTGCACTGTTCTTGTGCCACTAAAGGAAAGGGAAGGCTTGTTTGGGAGACTCCAGGCAGAGTTCTTATGTGTCATTATGAAGGAAACGTGTTTGCATCCCTCTCAGCAGTGTTTTTGCCTCCTTGAAGATGTGGTGAATTAATATGCCCAACTCCTGGGCTTGTGACCCCAGCAGGCACTGAAGGGCTACAAAGCTGTCCAGTTTGAAGTGCTGTTATATTTATGAGATCTTCACGTTTATGGCTCATTTTGTAGTATCCAGGTGGTTCTTTCTAAAGGACCATGTCTGGGGAATTTGTTGTGCTGTGCATTGGCTTGAATCAAATGCTGTTCAGTGTCTCGCTTGAACAGAGCCCTGCTTGGTGGCAGAGTAACATTAATACTGTAGGGCCAAATCCTCAGCTCAGCAAAACACCACAGCTGTTTTTGACTTGTAATCTGTGCAGGATTTAGCCTTGGTGCATGGTCACAGAGGCAGACACCCTGCTCTGGGTCCTGTTTACTGAAATGCTCCAATAGCAACACAACATGATCAGATGGGAGCAGCCAGGGGAGCAGTGGTGCCCATGGATACCTGTTCACAGGTGGGAGCTGAGTGCACAGGTACCATCAGAGACACCACTGTCCTCTGCTTTGCCCTGGAGTCTCCCTGCTGACAGGACTCTGCCTCCCAGCTGGAGAGTGACTGATGCTTGAAACAACAGGCCCAGTTTATTTCAGGTATGCCAGTGGCCTACATGACCGATAGGAAGGATAAGGTAAAGGCAACCAAAGCAGCATCTTCCTGTAGCCTCTAAGGGCTATAAAAATGGAAACATGGGAAACAAAGTCATAGATACATGAAATGAGGATGAGGGTTCACTGTTACCTGCTTTAGGCTAAATCAGGAGTTCAGTGAGACTGAGATTTGACCCAGTAAGAGAAAGGAGATGAGTAAGAAATGATCAAAAGATAAAGCTGGTCTTTCCTTCACGTTATGCTAGAATCACTCTGTTCAAAAAGGCTCCCAAACCACGGAGAGCTGGGGCAGGCAGGGGTGAAGAGGTGGTTTATGGTGATGGAAGGGTATTGTCATTACATAAATTGGAGTATTTCAAATCTGTTTAACTGTTTAGTGCCATACCTTGTTAGTCTTTTCTGAGCTTACTTTGCAGTGGAGTGGGGGAAACTGTGCTGACTGCACAACTGGTTGCTTGGCTGTTTCTTTTCTCAGCAAATTAAGCCCTGCCTATGCTATGTTCAAGGTTTGGCAAAGGGCTCTTGATGGGTTTGCCATCCTTTTGCCCAACACTTAATCCTGCTTCCTTTTACTGGTACGGCTTCTGTACTAAAATGCCATGATCAGACTGAGTAACAATAAATCTACTAGTGATTTACCAAGGAGCAGGAAACCCTTAGTCAGGGGGCAGTTTTTAGCAAAGTGTAGTTCTCAAGATGAATTAAGTCCTTGTCTTTGCAAAGATTACTGCATGGTGGATGCAGAAATGATAACCAAGCAGTTAAGTGCTGTTCAGAAAGCAATAAAACACTCACTTTAAAAATCAAGAAGCATGAAATAGATACTATTTTACTGGGGCAGGAAGGGGGAAACAATAGGAGAATCATGAAATGGCTGCATATTGTTAATTTCAGTGGATATAGTGACATTTGGAGACCTCTGGTATATATTTGAAATAAGTAATGAAACTCATGTGTTGTATGCTTGTCAAAGCCAGGCACGGGGATCAGCTAATATGCTTATCAGTCAGTGTCCATGGAGATGCTCTGCTTTCACACTATCTGCTGCTTGGAACTGGGCCCATGAAGAAGCCAGGTGATTAATCTGCAGGGGTTTATTTTTTCTGGACTGTTAATGTCCTCTGTTTCAGAGCAACAGCCCATGGTTCATTAAGCAAGGAAGATTTGATTGCAAGTGTGAAGGGCAGCACACAAGGATTCTCCACACATCTCTTGTTTGAGCCTTAGTGGGTAGGGAAATGAAGTGTTGGTGAAGTTTGTCCTGTGCTGGGGCAGAACCAGTACTTCATGAAAAGCAGTGGTACTGTTAGAAAATATGTATGTATTTGAGCCAATCAGGGTAAAATTTAAAGCCACAATGCTCTTGTAGGGTGGTAGGGACACTTGGTAGTAGCCCAGAAATGCACAGCTGCAACTTCAGCTGACCTGCTGTGAGAATCATGCTCCTCTTAAATCTTTTGCTCCATTTCTTTGGTGATGACACCTTGCTCTTGCTGTGCTCTTCCCACCCGTACTGTTGTGTACTCTGGCATCTAATGCTGAGAAAGCACATGGGGCTGCTGAGTCCAGCTGCCTCAACAGAAATGCAACAGGGGAATGAAATACTCAGTCTGAAAGATTTTGCAATATTAGAAGAATCTTAAGGGGATTATTTTGGGATTGTTAGTCACCACTTATAGTCTGTGTTGTACCTGTTTGTAAAATTAATTTCCATCATGAGTTGAAATATTTGAAAACATGGTGATTTAGGAAAAATACTTTTCTGACAGTATGGTGTTATATGAACATTCATTTATTAACCCTAGTAACTTTCTTGAGAAATAGGGAAGTATTTCAACATTGTTTTTACAGACTAGGATACATAAAGCTCAGATGTATAGATTTAGATCTATCTGTTCTAGTGTCTGCTAACACGCATTTGGCCCTGCTTGCTTTCACTCAAGTCTTTCCTCACCTGAACTCCTGGTCATGGAGCAGCCGTGTCCTCTGCAGCTCCTGGCACCTCTCTGACTGCAGCCTGTGAACAAATCCATGCTGGGAGGGAGGTTAGCAGTGAGGATGGGTTATTGTGGAAAAGGGGCAAGGAAGGTAAGCAAATGACTGTCTTGCTTCAGGCTCTAAGAATGATGTACCAAGCTCCCATTTTGAACATGGGAACCAGGGAAGGAGAGTGGCTGCACGGGAGGGAGCAGACTGAGGCTCTGTGTTTCCATTCCCAGATGTCCAGATCAGACAAGAGAAGACAGTGAACCAATATTGGGAATACAGACAAAATTGTGGGCCCTCTAATAATTTATTGGTTCCCGGAACAGGAGAATGTTGTAAACTGTAATTACGACAGACAACAAGGTCATTGGAAACAGGAGCACCCAGGATAACAAAACAAGCCTCCCAAAAAGACTTCTCAGTCCTATGGTGCAATATTTCCATGCTCAATGGGCTGCTCTAAATGTAACTCTTATATTCTTAGATATTTACCAATGATCTGCACTTAAACTGTGCTGTGGAATGCAGTGACAATGGGGAAGGATTGAGAATACTTGTTAGAGGAGGCAGCAAGAAAGTTTCAAGGGTTTCTGGGCTTTGCTTTCTTCTGAACCCCTTTTGGTGGTGGTTTTTTTCCCCTTTATTTTTCTCACTTTTTTTGCTTCAAAGTTCTACTATAAACAATTAGAGGAAATTTAACCATAATATTGTCTGTGGAGGCTAGGAAAGTAGGAATACATTCTACATCACTGTTTTCCTTTGTTTGTCTTTTTTATCTTGTTTATCTTTGATCAGCTGCAGATGAAATAACCAGCTAACTGATTTCCCATACAAGGCTGCCACTCTTGCTGATGAAACTGTGCTGACATGGGAATATGCTCTGTAGCAGTCTAGCAGTATCCATTTCTTATTCCAATACACTGACAGGTCATTCAGGGAGACAAAAAACGCTATTCTAAAGTGGAAAAGAAACTGCAATTTCAATTTTGTTTTGATTTTAAATTTTCCAGCTACCTATCAAGACCAAATCCTTGAACTATTTACTTAGAGTAACTGAAATACCCCTATTTGAAATAGTGGATATGCAAGATTTAGCCATTAAAGAGTTGGGGTAAAATTAAAATCCCCTTCAATAGTAACTAAAGTCGGAGAAAATCTTTCAAGAAAATTAAACACTTGATCAAAAAGAGAGAAGGGTTATTGTCGAGAGCATAAAGATTAAACAGGAGAGTTGTCTCAGAGAATAACCATCAATGATAAGTAGCAGGCAGTTAATAATATCCCCTCAGGGATCTTCTTTTACTCATGTAGGTTTTTGGACAAATACAATATTACATTTCTTGTAGTTAAAGTGTGAGGGAGCTTCATGTTATTCTAGAGTAGCAATAAAGCTTCAGTGGAATAAGGACAACTGGAATGGTAGGGAAGGGGTGACCCAGAAGCTGAAACAGCAGGAAATCAGTGACAGTTTTTCCACATAATTCTCCTTTTTCACCGGCAAATTCTGCGATCTCAGTCTCCCTGACATGCCTGTTTTTTCATATCCACAGCAATGTGGATAAGTGCTGAGATTTTATATGGTACTGGCCCTCAATATGGAAAAGAAGGAGAGACCAAGTAAATGAAGAGTGGGATTCCATCTTGTAACTAAGAGCTAGTTTAAAGCTTGATCATGCAAATGGTTCAATTGGCAGAATTAAAGCCATGGTGATCTGTAGCCAGAGAAGGCACATAGGGTGGAAAGGATGGGGGCAGAAGGGTCTGGAGAACCTCTGAAGCCAGCTCTGCAGCTGGAGAAACTGTAACACGAAACAACTCCCTTGATCTCTCATTTTTCTTCCCTTATTCTCTCCCCCAATGTAATTGCAATAATAAATCTTTTTTGTTCCTTAACCATCTTGTGGCCATTGCAAACATTTAAGAATTAATGCAGTTCTCACACATGATGCACATGTTCTTCATGTCCCCTTGTGTCCCTCCATTTATTCATTTATCATGTACACACAAAACTCCCATAAAATATTAATCTGAAATACAAATCTCTCTTTGCATCCTGGGAGCATTTGCATATAGTAATGTTAACGAGAGTATTAATTCTGCATGCACAGTCTGTGGACTGCTCACAGGGCCAAATCTCTCTTGGCACTGTGCTGAAATCAGTGACAAATTAAGAAACATTATTTTCATATTAAAAATGCTGAGTGGAAAGTGACAGCTTCCTAGAACTGAAATGTTGTCCTTAAAAGTCAAACAAGAATATTTGAGGCCTTATTTTCAATTTTTCCTTCTAAGAATTCCTTTGTAAAAGGAATTTTATACTACTTTATGTTTCTACCCAATGGTTCCTAATAAATTGGTACAGTCTAGAAATGTACTGTAGTTTGTGAAAACAGTAAGTGCCTTACTGTCTTCAGGAACAATGCCATTGATCCCTCAACTCCTTACTGTAAAGCATTCATTTGGCTATACAGCTTTTAAAAGTATTATAAATTAATCATGTGAGACAACCTCCACAGTTGGAGTTAAGCACTTCCATGTGCTTGCTGAATCAGGGACCAAGTTGTTAGGAGGATCTTTTGGGACTCACTGGAGATCCATAAGAAATTGTCTTGACTTAACCAAGGCATGGTATTTCTCTTAATCTTTCACTTCCTTCTTATTCATGCTTAAATGAGACACATCTGTTTCCATTTTTCACATTGTTCTGTTATGTGAGTAACGATATCAAGCTTCTTTTTTCCCCCATGCACTGTGAAAGAATAAATTAGTGTTAAGTTTTGTGAAGTGCTTTAAAACACTAAAGCAAAACATCTGTTTCAGCTGCAGGTCATTAAGATAAAAAACCCTAGTCTGTGTGCAGTGCAAAACTGCCAAAAAATTTATCAGCTCAAACACATTTCTTTACCTGTCTTTTACTATAAGAAGTGAAGATGGTGAAAGGACAGTAAATCTTTGTCAGGGATGGAGCAGTTAAAAGTGTTCAGTGCAGTAATCCACAGCAGTACCTTGTAGTAATGAATGTTGGTGTGATCTGGAGATGCCTAGAGATGGCTGCAGTGTTGTAGACTTCAAGCTGAGAGTCTCCTTGACCTCTGCAAATTCCAGCCAGGCACAGCATTGTGTAGGGTTGCCTTATCTCTTGTAGATGTTTGTGTTACTGAACTTCAGCTTTGAATCCTTCCACCCACCCCCAGTAATTTAATTGTTTCCAGGGCAGGTGGCCAGAGTAAAGCTGAGCTGGCAAATCTACTTTACAGGTGAACTGTGACACTTTTTCCATGCCAAAGCCCAAATGTAGATGTCCGTGTTCCTTTGTTGGTAATGATCTCCTTTATAAAGCATTTTGAGGTATAGAGGTGAAAATCCAAGAGCTACCTGAGATCTTGACTATTAATAAATAAAATAATCAATATTAACAATGAGTGCATTCCATGAATTCTATAGAAAATGCCAAACCTTGCAGGCAGGTCCTGGCAGGCAGGTAATAACTTACTCCTACAAGAGGCAGTGTCCACCTGTGTTTCCTTGTCTTTAATTAAAAGGTCTAGTACCTTCCCTAGTGTAAAGGAGGTGTTGGGTATCATGAGTGTGCTCCAAAACTGGATGTGGCTTTTTTGGTGTCTTAAGAGAAAGTACTTACTTGTTATTCCAATCTGCCAAAGCAGCAGCCAGTGCAGTGTTGAGCAATTCTGCTCCACTATGCTCACACCCTCCCTGGAGCAAATAAATTGGGTGTTTGGGGTCTTTAGCAGCCCTACGCACTTTTTTAAAGCAGCACTGTGGCTCCCCTTTAATTTAAACCCTCCGTTTGGGAGACAGGAGAGTGTATATCTATTGTTGCACTGAATCTGTTCACCTGCAGCTCTCCCCACCCCCAGCTTATGAACATGATTTCCTTTTATGCACTGCTCTGTCACAGCTTGGCAAGGTTCCCAAGACAATCCATACCAGAAAGGAGAATATGGCTGCTGAGCGGCGTAGACAGGAGAAATGCCTTATGTAACAGATTCATTTAAACACTATGAAATGGTAGGACAGGTGAGACAACTGAAAGCAAAAGGCAGCTCTTAATCTCTAGCATCAGTTCTGCTTGCCCTCACCATTGTCAACATCTAATAGTCACTGCCTGTCTCCATTCTCATCTCCATCTTTTTCAAGAAACTGCCTGCGGCAGAATGTACAAACAGCTTGGCAAGCGGTTTTAGGAAAAGGGGTTTTATTTTTTTTTTTTCTCCTAATTCTCCATGAGCCTCATGAGCATTTCTCCACTAATATGCCTGTGGCATCATTAGGTGTTTAATGAGAATGATGTTGCTAGAATATTGTTTTTATAGCTCATTTTGTTTTGACAAGTCTTCAGTTCTGTGGCACTTTATAGCGTGCAGACTTCCCCTTCCTATCTCTTACAGATTTTGCAGAAATATTACCACAGAGACGTTGTCATAAAACCTGAAATAATAAATTGTCAACGTTCAGTACGTTTGAGTGCAATATGTGTTCAACACCACAGCAGTTTAATGACATCAATTAATTATTTTAGGGTAGTTCTTTTGTAATACTGAAGCACCAGGAATACTTCAGTAGCGGCCATGTCTCAGACAGCAGTTCAGTCCAATTCTGCACAAACAGTTCTGTTTGAAATCTTCTAGCAGTTCCCCAAAAGACCAGCTTGTACTCCAGTGGATAGTGGATCAGAGTGTTGTTCCTCACATCCAGAATCTGGATCGTTATAGGTTGTGCTCAGATGAAAAATGCCAGCATTGTACCTGCAGAAAACAAGGCTGCTGAAATTGTAAGTATTGAATAGACCCATAAAATGTCATTTTACCCCCTGCATTTTGTCTACATGTTGATGGTACTGCATCCATTTCTTTCCTGATTAAGTTAAATGGATGCAGGTTTTGTGTCAATGCAAGACAAATGGCTGTATTTTTAACATACTAATGAATACCCATTAACTTCTCACTCTTATGTTATCTTCCAAGTACTTCTACCTGGTTTAGGCTGCCAGCACATATTTTCTTACTGCCTCAGTGGCAGAGCCTTTAAAACAAGTAGTTGCTGTCATGACTTTGGCTTGCTGGCCTTTACTAAGATGAGGGGAGTTACTGGGGAGCAGGACAGCGAAGGTACTCTGGCTGCTTCCTTCTGCAGTGTGTCCTGCCTGACAGTAAAGGGGAAGAAGCTGCACCTCTCTGCAGTCCCTGTTCTCCTCCCACCACTCCAGTGTGGCTGCACAAATTTTGCTCTTGGGATTCCTGCTGCAGGTCCAGAGGTCTGTGCCTGTGTTCCCAGCACAGGCAGTCGAACTGCACAGCTCCAGGAGAAAATAACGTTAACAAAGCAGTAATTGTATACATAGCTACTGTTTCAAAAGTTCCTATACTGGCTTCCAAGGACCCTACTTATATGTCTGTGTTTATATTTACTAGCAGTTACAGTGGTTAACTGGCTTTATTTTGGAAACCTTGATGTTTCTCTTGCCAGTACTGGCGCTGTGAAGATCAGAAACAAAGATGTGCCTTTTTACTCTGTGTCTTCTGATAGGTTTTGTCATTTGGCAACTGTTGTTCTGTTAGACTTTGCAGAATTTGGACAGGATTCTGATCTCCTACAAAGTGACACACACTTATTAGAATGCAGGAACAGGTTTGGGGCCTTTTTTCTGATTACACCATGCTGAGTGCCATGCATGAGGAATTAGAGGCTGTCTGTTATTATGTGGCCAAATAGCTGCAGGAACTTCTAGTGAGTGCTTTTAAATACTAGTAAAATAAAAATCAAAATAATATTCCCATGAACCAGAATGTAAAGCACAGGCACTCCTGCAAGTCTCCCAGGCTTTGGAAAAGAATGATCAAATCTGGACCAGGCCAATCTTCTTACACTTGAAGTTCTGTTGAAGTAAAATATAAAATAAGGAGAAATTTTGGGGGGGATCTTCTACAAGTTCTTTTGTAGTAGTTCATTTTTCTATAGGCTCTTTTCAAACCCAGCCCAGTGTAAGAAAAAAAAAGAAAAATCAAAAATTTAATGTCTAAATTAAATTAAGCTCAAGACTTGAGTTTGTGGGGGTTTTTTGAGATCCCATAGCTAGGAGGCATTTTAAGTTGAGGTTGATACATACTACATTTCATATTAGGGTATTTTTCCTTTTAGGTGCACACGTAATCACTCACATGACATTTCCAGCGGGGTATTCCCCAAGCCATTTAATTTTCCTGTTCCTCCTGGGAAATGGGACTTGTTCAGTCAGCGTCCCCTCCCTGCGAATAAAATATCCTCATCCTGCTCAGAACAAAACAACTGCCAGATGTAGGCAGGCCAATAGTTTTGTCCTTCTGTCCAGTAAAAGTGCTCCTGTGCTACCGTTAAGGTTGTGTTGCCTGAACATCATGTGCCCTCTGGGACTCCCTGGGAGTGCTGCAGCTGGGATGCTACAGGAAAATTGCTCAGAAACCTTCTCAGTTTCCCCCCCACATGCACAGAATCTTTATCATCTCCACTAAGTGACTTTCCCTAAGCACCCCCATACCTGTCCAACAGAGCCATGTGGCTTAGTCTTTACACTGCAGCTGTGCACCTGTGTGTGCCACACCTGCCTACACCTGCTCAGCACCAGCTGGCCATGTGGCCCTCTGGTTGTTCTTCATCACCCCAGTGCAACCCCCTCCACATAGCCCTGGGATGCCATCTGCAAACACTTTGGGCTTCTCACAGTCTTCTTCTAAAAGGAGAGAGCGCTACAGATTTTGTTTCTGAAGTGAAGGCCTGAGTGGGTCATCTCAGAATGGACTGAGGGACCACAGAGGTGCTCACCATTCCAGGGAGGAGACAACTGGCTGCTGCAGCAGGATCAGAAGGCTGGTCATGGATGAGGCTTTTAACATAAAGGTAGGGGTGTGTAGGTTGTGGGTTGTATGTGGTACGTGTCCTGATGTCACATGAGTACTGGGAAGGCCTCACATGGTATCCTGCTGCTATGGGATAGAGGTGCCTACGAGATCTGGAGACCTCCCACAGCGTGCGGGGACAGCCCCTGCGCGTGTGTCCTGATTGCCCTGCCCTGATTCCCAACATCTCTGCATTCAGGAGCTCCCCCACTTGCTGCTGCCCCAGGCTGTACTTTACAGTGACCCTTTCTGGCACGAGAGGTACAAAGGGGCCAGAGTTCATGTGCGCCTGGGGTTAGAAATGGTGGCTCTGTGTCCTGAACGTTCACCCTCGTTTCCAGCCTGGGCCTCTTGTTCACACCAGGTATCACTCCCTGACCTGCTGTGAAGCACTATGATCTCCTGTTCCTGGGCCCTATGCAGCAAAAGCAGGATGTGTTCTCAGAGGGCGTTTTCAGCCTCTCTGCTCTCAGCAGGCTGCAGAGCTGTTTGATCAACACAAGCTTTGACAGTCAGGCATCATTAATTTTCCACAACCTACTACTTGGAACTCCTGAAAGGATGGGCTGTCACTGTTCCTCATAGCCCTTGCTGGCCTGAACTGCCCTCTGCACTGTCCTGCTGCAGCACAGGAGGGCTGCATGTCCCGAGCCACTGCTCTCCTCCCTTGGGCCTGAGATTTAAATTCTGTCAGTTCTGTCGAGGAAAAAAAGATACTCTCAATTATATAGTTATTTATATAGTTATTTCTTTTTAAAGGATGAGATCAACTGTAATGCATTAATGGTGGAAGTGATCATATACAATTCAGGCTTAGTGAGCACCCATTGTCTTAAATTAATCCTAATAAGCACTGTTTTTCCCAGCATGTGCCATTTTAACAGTCACTGTGGAAGCAGAGCTCTGCTTCCTAAAACTATCACAAATGAGATTTTGGAAAGCATAATTGATAAAATGTGACAAAACATGGTTATTGCTTATTTGTAAATGGGATACTTTAAAAAGTACTCTCTTACATGGATTGGCTTAAATGACTTGCTGATTAAGACATCTACATGAAATATTAAACTGCCATTATCTGGCTCCTGTTAAAATTCGAAATCAGGATCCTCTTTTGTGCAGAGTAAGTTAAAACTTACGTGCTGTTTTAGAGTAGAATATAAATGTAGTAAGTAAAAGCTAGAGGTATATTTGAATGACAATTCACACATAACTTCTTAAGAAATTCTAATATGCTTGCGATGGAATTAGAGGGACATGTTTGACACACAAATAGATTTGAGTGCTTCCTGAGTGTTCAGATATAGCTTCTTCTGCTGAAATTTCCAAAATTATACTACTCTGTTGACTATTTCTGCTTTTACAGATACCCCATTTTTACTCTATGAATTATCTTCACGATCTAACTAAAAATACACTTCCAAAGCGTTACCTGAGTCCATTTCCACACGCTTTGTTGGAACCCAGAGCCAAGGCCTGTGAAACTGGGACAAACTTTAAAATGGAACATGACTGTTCTTTTAAGTTTCCTCACTCTTTCTTTTGTCTGAGAAACCTCTACTCAGCATGCATTCCAGGATACTGAAATAACTATTTTACAGTTACTTTAAATACATAGATTTTTGTTAGTAGGAAAATTAGTGCTGGAATTTTCTTTCTTAGAGCATGGTTGAAAACTCATTAAAGTCTTTGCAGTTATTTCAATGAGCTTATAATGAAACACTTTATGTTCATATGAGCTTCACACTAAAACCAGTAGTGGTATAATACAAGATCTGCCTGCAAATCCCAAACCTGACAGTATTTCCTGAATGAGATAAGGACAAATGAACTGCTGTTCAAAATAATTCACCTGAGAGTTTAAGTGGGATGTGATATGGAAATACTGGATGAACAAGAGAGAAGCAAAAGTTTTAATATAGCTTTTGATCATTGCACTGAAGATACTTTTTAGGACGTGAGTGGTAATGGATGTAGTCCAAGTGAGGAGTTAAGAGAAGCTCCTCTTCCTTTGGCATAAGAAGGGATTGGCAGGGAGGTTGGAAAGGAAAAGACTACTGTGTAACAATGCTGTCATTATAATAACCCTTGGTTGTACCTTGGTCTTTTATTTTTTGTCAAGATACTGTGCCATACACTGATTCTGGGCAACTACAAAATTTAATAAATAATTTTTCACAATTGCATATTAACTGGAAGACTGTGTAGAGCTATCACAATTTTATGTAGCTTCCCCCCCCCTCCCCCTTCAAGATTCAATTATAAAGATGTCCTTTTTTATGCCCTGAAGATACATACTTATCCATACAGTACAGGATAGTCTAAAAAAGCTTTTGTAGTTTTTTTTAAGCTTTATCTCTGATGTTAGAAAACTCAGGTATATCCATAATTAATTGTCTTGATCAAAACCAAACTCCTTACAATTAAGAAACAAACAGAAGGTATGGCATATCAAACAGACTTTCTGCTGCTGTGATCTTACCTAAACACAAAATACGATCCACAGTACTTCCACATTAATAGTAGTAAAATAGTTTTTTGCTTTCTTTACTTCTTCTTTAAAAATGATTGCTATGTCTTCCCATACACAAACCTTTGGCACTTTACAAACAAACAGTAATAAAGATTTTTGTAATTGAGTCAAGCATAAGGACAAGAAGGTGTGTATGTCCATGGAATGGCAAGAGAAATCAGAATTGCTGATGTAGCAATTGCCTACCAGGCAGAGGAGTAGGAAATTGCAGGGAAAAGAAGGTGGTTTGAAATCCTGCCTGGCAATGATTTTGATGACTGAGACACTGTTCATTTTTCAAGTGCTGCTAAAACATATGGAACTTGCTTCTAAAGGCAAAGGGTTTCGGTGAAGGTGTCTTCACTTGGATCTTTGTCCTGGCTTCCATCTGGCCAGATGACTTTGAAGTAGGGAAGTGATGGGGGTTGGCTAGCAAAGCCTTTTCCTTTTGGGGAGAGTGTTGAAATGGTCTTTGTCTGAGGGAGGTGACTTCCCCATATTGTGCCACCTGTGTCTCTCACTGGACATAGAGAAGTCACAGCTTTGGAGATGGAATGTGCCTGAAAGGATTCTTGTCACTGATTCTCCACACTGACATTGCTCTGGTCTCCCATACATGCTGCAGCCACGGATGTGACCCTGATGCTGGTCACAGAGGTGGATGTAGGAAGTGGGTGACACACCTTGAAGGAGACAAAACATGACACTCTCGGGCCTAGTGCAGTTTCCCTCTTGTCACTGGCACTCTGCCAGCACAGCACAGTTGTGGCAAAGGTCTGGCACATGGCCCATAGTGGTAGGAGCTGGATTCATTTGTGCTGTGACCTCTGCAGGGGACGTTAAGGGTACCAGTGTGACACTTGAAATGAGGATCTTGAAATTACTATTTCTGTCTTCTCCCTGTGTATCATTTTGGCACTGTAATGTGAACTGAATCATCAGTTAAGCAGAGCTATGATAATTTATACCTATTAGATTTAGGCCCTTTTCCATCATCTGTTGAAGGCCAGTTTATTGCCACTGCTTTCTTCCTCTCACACTAAATGATAATTAATCAACAGATTCAGGAAGCAACCTGTTATGGTTTCGTTGCTCATAGCATATTTTCATATATTAATGCTTCCTGTGTGTGATGCAAATGGCAACTCTCCAAGGCAATGCATTGTTTTTAAGAAGGTCAGTGTTATAATGTATGGTGGTATTTTCCTACACTAATCTGCTTTCTTGTGTTCTTTGAATTCTGTGAGACTTGAGCTCAGTAACTCAGCTGTGAGAAGAGAGATGGCAGATCCTCCTGAAGGGACCACAGATGTAGGCTTAGCTATTGTCTTTTTAACTGAGGATGAATTAGATTAACATCTGATGAAATAAAATAAGCATAAGGACTAAGGGTAATTAATGACCATTTATAATTAATCCAGGATTTGTAATTGATAATGTTTACTGTAGTGGTACCTGTGGAACAGCTCAGAATGGAGCGTGGTGTGCCAGGCAGGCAGTGCTGCCCCAGCAGCTGCTCCCCTCTGATCAGAGGCAGATGACAGGAACACTCCATAGTGGTGAGACTGAGAACAGGAGACAACTGTGGGAAGCTGGGGATGAGCTGCTGTCCTGACAAAAGCTGTTTTGTAATTGCAAGCACAGGCCTAGCCAAGGGGAGCAGGTCTAAGCAACAAACAGGGAAATTTTTGTACCATTGCCTATGGACAGAAGCTGAGCAGTGAGAAAACAGAGTGCCAGTTGTCTTTATTATGTAATCTGAGCAATCTTCTCCGAAATTTCAAACACTTACAACAGTAGGACAGTTCTAAGGGCAATCCATAGTGCCAAGCAGTAATGTTTCCCTAGGCACGCTGTCTAAACACCCTTCTGTTGCAAAAGTTGTATTTCAGGACTAACCTTATCTTGGGATCACTGTTAAGAGAGACATAGGTTTAGTGGTTAATGGTTTTAATTTTACCTATATGTTCTTACTGCTCTCTTATTATTTTACTGATAATTCTAAAAGTTTAATTAATATTGACAAAGATGACTAGAATATCTTGATTTATGGCAGAGACTAAATTTTTAAATAAAAAACATTTCTTGTTCTGTCTGAAAAATAGATGAGACGATCCTCTTTAATTAACATTGACAACTGTATCTCAAAAGAGCCTGTGAAACAAGCAAGCTAGCAAAACATGAATCAACAGCTCAAGCAGCAAAAAAAAAGATTAGGAAAAGTCACTTTCCCCCTTTTTCTTTTTATAATGTTGAAATAAATCAAACTGCTACAAATAATTCTTTTATTACTTCTTCAAATATTTCAGTTGAAATAATGTTGATTACTGTTTATTGAAAAAAACAGTACATTAAGTTCCTAAATTTGTGGATATTAGTGAAATCAGCATTATGTCATTGTAAGAAAGGCCAAGAAACCAGAAACATCTCTGTACATTGTAAAGAAAAACTCTGTGGCAAGGTGAGCAATGAAACACAGATATCTTTCATATCATGTTTCTGTGTGCTTGTTCTTGTAGTTACAAGGGTCGAAAGTCAAAGACAAGACAAACTTTATACATAAAAATAAGGGATTTTATTAGTACAACCATCTCACCTTAAAAAAATCCCATCACTATATCTTAGGTACTCAAAAACTCTACTTTTTCAGACTGTTGTAGTGTATTTAATAAAAGATGCTACTTTTTCCTGTAGAGACCATTTTTGTCTAAAATTCAGACATCAAGAATCATTTCAATTTTGAAAATGTTGTGGAAGACAAAATTTTCTACCAAGGGCTATGGTATAAAGATGAGACTGAAACAGTAAATGGAGAAGGAAAATGAACAGGCTAAATGTGATGTATTCATTACATGACAGCATTTTGTAAACCATACAGCCTTAAATTGTTCTATAACTCAAAATTATATAGCTTAATATTTTATCTGTTGTTGTTTTGTTTGCTGTACACAGGATAACCAGAATATGTGTCAACTGAATATGAAATTTTCCAGGAATGATGTATATAGTAGCTATATTTCCATGGTGAAGCTTTTTGCATAGAGTTAATGAAGTGCTTGGGGTCCTAGGGAATTAAAGGTGCTATATAAATGTAAGAAATTATCATTAAAAAGTTTTTCCCTGCAGGCATTTGGGATTTTGCTATGTGTTACAAGGAGGCATTTGCAGTCTTCTTTCATTCAAAGTGCTTCAGCTTAAACCTGTTCCAACTCTCCCTATGCAGCTTTGGCTACAAAAACATTTATATGAAGAAACAGTTTCTAAATTGGTTCCAGTTAATCATACTTTGCTGTTAACTTGAAAGAACCTGCCTTGGTTTAAGCATTTCATAGCCATGTTGAAGACCAGGAGGAACTAGAAGCATCATTCTCTCCAGAGATTTTCAAATGCTGTTTTAACCATTATTAGGCCTTGTCAGAATTGGTGGAGAAATAATACAGGACACAGCCAGAATTCCTGCAAACAAAAAGCCAGCTGTGCAGTATCTAGCTTGATTTTCAAGAATCCTATTGTGTGGTTCTGTACTGGCCATACATGTTCTTTTACTGACATGAAAATATTTCACTGGTCTTAACGTTTCATGCAGCCATGCAATCCCAATTTTGTGTCATTCTGTGTCTATTTCTCAAGTCTTCTTAATCCACCAGGAAACCTTTAAGATCATCTACTACTTTTCACATACAACAGAAGTGGAATTAGAAATCAAAACAGACTTCTGACACCACTGGACATAATCTTTTACCACACTGCCATTTTAATGAAATATTGCATTTATGTTCTCTCTTCATTCACACCAAATGTGAATTTTTCTTTTGATCCACAGATTATGTGAATCGTAAGCATTTTTAAGAATCCACTAGTGCTAATGGAATTGGGCCTCTTAGTTCAAGTTGAAAGATTAAAAAATTGCTAGATATCTTTAAACTATTAATAAATTGTGGGATTTGGCAGCATTAGGACTGAAGTTCAGGTTTTCTTATGCTAAACATTTTACTTGTTCACAAATAAATGTGAAACGTAATAAAACACTGCATCTTCTATAAGTTAATACTTTTATGGAATTTGGTGACTTTCTTCAGTTATTAATTGCAGAATTGAAGCAAGAATTGCTGTTCCTTAAATCTCACCTTCTATGGGAGAAAATATATTTAAGTAAGTGTGAGGACCTTAAAATGATTGCGTGCAATAAAATATATGATTTTCAGCAAGAAGGATGGGGTAGTATTAATATTTATTTTTTCACATTTTTATTGTTTGTATTTTGGTTAGCATGGAGCACATATGATGGAAGAACCTTAGAAGGAATCTGTGTATTGCACAAGATGATAATGTTTCTTTTGTTTAAGAGCAGTGGAAAAACTGTCTTTACAAGCTCCAAAATAATTAGAACTCCATTTTATAAATGTATATTTTCAGAAAAGAAGCTTAATTCTCAGAAGAATAATATTAGCACTCATTAGGGGACTGAATGCTTTGGGGTACTGTTAATGAAATTCATAGACTTTTGCCTGTGGGCTATCAGTTTGAATTCAGTCTAACTCAGTGGAGATTGAAAATTGGCCTATTTAATGGCCTTTTAGTCATCTCTAATGAGTTGAGTTTGGTGGGTCTCAGTCCCACAACATAAACCACTCACACTGCCTTCTCCTAACTGGCAAGCTCCAGAGAAACCCCTGAATTTAATGGATTTTGGGGAAAATTAGCCTCTGGTACCACGGAGAAAAAGCAAAGAAAAGCAAAAGCTGTGATAGATGATGGTTACATGAGCACTAACACACACATTATTTTTAAATGAGGAATTTATAGTGATATATAAAGTTTATAAATTAGCAAATTAGCTGAGCATGTGACAAATGTTGCCGCACAGCTATACTGATTGTAACATGACAAAGACTCCCAAAGGGGATATCTACACCTGTGCATGAGATCATGACAACACATTAAATGCTCAAATGCCTCTGGGATTCACTTTTGTCAGGAAAAAATAGGATCAGAACAGATATCTGGGTATCTGGATAGTAACTGCAGCTACAGAAAATTATGCTGAAAATAATTATTAGCTAGTGTGCCTCCATTACTTCACAGCAGTCAAATGCTTCTATATTTTCCTTAAAGATATTTAACTTAATATTAAAAACCATACTAATAACATTTCCAGGATCCTGTAGAGAATATATGCCAGTTTTATTTATCTGTATCATAACAGAACTGTTCCTAATGTCTAACTGAAATTTCTCAGTACAATTTAAAGCTGTTATGTTTAGCCTTGTCTGCAGTGGACTCAGTGAACAATGGATTTTTCTGCCCATGGTCTTTTATTCTCTAGACTAAAAAATCTCACGCATTCCTATTTTCAGTTAGGGTCACATCTTTTAAATTGGTAACATTTTTTCTCCCCTTCCTTGTACTGTCTTCTACTGGAAGTTTTTGAAAGAAATTTTTCTTGAAATGCAGAGGCCAAACCTGAACATACAGATGAGGCTTCACCAGTATTAAAGATGAGGAATTCTTCCTATGTCCTAGATATGACAGTTCTGTTTATGCATCCCTCTGTACTGCAGCTTTTTTCACAACGGTGTGACATTGTTGATGCATGTTCAGTTTGTGATTTACTCTGATCCCCAGCCCCTTTTCTGTAAACCTGGTGTTTATTTATCTGTTCCTAGTCTTGCAGTTGTGCAATTGTTATTTTCTTGCTTAAATGTTAAAGTTGGCACTTGTGTTTATTTGATTGCATCATATTTCTGCAGCTATTTTTTCAGGAAGGTTTTGAATTCTTTTCTTGTGCTGTAACATGCTTCCAGCTCTGCCAGTTTGGCATTGTTGGCAATCCAATCCATGTAAACTGTATTCTGTCACATACATAATTAGACTTGGTACCACATACCCACCTCCAGGGAACCCTCTTTGCTGTCCTGCTATTTGTCACAGTGAAACGTTGCTGATGTCATTTTGCACCACTGCAGTCATTTCATTATGTTATGTCTTTTGCTTGCTCAATTAAGACTTCTCTGAGATGGTGTCAAAAACCTTACTTAAGTCAAGGCACAAGCGACCGAGCACTACTCACATCCAAGGCCTGTTATTCTGTCACAGCCTGGATGAGTTTGGCTTGATGTGATTCCTTTGACAAATCTATGTTGGCTGTAACTTACCACTTCATTAGCTATCATGTACTTAAAGATGTGTGATTATTTGCTTCAGTACTTTTCTGGGAATAGAGGCTGGAATGATTGACAGTGCTTGGCTCTACCTCTTCCCCCCTTTTGAATTATACGTGCGGTGTTTTTCCTCTTCCTCTCTCCTGACATCTGTTGTCTCCTTGAGCACTCTGACCACCGCTCACACCTCTAACGCTGCCTTTATCAGCTTCTCACTCTAGTGTGAAATCCCCCGGGCACAGCAAGTCTGAAGGGGAAAAATTAACTCATCTAAGCAGTCTCTACGCACTCAGCATTCTCCCCTGACTCCGGGAGAATTCCCTCTGTGAGCCGGGGTTTGCTTGAGGAGCATTAATCTGAGGAGAGAATGGCACCGAACGTGTCTTTTTGTCACCTTGTGGCGTCCCGCCCCCGGGCACTGCCCGCTGCGCTCAGCTTCTCCGGCACCGTCCGCAGGAGCCCGAGCCCGAGCCCGGCTCTGCCTCCCGCTGGCTCGGGAGCGCCCCGGCGCAGATCCTGCCGCCCCTGACCTGCTTTCCCAGGCCTGCGGGAAGGGGAGCCCGCGGCCGCGCTGGCAGCCGCTGTTTTGCGCCCGGCGCGTTTGGGGAGCCGCCCGGGGGGACATTTCCTCCGAGCCCTAGGGACACATTTTCTCCGNCGCTACGCGTTACGCACTTCCGGTCGGTAAGGGGACGTGTCGGTGCGGACCGCGGTGGGAGCAGCCGCCATGGAGGAGCCCGCGGCGCACAACGGCAGCGCCGCCGGGGCCGCGCCCGGGGCCGGGACAGGCGCGCGCCTGCCGCGGCGGGAGGGGGCGCGCGCTCCCCGCGGGGTAGAGAGGGGAGGCCGTGCGCGTGCGCCCTTGGCCCACGGCGGGGCGCGTGCGCGCGTGTGCGTGCAGCCGCGCG